>OU343225.1:129071558-129229551 GCA_910596185.1 Chrysanthemum makinoi
GATAGCTTATCTTTGGATGCGCAAGGCAAAAGCATGGCATGGGCATAGACGACTCTGATTTATGTATTGGGACCACATTTTGATAATGGGCCATTTTTCCGCACTAATCAATAATGTAAACATTGTTTACAAGAATGAATAAAAGTTTATTTATGAAAATCAGTTATTCTATGCTTATGTTATGATATCAATTTAGTAGCACCCCAATACTTGTGTGCTTCACGAGCTATTTTGGGGTGTTACATTAACAGACCTGTTCTTTCTTAATACCCTCTAGCATGTGTTGTGCAATTGGTGTTAGTGGCCCATCACTCTTCTCAATCACCATGAGAACATGCATTATCCTCTTCATACAAGATTCCCGATGTATTCTAAGGCTGTAATAATTGGTTTGTTTAAACCCTAAATTATTTTGTCATGAAACACTTGACACATGTTATTAAGTAACCCATCAGAATGAGCTCTCCCTAAAGATTGCAAATAAACGTGTATTAATTATAATTGTTTATATTGCGTTAAAAATTAACTTAAACGGATAGATGACTTACATGAAAAATATGACCTTGGCCAATGGATCGGTGCTATCTTACTTAACCAATCATGGGCTGGTTGATTAAATTTCTTGAAATCACCATAACTTTCTAAACTCATACAGTTGAGGTCACATTTCCACAGATGCTCTTTGTAGGCTCTACCTTTCCATTGAAGTTTCATTTTCTCTTGAATGCTTCTAATACAAAGTCTCTTAAAGCTCCACTTATATCCTGCACAAAATCGAATATGTTTACTGTCTGTTTCAAAACAGAGAGACTTAAATTCATGAACAGATTAAGGGAGTACCTTTTGCATGTCAGTAATAAAAGTGATGCTTGAGATTGGCTCAAGTACTATATCATCGGATAAACAATGAAGAAACCAAGTCCATGATCCTATGTTTTCTAATTCAGCAAAAGCATAAGTTAAAGGGTATATACCATTGTTTCTATCAATTCCCACAGCTGTCAGCAGTTGACCATTCAAAGGACCATGAATTGGAAAAGCATCCAGCCCCAACAACGATCTCCCACACGCTTTAAATCCTTCCTTCAAAGGCACCTAAACAAACATACACTCTCTTGAATTCTCTCGTTTGAAGAGCCTCATCTTGCAGGTCGCTCCACATTCATCGCATCGTTGTATTAGGGTTTCTCTTCTGCAACTGTTGAACATAATCTCTCAACATAGTAAATTGTAGCGTGAATTGACCCCTGATGCCTGTTAATGCTAAGTTTTTTGCCCTTAAAACCTTCTGCATGGACACTTCAAGCTCGTATTGGTTGGTAAGTTGATTATGAATAGACTTGACAGGAACCCGTGGATTGGTTTCAATTTGTGCTGTAATTTGCTTTGAGATATAGTTAAGGTCAAAAGCTCTGACTGCCCTTGATTTCAAACAAGTGTGTTTCTCATTATATGTTCTGACTGACCATGTATCTGTCTCACCATTCCTGCCGACAAACAATAGCCATGGGCAGAGTATTTTGGAAGGGTCATTTTTTTTCAGAAAGCAATGCATTTATACCCCTTTTGGTTAATGGACTTCTAGATGGGCCTATATCCAGTCCAGGACCTTCACTTGGGCCTGAAAGTGAAACATAACCCTTACATCTGACCCTTATTCTTGTTTTGTCATTCTTCATAAAAATCAACTCCCTCCTAGTTTCTATTGAATGCTCTTTTACCTTATTTTTGATATCCATTGCAGTAGGAAAGTCCTGACCACAATAGAAGAATGTGGTATAGACTCCATTTGCAAAGTCTGCTGTAAGAAACATACTCACTATAAAAGACATCATCAACCATCACAGGTAAATCATTTTCCAAATGCAAGCATCACTTATATTAGTGGTTGTTCCTGCTTTACCTAACTCATTACTCTGACTTACTTGGACCAAAGCAAGTTGTGCATCATTCTCCTGACAAGTATTCTCTTCATTTGCTTGAATTGAATCATCAACTGCATTGCCTAAGTCACTAGTCTCACTCACTTGGAACAGAGTAACATCAACAACAGGATACTCTTCCATGTTATTGGCATAAATAGATGCGCTTCCTACTTCCCCTAAATGCTTATCCTGAGTCAATTGAAACAGATTTACATCAACATCAGGCTCCTCAAACCTGTTATTGACATCAACTAGTGCTCTTCCTACTTTATCTAACTGCTTCCCCTGTGTTGGAATCACTCCTAAACCATAATCAAGTGTTTGTAATTAATATGTAATAGTTAGCTTTACTATGGCCTTTATGTTTGCAATTAGCCTTAGGCTTATGTAGAAGGCCCATAAGCCTAGGCCTTAGTCCATTAAGGAAAGGATGGAAACTAGGAGTGTTGCCCTAGCTTTCCTCCTATAAATACCTTATGTAAACCTTCATTTGAAGGTTGGTTGTTCAAGTTATTTCTTTCACTATCACCTACGTGTAACCGTCTCAATATTATCGTGTGTGTGTGTTTGATTTCTTGTTCAATCGCCTCTCTATCTTTCATATAAGCTTGTGTGGTAAACCTTGTGACCTAACAGTGGTATCAATCGCCAAATAGTTGGGTGAACAAGTTTGTTTTTGAAGTTTTTTTGTTTCGGTCTTACGCGTAGAAGTAACGAGAGCTTTGGCTCGCTTAAAAACTCGTTTTTTTCACTTTTCAATCCAAGATTCTTGTACTTTCAACGTTTTAAGGTGTTAAAATACGTGTTTTGGCAAAAAGTTTCGAACTTTATGCGTGGATCGTGTTTTTTAAACTAGTTTTTATACGAGGGTTAAGTCCTACGCATAACTGTTTTAAGAGCTTTGGATCATCAAGTTTCACACTTTTGTGTCTTTTGGTGTTATTGAAGCTATTTCATCACACAAAACTGGTTTAGAAACAACTTTGAGCAAAATCAAATTTACGAGTAAACCTACGCGTAGTAAAACCCTAAAACTACGCGTAAGTATTTCCTTGGTTTGATCTTCATTTTCGTGGTTTATTCCATGTTTTCTTACTTGGATAAGTCTGAAAATACGTCGACTTTGGATATCTTTTGCACGTGAAGTGCAAAAGATCACTTGGGATAAAACCCTAAAATTACGCATAAGCTTACGCGTAGAAATCCTACGCATAAGATTTTTCTTACGCCTAAGCCTCGTCTTACGCATAAGATAATCCTACGCCTAACTTTCTACGCATAACTTTGTGTCTACGCATAACTTTAGCGTTTTTTCTCTACTTACGCGTAAGCTAAATCTACGCGTAACTCTTGATTGTTACGCGTAACTTTGGTGTTTTTACGCATAAGTGTTACTTGGCTATTGTGATTTCTACGCCTAAGGATACTTCATCAACAAAGGTTCATTCGACTACAAAGATCCATTTTTACCAACACAAGTTTATCAACATGTCACAACCACCATACTCTAACTATTTCCCTTACACTTATCCTCATCCTCAACGCCAACAACAACTAACTCCACAACATCAACAATGGAATCAACAACAAGCAATTTATCAACAACAATTTAACCAACAACATACTCCACAACTTGCTGCAATTCCCAACCTCAAATGGTTCAACCACCATCAAGTCTTCAAGTTCAACCGTACACAAATGACTTCAATCAACATCCATCAAGGACCATTATGAAGGAACCCACTTGGTTTGCAAAGATGTTTGAAGCTTTAAGCGGCCAACAATCAATTCATGAGGTCGGATCACTTGATAGACCTCCAATGCTCACTCCAGGAAACTACGATCAATGGGTGATAAGGTTCTTTAGGTTTTGTGATCTAAAGAAGCCACATGGAAAGTTCTTAAAGCAAGTTATCTTGGAAGGTCCATTTGAGATGCCTACTGTCATTGTACCCGGAGATCCAAATGCCATTCCACCAAGAGATGAACAAACGAACATTGCTATCTGACTTGAATCCTCAAGAACTTCTACACTATGAAGCAGATGAGCTTGCAATGGAATATATCCTCTTAGGATTACCAAACCCAATTCTTCGTAGTGTTGATGCTCAAAAGACCGCAAAGAAAATGTGGGATCATATTCGTCTTCTTATGGAAGGATCTGTACTCAATCGGGAAGATTTGGAATCCAAAATTTACTTGGCTTATGAACACTTCATGATTGAACCCGGAGAGACACTCGAGTCCTATCATCACCGATTTTCAGACATCATCAATGATTTGGATAAACACAACATCATCATGCCAAGAATTGCGTTGAATACTAAGTTCCTGAGTAGTCTTGGTCCTGAATGGGAGAAGTATGTCATTTTTCTCCGTCGAGCGAAAAACATGCATCAATATACATATGGATTATTGTACGATTACTTGAAGCCTCATGAAAAGGAAGTTGATAGGAAAGGATTCTCCGTGCTCAAATTGCTCCACCGACACATCCGAAAAATCAACAACTTGCCTTATATGCTCAAAAGCTTATTCTCCTCAACCAAAGAACTCAACCAATCGCTACAATCACACCATGTGATCCTTCACAACCTCAATCTCAACAAACTCAATTGGTTCCATACAACAACAACAATGCTCAAGCCCTGTCAGGATGCTAATGAGGAATCGATCCGTTTGAAGCACTGTAACAAGGATTTGCTATGATTGCTAATGCCTTTAGCCGTTATACCAACAAATCCAACAACCGTATTCGTTCCTCATCTAATACAAGGAATCAAGGTGTTGTGAACAATGGACGAGTTGAAGTTCAGAATCGTGGTTATGGTCGTCGGATGGGCGGTGGTCAAGGGTTTAATGCTATGGGTAGGAATAACAACAGAGCTCAAGTGGTGGAACAGGGAAATGCTCAGAATGGGTTGAATGGTCTTCGATGCTACAACCGCAATGAGAAGGGACACCTGGCTAATGCATGCCCAAAGCCAAGGACTAGGGGCGGTGCTTATTTCAAAGAGGCTCTTCTTTGGCTCTTAAGGATAAGCTGGTGGAACTCTCACGCACAAAGAACGAGCTTTATGGCAAATGCCGACTCGGATGATGATATGGAGGACTTGCGTGCCAATGCACATGTTATGTTGATGGCTAATATGCATGAGTTACACATGAGTGACACAGCCCAGTATGACACCGATGGCTTGTCTCGGTACCGAACAAACCATATTTATCTCTGATCTCATATCTACGCCAACATCTGAATCCGCAAGGCTCAGAATGTTCAAAATGCGCCATCCACATCTCATTCCGACGATTTTCAACTAGACCCCGTAGTTATATTTGACGATCAAGATGACCAACGGTTTCCCTTGATAATCAAATTGACTCCATGGTTATACTTGAGGATCTCAGTAATGATCATGTTGAGACTCACGTTGAACACGATGAACTTTTGCCTCATCCAGATTTTGCTCGTTTAATACAAGACCAACAGACCATAGTGGAAAAATGTCATGCCATTAATCGGGACTTGAAATGCAAAAATGCACTGTTAACCAAGGATTTTGAATGTCTACAAAAGCAACTCAACTTTTTCAAAACTCAAGAAAACGTGAAAACGGTTTTGAAGCAACCTTTGCCAAATCTTATCAAAACGAAAAATATTTAGAAAGACAGATGTGTGATCTAGCCGCTTCAAGAATGCTTTGTTGTCGAAATAGAACAAGCTGAAACATGAACATATAAAGCAAATTAACGCTCTCACCTTGGAAAATCAAAAAGCTAAGGCTGAGTTGTTAACTTGTCAAAAACAGTTCTCTGCATACAAAAAGCATTCAACGAAACGAATAGATGATCATCTTGAAGAAATCATCGGCTTGCAAAACAAACTTAAAGAGTTTAAAACTATTGTTTACAAACATGGCGAGTCGGTCACGGCCATTGAAAAGTTTACTCTAAAACCCAATCCAAATGGATATGGACCGAATCTTGCTGATTACAAACCTAAGCTTTCAACTAAAGCATTCAAACCAAATCCCGAAGTTTCCAGTGGAATATAAAGTTGATAATTACTTTATGAGTGTTGTTAAATCTCATCGTCAAGAGGAATTAGATGCAGAAGACGAGAGTCGATCAAAATTAGAAAAAGTTGTTTACAACAAACCTTTTAACTATTCAAAAGCGGTCACTTTCGTCACACCAACGGATTCTTCTAACACACCAAGGGTAATCATAAAAACACCGGAGTCTTCTAATGTTAATCCCCAACCAGATTATGCACAAACTTATGGTCCTTTACCTTCCATCGGTGAAGTAAACTCAAAACCTGAAAATCGCAAAATTCTTCGATATTTTGACCTTTTCATGGCTGACCTCAAAACTTTACAACATGAGATAGAATATCATTCGAAATCAAAGTTCAACACTTTCAATCGCCTCTAGCGCGAGAACAAAGAGACATTTTTCTAAAAAATCTTTTACCAAATGTTAAAAATTTGAAAAGTTGTGCATTGTCTTGGGAAAGGGACTTTCATAAGGAACTTGGATTAATGAAGGTCGTTTTGAGAAAACGAAACATCTATTTCTAACACTAAACGTAAAAGAAACTGTTGAGAAAAGATGTTGATCGACTCTTGGAAGATGTCATCTGTGATGATGTCCATAATGTTGTGTTATTGAATTCTTTGTCATATGCATTTGATCATACCTCTGCGATATCGTTGATTCTGTGGATAAATGTTGAGAACACGATAATGTGCTTCGATCGAGTCCTTAACTGTAGAAAACAAACGATTGTCAAACGAACTTTCAAATGCAATACGTCGTCTTAATTGGTGTCAAAAAGATATTCACGATCAACAACTTGCTTTTCAACACAAAATCGCCCCTATTCGTGCAAAATCTTCTCGATCCTAAAATTGAGCAATTAGATGATCAAAGCGTGTCTTTTAAGTGTCAAATCTCAAAATATGAACAAGAACTTGTAAAAGTTAAAAAGGAATATGGTGTCATATTTGATTTACTCAAAAGACTCGTGATGAAGCATCAAATGAACTTGATCATTATCTTGCACACACTAAAGAAGTTATGCATTTTTTGGAAATGTTCGGTCAGAAAATCAAGATCTGATTCACACTATCTTCAAGTTAAGAGAAATGTTAGGAAAGTATGAACAACTTCCGCCAACCATCATTAAGAGATTAGCCCCAGTAACACTTAGTAATCATGAACCTAGAATCACTACTGCCAAATCACAAGTTGCTAACGTGCCTCCTTCTACTGAAACAGGAATAGTTGCGTCTTTTCCAAACGTCCGCACTTCACAGCCTAGGAGCACTCAATCGAAGAATAGGAAGTTGCGACCTAAGAAAAGATCAATCAGGAATGCTAAAGTAGAAGAACACCCTAGGACTATGAATAAGACTCACGTTGCCTCCACTATAGATATTGCGTCCGACAAATGTAATAGAAATAGTGATGTAACGAATGCTAAACCGTTAAGTACTTTTGATATTGGTCACCGATGCACCTTGTGTTATTTGTCGTAAAAGTATGAATTCCGATTGTCATGATAAATGTGTTGCTAAAGCTATCATCTCTCGTTTAAAGAATCCTAAGAACCGGAAAACCTCTAGGCCAACTAATCTTTCTAAGTCTGTGCTTGGTAGACCGCCCTCTTTAGATTCTACGAAACGCATTGTTATCCCTATAGCTCCAGTTTCACCTCCTAGGAATGTAGTACCACCTAGTGCATTCACTAAGACTAAAGCAAACACTAGTTGGAGATGGCAGAAATGGATATATAACACACTAGGATTTAAGTGGATACCTAAAGCTATTGATGTGTGTATATCTACTATATGCTACTGAACCCTCTAACATTTCGGGTTCCACATCTACTTCTATTCCATCTGCGTCGCCTGTGTGTAATGCAGGTGATACAGATCATTCTCTGGATTGTTGATAGCGGATGTTCCCGACACATGACAGCAATCTTAAACTGTTATCAAACTTTATTGCAAAGTTCATTGGCACTGTCGGTTCGGAATGATCACTTCGCTGCTATCATGGGCTACGGAGACTACATTAATGGGAACATCGAAATAAGCAGGGTTTATTATGTGGAAGGCCTCGGTCACAACTGCTTTTTGAGGTCGGTTCTGTGATGGAGATTTGGAAGTTGCTTTCGGGAGAAAACTTGTTTCATTCGTGATCTACAAGGAAACGATCTTATGTCCGGCTCGCGTAATTCAAGTCTTTACACTATCTCTATGCAAGACATGGTTGCTTCTTCTCCCATCTGCTTACTTTCAAAGGCAACATCAACAAAATCCCGGCTATGGCACCGTCGTCTCTCACATCTAAACTTTCAAACCATCACCAACCTTGCTCGACACAAACTAGTTGAAGGACTCCCATGGTTTCGGTATTCTAAAGATCACCTTTGCTCGGCTTGTGAACAAGGCAAAAGCACTCGTGCTCATTTTCCTTCAAAGGTGGAACACGCTCTCAAAGATGTGCTTCATCTTCTACACATGGATTTGTGTGGCCCGATGCGCGTGCAAACGATCAATGGCAAACGCTACATCTTAGTAATTGTTGATGACTATTCACGCTGGACTTGGGTCTACTTTCTTCAAGCAAAGACCAAGCTCCACAGATGATCGTCACCTTTCTCACGAAAATACAAGTTCACTCTGAAACACCGTTCGACTAATCATAACAGATAGAGGCACTGAATTTGTTAATCAAACTCTTCGTGAATTCTATGAGAAAGTGGGAATTCAAAGACATCGGACATCTATTGCACGCATACACCGTAACAAAACGGAGTTGTAGAAAGACGAAACCGAACGTTAGTGGAAGCTGCAAGAACAATGTTAATCAATGCTAAACTTCCAGATACTTATGGGCGTAAGCTGTATCTCTGCATGCTATACTCATAACCGTTCTATCATCACAAAACGCCACAACAAAACACCTTTTGAGCTTGTCCACAACATAAAACCGAATCTCAAACACTTTCATGTATTTGGATCTCTTTGCTATCCGAATAATGATCGTGATGACTTTGGAAAGCTCAAAGCCAAAGCCGACATTGGAATCTTTATCGGATCTTGTGATAATTCAAAAGGTTTCCGAACCGGAATCGTCGTACAATATAGGTGATGGAAACGATTCATGCTCATTTTGATGAACTTACGGAAATGGCTTCGAGTATACGACTTGGAACCCGGACACAACCGCTTAAACTTCCCCAAACCCCATCATCACCGAACAAAGCCCCCAGCTTACTCGTCAACAAATGGAAAGGTTATTTGCTCCGCTGTACAGGGACGATATTGATGAACGTGCTCGTGTATCCGCCGCTCAACCTCGATAATACTCTTATACCGATACACCTGCTACAACAACTACTTGAGATGCACCTACACCAGTTGACTCCACCACAACAGTTGAACAAACCGCTTCCAACAATGATGAGCGGCCGATGATATTCTCAATGTAGTACCCCCACCTGCAGATTTTGATCCAAATGCGTTCTTTAACCCGTTTGCTAATGAGATCGCTGCACGGATGTCGCGGAATCTACCACAAACCATTTGAATCCTCAGAATCTGCACAATGTATACCAACATCAACCCTCCACACATAGATGGACAAAGACCATCCTCTGGAAAATATTATTGGCAACCCGAATCAACCAGTCGTTACAAGACAACGTCTTCACTCGGATGGTGAACATTGCATTTATGCTCTCACCGCCAATCGAACCTAAAACATCAAAGACGCAATGACAAAAGACAACCGGATTGAATCCATGCAAGAAGAACTCAACCAATTCAAACGTCTTGAAGTATGGGAACTGGTTGAAAGACCAACAGAGTCTACGCATTGGTCTCAAATGGATTTGGAAAACAAATTGATCTTTGTCAAGGAAATGTTATCGAAATAAGTCACGCTCGGTGGCTAAGGGTTATCGTCGGGAAGAGGGTATTGACTTTGAAGAATCTTTTGCTCCTGCTCGTCTTGAAATTTGGTCGTTCGATATTTCTCGCGTTTGCGGCTCATATGAATATGACGGTCTATCAGATGGATGTCAAAATTGCGTTTCTCAATGGACAACTTAAAGAAACGGTTTATGTCACCAACCGGATGGATTCGTTGATCCCGAGTTCGAATCACGTCTACAAACCTAACAAAGCTCAGATGGTCTCAAACAAGTTCCTCGGGCATGGTACGATAAGCTATCATCCTTCCTCATTGCTAATAATTTCACCAAAGGTTGGGTTGACCCAACTCTTTTTATACAATATCACGGGCACATATCTTAATTGTTCAAATTTACGTGGATGACATCATTTTGGGTCTACACATAAAAAGTTTTCAATCGCTTTTGCAAAACTAATGAAGAAAAATTTTGAAATGTCCATGATGGGTGAACTCACGTTCTTTCTCGGACTGCAAGTTCATCAATCACCCGTGGTATTTTCTTGAGTCAGTCCAAATATGCCCTTGAATTGTTAAACAAATTTGGAATGAAAACCGTGACACCTATGCCACACCAATGGCTCATACCAAGAAGCTAGACGCCGATTTACATGGGAAATTGGTGGACCCTACAAAATACCGTAGTATTATTGGGTCTCTCATGTATCTAACAATAGCTAGGACTGATATTGTCTTTGCCGTATATCTTTGCTCTCGTTATCGGCGACCAACTGAAAACCCACCTCTCTGAGGCTAAAAGAATCCTCCGATACATAAAGGGAACCATTAACTTGGGGATCCGGTATCCGAAGGATTCTGGTTTTGAACTAATCGCTTTTTCAGACGCTGACCACGCAGGATGCTTAGACTCACGGAAAAGTACTTCGGGAGCTTTACAATTTCTTGGTGATAAACTGGTGTCATGGCAATCGAAGAAGCATGATTGTACATCGCCGTCCTCAACCGGCAGAATATGTAGCCATGTTTGCGTGTTGTGCTCAAGTCATTTGGATGAGAACACAACTCAAAGACTATGGTTACGTATTTGACAGAATCCCGATGTATCGCGACAATCGGAGTGCCATTGCGATCTCGTGCAACTCGCCAACACTCGAAATCAAAGCACATCGATCTTCGATATCATTTCATCAAGGATCACGTGGAACAGTGCATGTTGAATTATATTTTGTGGGTACAGAATACCAATTGGCGGATCTTCTCACCAAAGCCTTGCCTCCCGCTAGGTTTAATGAGTTGGTCCACCGGATTGGTATGAGGTGTTTGACTCAAGAGGAATTGGATGAACTCCTAAAACAGTCTTAAAACCCTGTCAAACACCAAAATCTCTTTTGTAAATAATTTTTCAAAAACAAAATACAAAAATATAAAACCTGATAAAACAACAAAAATATTCTTCTAATCTATTTTTCTTTCAACATGGCAAGTACATTTCTTCCTTCAACACTATAATCTTTCAAAATTCAGTATTTTTCCGATCAAGTGTTGAGGGGGAGACAATTATCACTTAACTGTTTCAAAACATCTGTCTACTTGCATGTTATCATTTCCCGGTTGTTTCTTTTATCAATGGTGGTAAATGTTTCTGGTTCAATGACACTCCTCGGACTAAAATTTATAACCTTTCATCATTTACCTAAGTCGAGGGGGAGTGTCGTCAAGTTTCTTTCTTAAAATCTTTGTTTGGTAACCAAAATGGAAGTTAAATGGCTTTGTTTGAAAAAGGAAAAGGTGGAGGGACCAAAATGGTCAAAATCTTAAAGTTACTTTAAATAAAAACACCTCCCACCTACTTCTAACTTCACATTTATTACTTTCAACCTTAAACATCCTACGCCTAAGATTCATTCAAGAAACTGCGTTTAGATCATCATTTTGTAAGTGTTTTCATGATCTTAACAATAATACAAGCTAAGGTTTTGAATTTCTAGTAAATCCTACGGCTAAAACTTTGTTACGCTGCGTGATTATGTGTTCCACGCATAAGCGTATGAACACACAATCATTGTGTGTGTGTTTGTGGTTAAATGGATAGTGTCAAAACGTTCCTAATACATCAATGATAACATTTTAACCATCAAAACCCACCCGTAAACACGAATTGATGATTTTTGAAAACTTAGGGTTTTGAGTCGAATTGGGTATTTTCAAATGTGAAGTGTTTTGGTCAAAAAGATTGTTGGGTTATGTTCATATGTTGATGAATTGATGATATTCAAGGTTTAAATCCACCCGAAACACTAAATGATTAAAAATTTGGAATTAGGGTTTAAAGTTCATAAGTTTGGGTATTTTTGATTCTCAATGAATTAGATGTTAAGACTTGGTCCATAAGCTCATACAACATCTTAGAACTACCAGAATTTGTTTGGTGCAAATCCCATGGTTAGAAATCATATGCGTAATTCTTAACCCTTAGGGTTTTGACCTACGCGTATGACTTTCTACGCGTAATTGTTTAACGAATGATTCATGCCATGATTTATTATTAAAATGAACTTTTGTGTTAATATTGATGATTTGATGAATTTATTTCAGGTTTGCTACGCTTAATATTCATAATCAAGGTCATTTGAATCTCTACGCATAAGGATTACCCTACGCGTAGTCAAGTTATGCGTAAGAATAATCCTACGCATAACTATTACGCGTAAGGTTCTACAATGGGACTACGCGATCCTCGTGAAGGATATGCGTAAATAGTGACTCTACGCATAAGGTCTACTCTTACGAGTAAGCCTTACGCGTAAGGTTTTATACGCCTACGCGTAAGCTCTACGCATAAGGTCCCCTTTTCCTACGCGTAACATTTCTTACGCGTAAGTTAGAATCCTACGCATAAGCTTTCGCTCTACGCGTATGTAATCATCGCTTACGCTTAACTTTGCCAATTCTACGCTTATGCCTTGATTGACCTTCATTATGAATTGTTACGTGTACAAACTTGTTAATAAACTTATCATAACGTCACGAATCCAATAATGTCACTAATAAACTTAAACGCTTGATATGTTGTGAACAATAAGTGATAACATAAACTTTAAAACTTAAAGTTAACTAACTCACGAAACATTTCATGACGTCATTGGACTATTGGACAAACAAGTGACTTAAGACTCGTAACAATCATTGACCGTACATTCAATAACTTAGACAATAAAACCTTCTATTGACTAACATTATGTCTTTCGATATGTTGGTTCTTTTGGCTAATGTTATTTCAGATCACGACATGGTTGAGCAAATGAATGTGGATGCACCGAAGTTCTCACAATTGTTGATATCTTCCCAATGGTTATCCAGAAAATTGGAAAGAACAACCTAAGGGTTGACTTTGACACCCTCACTTGCTCGAATCTTCTTGCTTGATTGCACGTGGATATTCTAAAGAATCATCCCTACCGAACATGCTCTCACACTCGCCACAGACGAAATCTACATTCAACAATTCGGAATTCTATGCAGAGGATCAAAGGTCAAAGTGCAAAGGTGATGACACTTAATCACAAACAAGTCACCATCACTCCTTCCGACTTACGGGGCTGTACTTATCATTCCGACATCGCGCCAACCGACTTCTTTGCCACACCTATGAAGAGACAGCTCTGCAATTTCTACTTGATATTGGTTATGATGAAGCTTCAGGAATTATTAACAAGCATTCTCACGTGGAGCTTAAGAACATTCCTCAACCGTGGAGAACCCTCTACATCATCATCACTAAGTCTGTCTCGGTCGTGACAAGTGGCTATGAGCATTCCAAGCTCATGGAACTGCAAGTCTTCTGGTCATTGATCAATAAGAAGGACATTGAAATCGAAGCACTGATATGGGATGACATGATGTCATTTCACAAGAAGCTTGGCTCAAAGATTCCCTATGTCAGATACACAAAGCTGTTGATCCAGAGAGCACTTGGACTTCATCCCGATATTCCCAAGAGGCTCAATGACCCCGACAATCACGATATGTTGACGAGCCTACATTATCTCGTCGAATCAAAGAATCGCCTCACAAAGAAACAAGGTATGGTATTACCTGATCACCTTCTGACTACCGAAATCAAAAAGCTTGAAACATACAAAAGGTATCGGTAGCAGTAAAGAAGGCAAAGTTGGTCATCTCGATGAAAAGTCTTCGGTACACCTACTCGGAGAACCGAAGAGGAAGTGCCGGAAGTGCAGTAAGTTCGAAGTTATAGGAAGCTTCCCAAAAGGAATCCTCCTCGTAAAAGGATTGTTCCCGTAAAGGAAGCTGTTCCTATTCCTACACCTGAACCACAAAGAAAGCTACTGGACGAAAGCTTTGAAGAGACACAATCGATGAGGAGGTCCACTACTCAAACCGCAAGGATGACACACCATCGCATTCTAAACCTCCTAGTCCAATAGCTGAACATGGCAAAGGAAAGACTCCTGTACTTGTGCCATATGATGAAAGCTCGGAAAGTGATGAAGAGCAACCGAAAAATCATACAGAAGAAGTTCAAATTGCTTCGACTTCAACACGTAGCACAACAATTTGCTCAAGAACAAATGGGTGGCCCCGGAGGGTCAAGTGGTGGAGCTCAACCTTCACCAGGTCCTGATGCGGTTAATCAACCCGATAAGGGATCTGGTGCCACCACTTTGTTACAACAATAAACGTGTTGAAGACACTATTGAGTTTGATTTTGAAGAACCAAAGGCTGGAGAAGGTTAAAGTCGATGAACAAGCTAAGACTGTCAATGAAGAAGATGTTGAGTATGATACGTTTCTTCTAGATAGTCCTGCACGATCAAAGGAAGAAACCTCTCGAACCACCAAGGACCCGAGTCTCCTCACATCACATCATCATCAGATTCTTCTTCTCACTCTTCACCACCACCATCAAAAAGATCAACCAAATCATCATCCAAATTAGTGAAGAAGCCACCTCGATCTTGGATTTCTCATACTCATAAAAGAATTGTAAAAGCTGTCCAACAAGTCGGAAAGAAGGACATGCTCTACAGAAAACTGAATTGGTTTGTCGACCAAATGCATCTACATGATGAGAATGACAAGATGCAGAATGAAAGGGAATACATACAGAAGCTCATGAAGGATGATCTACAAGGGAAGATGGAAAGAGATGATCAAGGCTACACTCACAAGTACCTTCAGGATATCGTTCCTAAAGTCACAAAGGAGATGTTTACCAAACAACTATATCCAAATCTTATGCATTTAGCCAAGCAAACTATAAGATCAACACCCTTAACCGTCACAATCAATCCATTTGATCCAATCTAGTTTTCTGATAATGAATTGGTGGCCAACCGCTTGTCACACAAATGTCTAAACGATCCGGGACATTTACTCCCATGAAGGAAAGCTGTTTCAAGCATTGCTGGACTACCAACTCAAGAAGCATCAGATTCAAAAGAAAAGTCTAAACGCGTCCTAGAGACGATGAAGATAAGGATCGGATAAGAATGATGAAAGCTAAACGATAAAGAAGTCCGGTGAATCATCTTCAGTATGCCACCACCTCCCCAACGGACTCCTGCTCAACAAAGGTCCCTCCTCGCTCTTCTAGAAAAACCTCGACGATTCCGAGTTACCACCCCAGACTCAGAAAACCGGTGATCACTTTGAGTATACGGGTGGTGACGATGAAGAGGTCCATGAGCCCCTACAACAACCCACCTCTCCCAAACAAGTTCAGAAACCAGAATCATCATCTAGGCCTAAGAAAAGAAGAAGAAGAAGACGCCGACGTCCTATCATGGCTAGATGACGATAAAACAGAGGAATTTGAATGGTTTGCTACACTTGTTAACAACACTCCCTACCCTGAAGAAGGTCAAGATTTGGTAGACGGTTCTACATTGGAGCATGCTAAAATTTTGCAAGAAAAGTTCCATGTGAAGAAAATGACGAAATCTGAGTTGAAGCGAATCAAGAATGAAGCTTTCAACTTCTAAAAGACAGACTCGAAAGTGCCCTCGAGATCGAATATCACCTTGAAAACATTGCTCGAGCTATGTCTAACAACATGGATTGGCTCAACCCGAAAGCAAACATTGACTTCACAAAAAGGGACAACCCTCCATACTACACCGATTGGACCAAACCTCTACCAACAATTGGCCAACCAAATGAACCAAGGATTCCATTCAGATATTTCTTCAACAAAGACTTGGATTTTCTTCTACATGGTGGCGATGATTCAAGGAAATACGCTACATCGTTGACACTTCCATTCCCGGAAGCAATGTACTCAAACTGCATAGCTATCGAGGAACGATCTAATCCACTTGTTCTCCAACACAGTGGAAGCAGTATGACCGTGATGCATTGTATGGGATTCATCATTGGCCGAACGCCGAAGAATCTACTACGAAGCTGCCGGTTCGAAGTCTCAACATGATAGTTTCTAAAAGATATCGTTGCCATCATACACGTTGACCTTTCATCTAAATGGGACTACACTTTTCTCAAGAAGATTGTAGGTCAAACGAGGCAAGATGAAAGGGACTTATGCTTTCTCGGCTGACTTTGAGAATTTGTCTATCAATGACATCGAAGACATGTACCTTGCCAAAGTACATGGTCGTATGAGACAATTCTCCACTGAAGTACAACGTGAATTCATCAAGTCACTTCTCATCTTCATAAGACGCATTGTCATCAAGGAACGTGTAGAAGATCTCCAGGCCGTTGAATCTTATCGACGCTGTCAACTTCACTCCTCAAAAGCTTGATCTTCCCGATATCAACCAACTATCTCAATATACACTCATCAGCAAACCTTTCGGCGTTGTTTACCGTAGTGAACTTCAAAGAAATTGCTTAATGGCGTGTAGAGATCTTCACAAGTTCGGGATCATACTTTGAAGATGGTTAGGGATGGATTGGCATTATCGGTTGAAGGATATACATCAGAAAGATTGGGTCTCCTAAGCGATGGAATTCTCGGATCGAAGGAGGGATGTGAGACGGATCATCACAATGATTGATGAACGGTTGTTTCGAAGGGATCGATTGAGAAGATTGGAGAGTTATGTTGGAGGTCGACCCGGATTAACATAACCGGCTTTCAACGCCTGCACACTCTGGGAACATCTCGCACTTCCGGTACCCCTTGAATTGCTTCCTTTCATTATAAATTTGGATGTTTGATTGATTATAATGGCTTGTGCACACATTACAGTGTACAACCCGTACTTGTAAATAAAGGACCCGGTGGTACACTTCAGTGCCACAATCCTTATAAAAGGAGCGAAAGCTTCTTACTTTTGAGTAAAACCTATCAAACCTTTCATTTTTCAAGGTTTTGCTCAAAAGAACAAGTACTTCCCCTTATGATTTTTTCAAAACCTCAACCGTTTATATCACTTGTTGAGGGGGAGTATTTGACTAAAAACTTTGTTCACAAATTGTTCACAGTGGTCATTCTTCCCGCAACACTCGAAATGGTCATATTTATTCTCAACTTTTCAAAAATAACATTTTATATGCCATTTTTGAGGGGGAGAAAATACGTGATAAGAAATATGTTGTGTCAATGCAAATGAATCTTTGTGCTATAAGACTTAACCCATGAATTGACGAGATCTTAACTGTTAGTAACTCAAAAAGACTTGTCCGGACGGGTAATAATTTCAAGCTAGTTCGCTAGTGATGTAAACGTGTCTCGCAAAGGACTTGTCCGAGTAGAATGTACCATTCGAGAAACTCTTGGTAGACATGAACCTCGACGGGTTTGACAACCTCTCAGGGTTGTCCACACCTTCAAGATAGTTATTAGAGCTAGTTGTCACCTAAAAGCTGACAATGCAACTCTTTAACTATGCCACGTAACCGTGTCTCGCGGGGATTGTCTATCTTGAGTGAATCAATTCAAAATGTGCGCGCTCTTTCCTCACTATGTGCATTTTAACTGTCTAAAACTCTTAAGCACATGTGGAGGGGTATTTATGCTAAAATCTTAAAACTCTCACAATGGTACTCAAACATGTTTTCATTTACAAACCCTTTGAGAGATTTTTCTTGAACAATGGTTTTAATGGCAACATAGGTTAGTCATGATTATAGGTGACTTAAGGTTAGGAATAAACTTCCTATGATCCGCCAGAGCCGGAGGGATCTACCCAAGGACACTACCAATAGTTAGAATTTAGAAGTCCTTAGGTATGATTATAAAAAGGATAAAATGAGAATCGGAGAAAGAAGGAGTTGAAGAATTAAAAAGAAAAGCAAAGAAAAGGGTGAAAAGAAATAGCCCTCCAGATTATTCAACTTAGGGCAGACACTGGGTTCAATTCATATGCTACTGGTTGTCACTAGATGACACCGGTATTGAAGATTAAAAGTCGTCATGGACCCGATGCGCATGCACTAAACCTTCTTAGCCACTCAAGTTTCTCTCAAAAGAAGCTTGTTTCATTCTCACTGGGAACCCTACATAATCTATCGGCTTTCTCTTAGAGATTGCTGGTATTGAAGAAGGAGACCTTTTCCTAGTCTCCGCCAGAAAACCAAAACGCAAAATTGAGTCTAGAGCCACGAGATTCATCAAAAGATCTCTTAGGTACACTTGACATTTCATCACTTGATGTTCAACAATAAGAACATCGGTGATACATTATCGCGTCCTTCACAGATCTTAGCAATCTGTCGAGAACATTTATGAGAGGTTCACATCTGTGATCCTCGGTGATTGAATGGAAACTCCTGCCAGGGTCAACATCAAACACGACGGCAGGTCGCTTCGGTAACTCCCCATGGATTACGATTAGTGGTCTCAAACGGTCTAAAGTCGTGAGGTGATGCTTCGGTGTACCTCAGCGACTCATCTGAACCGTAGGTGTACTTCAGTACATCGCGTTATCTCACTTGTGGGACTCTGGTTCAGGAACAGACTTTGTGAGAATTAGAGTTGTGTTTTCACACTATGCTGTTAACACTCTCGAAGTTCAAACTTGTAAGTGCCGGAATCCGCTTATTACTAACCGTTTTGTATGTTTTCTTCTTATGGAAGCTCTAGAGCGGAATGATCGTGCAGATTCTTCACATACTCATGCCAACATCATCACTAATGGAAGTTCTATCTAAAAGCAACACAAAAGTCAGAATGATTCTTCGTCAACCAAAGAATATACAAAGTTAAAGACTTAAAGAACTTCATCGATCTGAAATCCAACGTCAAAGAGCGTATGAGCATGTTGAAGAATGACGTGGAGACACTGGCGGCGAAGCACTGAGGCGAGACTTTGATGCAGAACAACAACATACTATCACTTTCATACAATGATCAAAGAACAAAAACAAAGATGACGTCAAAACAAAACTGTTCAAAGAAAACTATCTCTCTACACAGGGGAGATTGTTCGAATCAAGGCAATTCTTCTCACAAGAAAGAAGAATGTCAGAAGACGTCAAAGCTACTATTACATCAACGCCTTCACCGTTTATAGTTTTTCATCACCAACACTTAGGGGGAGATTGTTGGAATCACTCCTAAACCTTAATCAAGTGTTAGTGATTAACATGTAATAGTTAGCTTATTATGGCCTTTATGTTTGTTATTAGCCTTAGGCTTATGTAGAAGGCCCATAAGCCTAGGCCTAGTCCAATAAGGAAAAGGATGGGAACTAGGAGTGTTTCCCTAGCTTCCCTCCTATAAATACCCCTTGTAAACCTTCATTTGAAGGTTGGTTGTTCATTTTATTCATTCACTTTCACTCTACGCCTAACCGTGCTACTCTTAACGTGTGTGTGTGTGTTTATCGTGTTCAACCGCCTCTATCTCTTCTCTATTTCTTTCTATTAAGCTTGTGTTGTAAATCTAGTGACCTAACAAACTTTGATACAAATTATTTTGAAACTAATTAATTTGGTAATATGTTTAAAGGAAACTAATCAAGCTTGGTATACATCGTCATATTTAAACGCAAAATGACGAAAAGTGTCTTTCTTGTTATGCTATGCTAAATGACCACTTGTTTATGTTGTTTGCATATATGTTGCTTGCTTATTTTCAAATTTTTGTTTACACTTGTTTGTTTGCATAATATAAGTGTCAATCTTGCCATGTTATTTATTCGCTTGTTTGACGATTTCTTGTTTATGCACAATAGGATATGTGCTAGATTTTGTGCACTAAGTTGGAAAATTGTTTTACCATCGCTTGTAGAATTAGATCACTTCCTTTGCATAGGTTATACTAACATCTCGCTTAACTTATGAAATGTCATAACTCACTTAGCAATGAGTACTAAGTAAATTAGTCAAGTACTTTGAAAAATGAAGGTTTTAAGAGAGTGTTTTTACTTTGTAGGATGATAATATGACTTAAAACAATGTTGTATGCTAACCGGTTTATGCAGGTGGATAGCACAAGCGTGTTATCAAATTTTACCCATTTCACTTTTATGTGAAAATCGTTAGCCCTTGGTCAAAGTCTATGCTCCACTATGTTTGTATATGTGTTATCGACTTTTCCTAACTAGAATTAATTAATGTCACATGTTTTAAGCAAAATTTCAGGTTTCAGAAAACTCCCCGACACCTAAAAAATGGGTCTGTGAACTTTTCTGGTGTTCACGGATCAGACGGCACCAAAATTTTTTCCATACGGGTGACCCTATGGGGAGGGCTTGCAGATGTGTTGATTGAGAAGAAGGCGATGCATGTAGGCATGTGTGCTGTTGTGGTGACTTCCACCTCTGCAAAACAATATAACAGTAAGTGGCTTATGGACTATTTACCTTTTGCATGTTCAACACATTCCTTTTACAAATTTAACCTTTAATATTACCTGCTAGATAAGCTCTATCTATCCAGCAGTTCATCCACACAGCTCCTAGATTCCGTTGACATTCCTGCAATCAAAGAATTGAATTCATACATTTGGTAAGAAACTAATTTTTATTATTGAATATATGCTAAAACCAACAAATTTTAACAAATCATTTAACTATTTGTTAGCATCACTGAGGCTTCAAAAGGAGCTTCGCGTGTAGACAACTCTGAACCAAGAAAAGGATCTATCGAGAATCTGCTCATGTGGGCCCAAAATAAAAGGAATGATGTATGTATTATTTTGCACCCGCTATCTCTATATTATCTTTATAGTGCATAACATTTATAAATCTTATTTATACACAGACTGCCATTTTCATAATTAAGGCCAAGATTGATAATGTGCGTACTAGAAAGGGATGGAATTTCCCATCATGTGGGGGAGACAACTGCAGGAAAGGGGCTACTAGAAAGAATGGGCGATTTTGGTGTGAGTCATGCAGCAGACCAATTGAATACCCGGTAATAAGGTAATGACATATTTGTAACTTATAGTTTGATCGTTTGAATGTGTTAAATAAAATTGCTCACCTTGACATTTACCATCTGCTGAATGCTTTCTTCAGATATCGTCTTGAGCTTGGTATCTCTGATGATACCGAGCAGAATGTGGTGGTCCTTTTTGATGATGCAGCCATTGAATTGATCGGGTTCCCAGCTTCGGCCTTAGTGTCAGATGAGGATGAGGTACATTTATAAATCCCCGACTACTTACACCCTATTACGTCATTCCCATTACTCACGGCTTACTCTACAGGGTTTAGACGATCATGCAAACTTGCCATCACCTATAGCTGACCTCATTGGGACAACACACATGTTTGAAATCAAATCTCACACATATTATGAATATGGAACATTCGAGAGTTTTACATGTTGGAAAGTTGACCCGCATAATCCATCAGTTGAACCCACAAGCTCAAGCACCGTTGATAATGAAACCGTCGTTACAGGCTCATCATCCAAGTCACCCGCCCAGTCACCAACCCTCACTACACCGTCCAAGCCTGTAGAGGATAGGATAAGAAAAAGGTAATCGAAACCAACAAAAATCCATCAATACAACATGTATTTGTATAAAGGCACTTACTGATGGAATTCCATTGTTTGCAGGGTGGTTATTGAGGATTCAGCGACAAAAAATGAACTGCTGACGGTGAATGATGTACAAGGTGATGAGTCTAATATTGCAACTAATAATACATCTTCAACATCCAGCTCATCATTCAAACGCCTGATAAAGGCCAACCCTGCAAATGATAATAAAGATAAGAGGTTAGCAACCTTAAAACATTTGGGTGACAACAAAATATCTTTTACCCTATGTATCTTACTACGCGCAATACATTTAACATAATAATCATGTTTCATTGTATGCAGTGTTGCTATTGAGATTTCGGACGCGGATATTGAACTGATAACTGTAGACATTGAGCAGGATGGTGATGATAGCACCCTAACCGCCAAGAAGAAACAAAGACGGTGAGCACATATTGAGTGTCACTTTTTGTTACTAAACCTTTTACGTTTGCCCGCATAATAACACGTTTCTCCCTATATTTTTTGTAAACAGGTTTGGGGTTGAAGAATCAGAATGAGCCCAACCAAGAAGCAACCCAACAAGACTTTATAAAACAAATGCTTATGACAATAATAATACATTTGATAAAAACTGCTTTTGGGATTTTGTTTTAATTGTTGTTTGGAAGACACAAGACTCAACCGTTCCGTTACATTTGGTTTTATTTTTGTTTGACAATATATTTTGGTTTGCCATCAAACGAAATATTGTTTCTTTTTGTGCTAAACTCCATTTCAGGTACCTCCAAGATGAACATATTGTGGCTTTGGACACTTGCTACATGAGATCAAATAGATATGTGTGTTAGTAATGCCAGATGACCATGAAAGCAAGGATGGTTGTTTTGATTTCTCCATCAGACATTGTTACCAAATGTAATGTCTAATGTACAAGATAGTTCTATTAATGAACCAAACATTCATATGTATATACTATTTCATGTAATAGTCGACAAGGATTGTTTTTTTTTATTTCTCCATCAGACATGGTTACCAAATGTAATGTCTCATGAACAAAATAAATCTATGAATGAACCAAATGTTGATATATGTATACTGTTTCATGTGATAATCGTGTAACCAAACATCTAATTAATGAAACTCATTTCTATATAATTTTCTAATTCTCCTGTTGTATCCCCTTTTTTCATTCACTCGTATAACCCTTTCATGTGATAATCGTGTAACCAAACATCTAATTAATGAAACGTATTTCTATATAATTCTCTAATTCTCCTATAGTATCCCCTATTTTCATTCACTCATATAACCCTTTAAATAATTGATCGACTTAAAGTACATAAAGGGTCATCTAAATTCATAAATACATGTGATTGATTCATTGTGAATACCTAATAAAAAGTTTTTCAAAACTTGCGGAAAGTACCCAAAGGTTAAGACAGTGTTGTTTTAAATCTATATACAAAATACAGAAAACAAATTGTTTGCATTTGTTGTCAACAAATCCGCTGGCACAAAATGTGTATTCAAAGTTGCAGAATCCATCGCATAACAATAGCTCAAATGATAAAGATATTGAAGATGGTTATGCTGCTTAATGCAATCACCAAGATTGGCTAAAATTGACTTTGTTATATACCTAATAAATTAAATAATGACTGTTAAATTATGTTTGTTATGAATTATATGAGTTTGCAACCCTCCTTTTATTTATATGTATTTATACCATCCACTACATATGTTTAATTTACACATACATTATTATTTTATACATAACAAGTGTGATATAAACTTATCTTAGAAGGCAATTTATAAAACATGTTAATTCCTACTTTACTTTATAACAATTAAGAGTTTTTTACTTTCTCCATATGTTATATAGATGAACCATAATGAATTTGTGTGTTATTATTGGAAAAAAATCAGTCTCATTATTAAATCAATAATAAGAATCATAAAAACCTTGAGATACTTACCATACAAGCCTTTTCATTGTTCGCTACACTTATTGCATCAGTTCAACAGTAGAATCCCAATAGATGCTTTAATATACATCTTGCTTCTATATCTTTCCAAACCTGCAAGGTTATGTGTTGCAAAATTGATACATATCCTCCAAATAATAAATGAATACAGGTACATCTCAATTTAACAAGTTACTATACCTTCCAATTATGTATATGATTAAATCCATCTTTGTTTTTTCGTTACAGGGTCACAAAATGATCATGCTCAGGTTCCATCCCTGTCAGACATGTTGCACAAAACTTTGGTTATTGATCTTGTTAATACAAATAAGCCGTAAAAACGTTTATTTATATTTTACGATCTTCTAATGTTTTGTCGATAACAAATGTAAAATCATTTTAACGAAACAAATAGAGTACGTAAATAGTTTGAGTTAATAGTTTTCAAACACACTTACGCTCTCACATAAAACACTAAAACAAGTATAAGTGATTTTATGATTTAGATACATATGTACAACAACTAGTGTTTACATATTGGGTTAAACATATACTTAAACTAAGTATACTAAAATGGGTAAAAACTAAGTATATGCTAAAATGGGTAAATACAAGTATATACTAAATGGGTAAATACTAGCAAATGGTTTTGACCCATAACCAATGGTTTTATATATACCACTTAACCAAGTTCATTGTATCTAGAAAGAAAACCATGGATCAACCCATAACCCATGACCCATAACCAAAAATACCCATGGGCAAAGAGGAGCGGACCACGGATCCCTAGCGTTGTGCTAGCCGGATCCCTTGTGGTAGGGATCCGTGGGATCCGGGGAACAGAAGAGAATTTCCTCTATAAATAGAGAGCCATTTCTTCCTCTCTAGACATGACTTTACACACATACTTCCCCAAAGTATCCTAACCCTCTAACTTCAGATCTAAGTGATCTATGTAGTTTGTCTTTTGTTTTTGTGTGATCTTTTAGGTTCCTCTTAAAGGCAAGATCACCACCTTTGAAGTCGAGCAAGCTCAAGTCCATGAGTTGCCATGCTTCGTCATCATCAAGACTACTAAGGTTCTCTTGTTGATAGTTCTTCCTTTCTCCATAGATGTTGGGTTGAAGGCATTAGTGAAGAATGCCGAAAGAGTCAAGATGAAAGCATTAGTGAAAGGTGCTCATCATCCGTGTCAAAGCATTAGTGAAGGATGCTAAAGGTGTCAAGACGAAGGCATTAGTGAAGGGTGCCAAGCGTTGTGTCAAAGGCATTAGTGAAGGATGCCAAAGAATCAAATCAAGTAGCATTTGGGAAGAATGCCTAGGTCGTATAATCGATGAGGTGCATCGTTATACATATATGTATTTGTTTATCTTCAAGGATGGTGATATCCTTGATGGTGTTGTAACAAGGATAAGATCTCCTTGAGATTAGGTGTTGTGTCGTGAAGGGTAGTAGTTCCTCCATAGTAATGGAACTAGGTGCTTAGCCTAGTACCTAATAAAGGGTAGGCGACGTTGTGAAGGATTAGTTCTCCTAAGGTGTGAAAGAACTCGGTGGTTAGCCTAGCACCATATAAAGGGTAGGCGACGTTGTGTTAGGTGTGGTTCGCCTTGGTGTGAAAGAACTTCGTATTTAGCTTTGTACCGGAAAAAGGTTAAGCGACGTTGTGAAGGCTTCTCCTCCACAAGGAGTTGGTGTAGTGCTTACGAACTCTCGAGTAGGTGACTCGGGGAGTGGAGTAGGGCAAGGAAGGTGTCCTTGTAGCCGAACCACTATAAATAACTTGTGCTGTGGTGATGTGCTTCTTACTCTTTATATTTCATTACACGTTTATATATCCATCTATCAACGTCCAACATAAACAATCAAATAGATTGACATAAGTCGATCTAAATATTTAAAAGGAAGTTTTAAATTGGTAAAACTATTCAACCCCCCTTCTAGTTTTCCAAAATTGGCATCAGAGCTTCGTTACCAAGTTTTTTAAAGTATGTTGTACTTTAAAGACTTGATACGATCCGTGTATGTTTGAAAACTACAAAGAAGGATTTTTTTTGTTGGTCATATTTTCTTTTAAATCATTTTGTTGGACATTGATAGATGATTCTAATCACTTTTGCTCTTAAGAAATCTTCATGCTAGAATCTCTTCAAAATCTTCATTCAAAGAATAATGAAGTCAACATTCAAGGAAGGATCTAAAAGGTAATCACAACTTACGTACACCAAGTACAAAGGATTACTTTAAAAGCTCATGAAGTATTTTTGGTATTATACCAAATCAAGAAGCATAGAGGTATGTTTTACTCTTCATTAGATAGGTCACATGAGTTCCATTTATTGTCATAAGTTCTCTTTGATTAACTAATCACTAACATCATTAGAAGTCTCTTTCGTCACCTTTCGTCTTTTTCAACATAGGGAATGATATTATTTTTTTTTCTTTTTTTTTGTCAAACTAACGCCGTCATCACATATGAACCCTCGATATGTAATTCATCAAAAATCATCATTCAAAAACAATCCTCATCTAATACCTCCATTTTTTGGGCAAGCTAATTTATAAGCCTACTACAAAAATAATACCAAACAACTCCCTTTCTGTCCACAGTAGTCGGATCCCTCTAGTTGTACTAGCCGGATCCCAAATACAAAGGATCCGGGGGAACCGTGGAACAGAACTCAGCTATACGCTTTCAAAAATTCACCACTGATCTTTTTCCCTCTATTCACATAACACTAAAACGACTAAGCTACTGAATCCATCCTCATTGGCTTCCATACTCTCAAGTATTCCTTCCTAGAACATCATTGTAAGTAATTACATTAACTTGTTCTAATTTTCATCATCCTCATCCTAGGGTTTATGGTTTCTTAATTTTTAATCAATTAATTTAATTAGGGCTTTTAAATTAATCATGAAAAGGGCTTTTAACAAAATCACATTGTGTTCACAACATTGTTAATACAAATCAAAACCATAAACCCATCCCAACTAATTTTAACTAATTGGAAAAGTTGTATTTTTAGGACCAACCATGCCCAAAGCTACTCAACAAGATCATCATGACACCGTCCACTACCTTACTCATTACTATCGTAAAAAGGGATTGACCAAAATCGACCGTAAAATTTTCAAAAGCCTTGTAAAACGACTTATCCACGAAGGTCGTGTAGTCAAGGAATGTTTCCTTGAAGATACCGACATTCGTCAAGTTTTCTCGACAATCAACTTTGATTGTCTCCTTGACATAGATGAACAAATTTGTCCGGTTTTCATTTTTGAATTTTACAAAAGCTTTAAGATCATTCGAAACGTCAATGATAGCATTTCAATCGCTTTCATCATCAATAAACAAAACTTCACTCTTCCTCTCAACACCTTTGCTCAAATTCTTCGCATTCCTTGTGAAGGATTTGTATGTACTCTAAAGACTGGGCAATTAACGCTCAAAACCTTGCACTTGATCCTAAGCCTCTCTATAACACTCCTATTGATGAACCCGAAACCATCCGAGACACTATTTTCAAAATAAGAACCGACCAATCCCGTTTCGACCGAAACAAGAAGCTCATTCACCGTAATCCCTTTCAAATGGAACTTTTCAAAATGCACCCCATGTTTAGAAAATGGGAAGAAATCCTTAGGGAAAATGTCATTAGCCTAGTTGGAAACAAAGATCATCCAAACGCATGTCTTGTGCAAATGATCTATTGTCTTATCCATCAAAGGCCATTTAATCTTGCCTATTACATGGTAAGGAGAATGGCTGGGGTATTCAAAGCTTCCAACATGGTACTTCCGTATGGTATGCTTCTAACACGACTTTGTAAGTATGTTGGTAAATTGCAACCATCTCCTATCAATGATGATCATTATCTTTCCGATCACGTCATGGTACCTCTTACTAAACGACCCTCTAAACGGTTCATGGTCAATGGAGAGCAACCGGAAGCTCTCTCGGACTCCTCGGCCGATAAAGAAGAAGAAGATGAAGAAGATGTCGACCCCGTAGCCAACATCAAATTGGAAATCCTTGAATACCACAAACAACTTCCGACCATTCCAAACGAGACCGCGGAATTTAAGCAATTGAGGGGCATGATTCAAAACCTCGCATACAACCTCACTAAGCCGTCAAAAAGGAAAAGAAAGGATTGATGAAAGAGACAATAGGATTGTGCTTGTTTTCCTTGTCTTATAGTTGGATGATTACATTTTAGCACTTTCTGTTTATGATTACTTGGATATTGTCTTTAACTAGTGTTTTGTGATAAACATGCTTGTTTCTACTGTTTATCTTTGGATTTACTAGTGTGCATAAACTGCGCATCATTTCTGTAGGTTCTGTTGGTTCTCGATCTGCAGATGCCGGATCCCTAGGATTAGCCTAGCTGGATCCCTCCCTTGAGGGAACCGTGGGATCCGTGACATCAGATCAGCAATACAGATTCAAGTACATCAAAACTGCTTTCTAGATAACATCACGTTAGCTTAGCATATGATTTTAGAACCCAACTAAGTCCACTTCAAGGATGAGAAAGACTTAGACTCACTAAAGGCTTACTTAAGATCGTAGTCTGATTTTATCAACACATCTAAACTCACCATATTTCCGCTTCAACTACTCACAAACTATTTCTCACCTCTCAAAACACTTAAAGAAGACAAGCTAAGCAATTTTAGGAAAATTGCTTCTAGTCATTTATATCTCAAGGTAAGACAAAAATTAATTTTTTCAATTCTTGTAATTTTTAAGAACTTTTCTTAATATCACCTCAAGCTAAAATCTGGTCACTAGGATCATTTATTATGACTTGACACCTTCATAACTCTTAGTGTTATCCTTGGACATCCATTGGTAGTCATCTTGTCTCATCCCTCTTCCATAAAAAGCAATCATTTGCTATAACACTTATTACCTCTAATCATTCAAGTACCCTTTCATCCTAAACACTTAGGAGAACTGAAACATTCAAAATGAGATAGGCCTTAGCTCCTAGAAACCTCATTTCAAACCTGTCATAACTGCTGAGAGCCGGATCCCTAGGATTAGCCTAGCCGGATCCCTTCAAGGAGGGAACCGTGGGATCCGGGTGACAGTTTATGTCAAACATAGCTAAAATAATCATTTCAACTCATCTTACTAACTCAAACACTCGATCTCATCTTAAATGAGTTCCTAGATCAGTGAAACTCTGAATCTCAACCTTGTGCATGTTAATCATCACATTTCCAAGAACATTAGTGGATTAAGTCTTAAATGAAATTGCAAAGCTCTTCTCTTTATAACCCATATTGCCAAGAACACTTTAGTCATCAAACACAAACATAATTATCAGCAATTGCAACCATCCTTCTTAGTCATCTCATCATGAGAAAAGCTCCTAGTGCTTACTCATCCACTCAAGAACCACCAAAGAAACTTGCTAGAATCATACACGAAGTTTCCTCAACCGAATCATCTCGGTTAAGTCCACCAATGCTAGGATTTCCCCTACACCAAGGAAACCAATCAAACTAATCCCCAAGAAGAGTTTTCCCACTAAGATTTCATCACCAAATCCTATTATACCAAACATATCCTCCATAACTCAACCAACATCATTAGTGCCTAGAGCCACCTCACAATCATCTCCACACTCTCACAATGTAGAAGATTTACCCTCTTGGCCATCTCATCTCTCACCATTACCAACTAATTCACTTGAAAAGATTGAGCAACAAAATCACAGTGTTGAATCAACATTTGCTCCAAAAGCAAACTCTATCATTCCTCCCAATAGTCCATTTTGGATTATGAGAAGACATCAAAGGCAACCACCCGACCAAATGGAAGTTGATGCTTCTTTACCTCTACCCTCAAACACTGTAGAACCACCACTTAATGAGCCTCAATCAAATCCTCCTTCATTTGAAGATCCTCAACCCACTTCACTTGAACTTTCACTTCAAGAAACTCAAAACCATGACAAGGATTCCTATCATTGTAAACATGTTGAAAGGTTGATGCATGAACTACGTGAAGAGTAACGTTTCATGTTTTATCACCTCCTCGAACGTTTCAAAGAGGTTAATAAGCCTAAACTACAATGAGCATCACATTCAAAAGCTCAAACTTAAAACGTTTAGGAAACCTTTCTCATCCTTGATCATCATTTAGTTTAGTTGAACCTTGAATTGGGGTAACTCATTTAGCATTAGTAGCCCTTGTTTGGCTAGTTCATTCTCTTAGTTTTAGAGATTTGGTTGTGTATCTCTTGTTTTATTGAATGAACACTTATATGATATGATTATTTTTGTTGTGCTTGATATATTGTACATATATCTCATTTTCTCAAAATAGCATTCCTTGACATTTCTTCACTGCTGAAGATACTGTCAACAGATAGCCGGATCCCTTCCAGATAACTAGACGGATCCCTCCTTGAAGGGAACCGTGGGATCCGTGGTACAGGAGCACAAATTTATACTAACTTGAGTCTCATTTGCAGGAAATTATGCACTATACTCTTGTTTTTCTAACCTTTGTTTTGTAGTTACTCAAAATACACATGAAGATATTGACACCATAAAGCTAGGGGGAGCTTTGTGTCAAACGACATTGCAAAATCATTTTCAACTTAATCCAATTTTGGATTACACTTCATGACACCCCATTGCAACATTGCAATATTCAAGGGGGAGCACGTTCTCGTCACTTAGACGAACCATTTGCAAACTTAATTGCAAAAAACAATTAGTTTATTTTACGTTATGTCCTTGACGCCCTTACATAGGGATGGACTCGTCAAGGAGGAATTAAGACGAGTACCATTCCCGTCACTTGCTCTCTTTACATTTTTAAAAATTTTTCTTATAAAAATTGTGTTAGTTTCTTTTAACACTTTTTGTTTCAACAAAAAGGTGGAGAAGAAAGTAAAAACTACAAATTCAAACTTTTACGAATTTTAGCTTTTCCTTAAAATAATTTTATGTTTTGTCATCGACAAAAAGGGGGAGATTGTTAATACAAATAAGCCGTAAAAACGTTTATTTATATTTTACGATCTTCTAATGTTTTGTCGATAACAAATGTAAAATCATTTTAACGAAACAAATAGAGTACGAAAATAGTTTGAGTTAATAGTTTTCTAACACACTTACGCTCTCACATAAAACACTAAAACAAGTATAAGTGATTTTATGATTTAGATACATATGTACAACAACTAGTGTTTACATATTGGGTTAAACATATACTTAAACTAAGTATACTAAAATAGGTAAAAACTAAGTATATGCTAAAATGGGTAAATACAAGTATATACTAAATGGGTAAATACTAGCAAATGGTTTTGACCCATAACCCATGGTTTTATATATACCACTTAACCAAGTTCATTGTATCTAGAAAGAAAACCATGGATCAACCCATAACCCATGACCCATAACCAAAAATACCCATGGGCAAAGAGGAGCGGACCACGGATCCCTAGCGTTGTGCTAGCCGGATCCCTTGTGGTAGGGATCCGTGGGATCCGGGGAACAGAAGAGAATTTCCTCTATAAATAGAGAGCCATTTCTTCCTCTCTAGACATGACTTTACACACATACTTCCCCAAAGTATCCTAACCCTCTAACCTCAGATCTAAGTGATCTATGTAGTTTGTCTTTTGTTTTTGTGTGATCTTTTAGGTTCCTCTTAAAGGCAAGATCACCACCTTTGAAGTCGAGCAAGCTCAAGTCCATGAGTTGCCATGCTTCGTCATCATCAAGACTACTAAGGTTCTCTTGTTGATAGTTCTTCCTTTCTCCATAGATGTTGGGTTGAAGGCATTAGTGAAGAATGCCGAAAGAGTCAAGATGAAAGCATTAGTGAAAGGTGCTCATCATCCGTGTCAAAGCATTAGTGAAGGATGCTAAAGGTGTCAAGACGAAGGCATTAGTGAAGGGTGCCAAGCGTTGTGTCAAAGGCATTAGTGAAGGATGCCAAAGAATCAAATCAAGTAGCATTTGGGAAGAATGCCTAGGTCGTATAATAGATGAGGTACATCGTTATACATATATGTATTTGTTTATCTTCAAGGATGGTGATATCCTTGATGGTGTTGTAACAAGGAGAAGATCTCCTTGAGATTAGGTGTTGTGTCGTGAAGGGTAGTAGTTCCTCCATAGTAATGGAACTAGGTGCTTAGCCTAGTACCTAATAAAGGGTAGGCGACGTTGTGAGAGATTAGTTCTCCTAAGGTGTGAAAGAAATCGGTGGTTAGCCTAACACCGTATAAAGGGTAGACGACGTTGTGTTTGGTGTGGTTCGCCTTGGTGTGAAAGAACTCGGTATTTAGCTTTGTACCGGAAAAAGGTAAAGCGACGTTGTGAAGGCTTCTCCGCTACAAGGAGTCGGTTTAGTGCTTACGAACTCTCGAGTAGGTGACTCGGGGAGTGGAGTAGGGAAAGGAAGGTGTCCTTGTAGCCGAACCACTATAAATAACTTGTTTTGTGGTGATGTGCTTCTTACTCTTTATATTTCATTACACGTTTATATATCCATCTATCAACGTCCAACATAAACAATCAAATAGATTGACATAAGTCGATCTAAATATTTAAAAGGACGTTTTAAATTGGTAAAACTATTCAACCCCCCCCCCTTCTAGTTTTCCACAGATTCGAAAACAATTATCAGTCAAAATTGAATAACACAAAGCTATTGTGGTTTACGGCTAAATGAAATTGTCAAATCATTTACAGGTATACACCAGCTCCAAACATTCACTTGCATTATTATTGTAAAAAATTGTTGCAACAATTGATACCTGATTCGCATGTTCACCATAATTTGTTAGGACAAACATCATGCTCAGTGGGCGATTTACCCGATATGACACCGAATCAAATGGCTTCTACTTCAAAACAACCCTTTATGTATTAAAAAAGAAGATCAGCAGGTGTTTAATTAAACAAATTATATTTGGCAGACAATTGTTTCCGTAAGAATGAATAATACCTTAATGTTATTCATACAGGAACACTCTCTCAGCGTGCAGCTAAAAAAATCCCACACGGAGCGGCAAATGCATCTGCAGGTAGTTTCATATTTTATAATTGATGCCTTATGTTATTTGAGGGATAAAAATGTTGTTATTCCCAATAAAATTTACCTTTTTTGGCAAGGTGTTCCCGTTGTTTACCATAATATTGGCCATCCATCATTTGAGTGTCAAAATTGCAAAGCGATTATGTGGTATCAGGAGAGAAGCGATAAATCAAAGAGCGCTACCAACCCAACTTTTTCCATTTGTTGTCAAGAGGGAAAACTTCTTTTTCCAAGATTCAATGAAGCACCTTCACCTCTTAAAGAGTTTATGGACTATAATAATCCTGCAGGTTTAAGATTCAAAGACCAGATCAGGGTATATAATGGCATGTTTTGTTACACATCTTTTGGAGCAAGAATAGACCATTCAATTAACACGGGCAGGAGTCCATATACGTTTAGATTAAATGGCCAAAGCTATCATCGAATAGGTTCTCTTCTTCCAAAACAGGGCATTCAACCTAAATATGCACAGCTATACTTTTTTAACACTGGAAATGAAGTAAAAAACCAAATGAGAGCTTTTATAGACAAAGATGGGGGAGATGTGGTGGATCCAATTATAGTAGCAAGATTGATTAAAATGTTTGATCAATAAAATTTAATCACTAAGGCATTTCGAATGGCTCGGGATTGGTGTGAGAACCACAATTCAGCCACCTTTGAACTGCGACTGATAAGTGGACATAGTACATCTCGGCAATACAACGCACCAACTGTGGCCGAAATAGCAGCTCTAATTTCTAATGACTTTGGTGATGGTATTCCTACAAGAGATATTTTGTAAGTAACAGGGATGAAGGTTTGAAACGTATTTCTGAGTTGCATTCAGAATAAATGGAACTCCAATATCCATTGTTATTCCCATATGGGGAGGAAGGATTTCATGAAAAGATACCATATTACAACAACATGGATGTACGCAAGACCAAAAGGGCTTTTGTCACAATGAAAGAATATTATTCATATATCATACAACAAATAAAATAACCAAGGTACTACACTGCTTAGAGGTGGGCGATTATTCCAACAATATTTGGTGGATGCATATACGGCTGTTGAAGAACAGAGGCTCAAATGGACCAGGAAAAATCAAGATACGTTACGCGTTGATCTATATCATAATGTTTGTGACGTTATAAGAAGGGGGATACAAGTGCAGCAGGACTGGGAAAACGAATCGTTCTACCAAGAAGTTTTATAGGCGGTCCAAGGTATATGATGCAAAACTACCAAGATGCAACGGCTATATGTCGGACGTATGGGAATCCAGACCTGTTCATCACGTTCACTGCTAATCCAAAATGGCCCGAGATTGCAGAAATGCTAAAGCACGTCCCGGGCCAAAAAGTCCATGACCGTCCAGAAGTGGCAACACGTGTGTTCAAGATTAAACTTACTGAACTGTTAAACGACCTTACAAAACATCATATTTTTGGCAAGTCACGAGGAGGTAATAAAAATTAACCCATAATTTTAATCTGTTTACTCTTTTATATATACATTATGTATTATCTTATGTTTTTTTCCAATTATATTTCAGTTGTGTATGTCATAGAATTTCAAAAACGTGGACTGCCACATGCTCATATCCTACTATGGCTAGAAGAAGAGTTGAAATGCAAAACCCCATCCCAGATAAATGATATAATTACAGTTGAGATACCATGTCGAATCAATGATCCGGATGGCTATAAAGTAGTAACTGAGTTTATGTAACATGGACCTTGCGGTATAGATGATAAAAACGCCCCATGTACAATTGAGGGTAAGTGCTCAAAACATTTTCCTAAACCTTTTGTGGTTGAAACAATTGTTGATAATGATGGTTATGCTATTTATCGCTGGAGGAATAATAACGCTTACCATATAAAAGGGAAATTCAAGTACGATAACAGATATGTGGTGCCTCACAACCGTTATCTCCTCATGAAATACCAGGCCAACATTAACGTGGAATGGTGAAACAGATCAAAAGAAATTAAGTACTTATTCAAGTACTTAAATAAAGGTCCCGATAGAGCCACAATTGTTATACAAGAGAATGTTAAAAATGATGGTGATTTAGAAAATGTACAGGTTTTGGAGGTGGACGAAATAAAGAACTATTTGAATTGTCGTTTCTTAGCTCCATGTGAGGCGATGTGGCATTTTTTTTTCATACGACATCCATTACTCATATCCATCTGTTATGAAGCTGAATTACCACTTGCCGAATCAGCACGCAATCACACTACGTGACTCAGAAAGCTTATCCGCCCTAATTCAAAGGGAAGGTATCGACATGACCATGTTCACTGATTGGTTTGAATTAAACAAGCGTGATACAGAAGAGAATCAATATACGTATGCTGAGATACTTACACATTACGTGTGGCATGAGAAAGACAAACTGTGGAAAAAACGCAAATTGCAAAAATGCATCGGGCGGATTGTTTACTCGCACCCGGCGTCTGGAGACCGATATTATCTTAGAATGTTGTTGAACATTGCTAGAGGTCCTGATTCTTGGGAAAAACTCATGACTATTCACGACAAACTATGTTCCACTTTCAAGGAAGCATGTTTTGAATATGGCCTTTTAAATGATGACACAGAATGGACACATGCTATATCAGAAGCAAGTGTATGGATGTTTGGACCACAGTTACGTGACATGTTCATAACAATTTTAATCTTTTGCGATGTTAGCAGACCTTTAAAATTGTGGGAAGAAAATTGGAAGTTTCTATCAGAAGATCTTCTACACAAGAAAAGGAAAATGTTTGATTATCCTGACTTGGAGCTGACGGACGAGCAACTAAAGAACTATTGTTTGATAGAGATCCAAGAGTTGTTAAATAGAAATGGGAGATCTTTATCTGATTTCCAAGACCTACCAGTGCCTGACCCAAGGTTACTAACCAACATGGACAATCGTCTCATACGAGAAGTGTTGAATTATGATATGAAACATAGTAAGATTGAACATCAGCAACTTCATTCATTGTTAAATCCCAAACAAGGTTTAATCTATGAAGAGGTAATTGAATCTGTCCATGGTAAAAAAAGGGAACTTTTACTTCGTGTACGGTCCAGGAAGAACTGGAAAGACGTTTTTATACAAGACTATCATCTCAAGATTAAGATCAGAACGCATGATAGTGCTCGCTGTTGCATCTTCAGGTACAAATTTATACTAAAGTTTAAACAGTCAACTATTTTAAAATGTATAAAACTTTGTGACTGATTAACACTTTCAATTTGGGTAGGAATAGCTTCATTGTTACTACCAGGTGGGAGAACCGCGCATAGCCGTTTTGTTATACCGCTTGAATTATTAGAGAACAGTACATGGGGCATAAAACAAAATACACATATGGCTGAACTCATACATGAAGTTAAACTTATTATATGGGATGAAGCTCCAATGACTCAAAAATATGCTTTTGAAGCATTGGATAAGACGCTCAAGGATATTTTAGGATATCATGATCCTGACAGTAGGGATCGAATATTTGGAGGAGTGACGGTCTTGCTTGGAGGTGACTTTCGACAAGTGCTGCCAGTTATACCAAAAGGAAGCAGGTCAGACATTGTTCAATCATGCATAAACCGATCTGAATTATGGAATCATTGCAAGGTATTTAGGCTTACACGTAGCATGCGTGTCAACGAGTATACTGAGAATGGGGAGGTTGATACTCGAAAACAAGATTTCAATAGATGGGTTTTGGCTGTGGGGGATGGAAATGTGCCGGCAAAATTCAAAGAAAGGGAGGACGACCCGAGTTGGATTGACATTCCTGAAATATTCCTAATTAAATCATGGGATTGTCCAATAAAACAGATTGTCGCAGAGACATACCCTGATTTTACAACAAGGCAAACCGACGATGTGTACCTCAAAGAAAGATACTAACTCCTCGGAATGATGAGGCTGATGTCATCAATGAGTACATGTTTAAACAGTTATCAGGGGAATCTGTTACATACAACATCGCAGATGAGATTTGCAAGGCATCTACAGACAGCCTAGAACAGCACGAACACTATCCGATTGAATTTCTTAATTCCTTAAATTTCCCCGGGATGCCCCCACATGCTCTTCACTTAAAAAAGGAATTACCAATTATGCTATTGCGGAACATCAATCCAAGCAAAGGGCTGTGTAATGGAACAAGGTTGCTCATCACAGATCTAGGCCAGTTTGTTATTCACGCTAAGGTCCTAACAGGTTCAAATATAGGGGATAACGTTATTATACACAGGATTATACTGACATCAACACAGTCCAAGTGGCCATTTATTCTAAAACGGCGACAATTCCCTGTAAGACCATGTTATGCAATGACAATTAACAAAAGTCAGGGTCAATCACTTAATTACGTTGGCCTCTATCTGCCTTCTCCCGTATTTAGCCATGGTCAGATTTATGTGGCGCTATCTAGAGTTACCAGTCTTGACGGCCTTAAGATACTAATGGTTAAAGACAAGGACCCAGAGCTTAAGAATTGCACGCGTAACATTGTTTTCAAAGAAACATTCAGCAACCTAACATAGGACATATATGTGATGTTCAAGCAACAGTTATTTATTATTACTTTGTTATTTGCCACAAACACTCATAATGTGCATGATATTGTTCCAACTCTTAACATGTATTCATAGTGCACCACGGTTATTTAATATTACTTTATTGTTTCCCACAAACAAACATAAATATTATAATAGTGTTCCAGCACTTGCTATATATTCATTATCTGTGTGACTAATGTATTGATTAATGACTGACAGAATAACTCAAAAGAATAGCTAAACACTTATAAATCTGTATTATCAACATTCATCAACAAGTAACAAATGCTTTTCATTTTCTCAACAAATCAAGCATTTGACAATAACTTTCTAATATAAAATGACTTTATGGTCCACTACAAATTACAACTCCTTTTAGTAATTGCACAAACCAGTTAAAAAAATACAAATAAAGTTTTACTTTAGGACATGATAAGACATCCTATTGCAGTCAATACTAATAATATTTATAAAAGTTCACATAAATATGTAATAAATTGATTTTATGGTTAATTGGCAGTTACATAACCTTTAATAACTTCAGGACATCTCAAAAGCTTGGGAGGACACTTAAAAAGCAACCTGTATGATCAACCTACCCATATCAACTTAGTTGTTTTTCATACATCAACCAACTATCTACATTCTAGGCTGATGTCGTTCAACAGGGATATCATCTCACACTACTTTCATATGCCCTTACACAAAGCAGCAAAATACTTTAATGTTAGTTTATCAGCGTTTAAAATACATTGTCGATTGGTTGGAATTCAGTGTTGGCCATATCGAAAACTTCTCAGTTTAGAAAGGTTGATCAACTATGTTCAGGTTAGCATTCAAATATGCACTTTTTAAGTCACATACATTAACATTCAACTATGATTTTTATAGTACATATGTTATGTGCTCTCTATATTATGATTTCCAATTTTATTTTCATTATAGCGCAATAATGGTGGTGCACAAACAAATGAAAAGATGCAAGAGATCATTACAATGCTGCAAGAAGAAAAAAGACAGATAGAAGAAAACCCAGAATTACCAATTACAAAGAACACAAAAAAATTGAGCTAAAGGCTTTTTAAAGCTACTCACAGAAAAAAACAAACCATCAATTTGGAACTGTCACTAGCAACAACAGCAATAGATGTAAAACCATTGCAGGTTATATATCCTAACAATTGCTCCAGTTATGAAGAAATATCGTTTTCTTATGGTAGCGACTATGAAGACCAATAATAGGGGAAAGAATCTTGATACGTAGAACCAAGTGTTCAAGTACCTTTTCTTACAAGTATTTTTCCAGAAGTTGTTTCTTAAAGTTTGATATGTTAGTTTCTAAGTTTTCCAGATCAGTAATGCTTAAACAGCAAACTGGACCGTATGTTGTTTCCTCAGCTTTAGTAAATCGTTATCCATCTATTTTTATCTGAATACCATTGTCTATCTTAACTACTATTTACACTTATGATGTGCTATTCCCTTTTCTTACATTACATACCTATTCCATTTGAATTTATGGATTATAAAATATACATATAATAACCAGTCCACACATAATATAGCCAACTTATTAGCTCATTACAATCAAAATAATCACATAATGAGTCTATAATCAAATAACCACAAACTGTAGTAGCCAAGACTTAACTATAAACCTTAAAACAAAAAAAATTTACTATGATACATTCAGACTCATACTTAACGCATAAACGGACTCTCACAATACCAATCATAAATGATATTAAAAGTAACCCATGTAACCTGCATAACGATGCCACCAATAACTAAAATCTTTAACCAGGTGCGTATAGTATTGAAATTAAGTAGAATAATGTAAAAAAGAAACCCACAATATGCACTCGGTCACATATAAATGGATTACAGATATAGCATTTAACGACATAACCAGATAAGTAAAATTGCCATTCAATATCACTGAAACATATACCCAAATTACCATTATCTTGCCACTCAATATCACTGAAACATATACCGGTTTTAAGTTTCATTTTTTTCCTGTATATTACAATTAAAATTGTCACATAAGGAGCTTAAAATCAACTAAACAAACATTCTAATAACCAAAACTTAACTATAAACCTTAAAACAACCAAAATTTAGGCTGAGAAAGTCAGACTCATTCTTAACACATAATCGTCCTTTCAAAATATCAATTGTAAATGGTTTTGAACATTATTAGATTCATTAAAAACAACAATCCAAAGTGTGCCTTACCCCATAACGGCCCATCTCAGCGTACAATCCGCACTTTCTTCTACCAATAATCAACAATGCCAACAAAATCCCAAAATCAACAATAAACCAACTTTAGCTCAAAATTATTTAACCTGCAATGAGTGTAATTATTAATTAGATAGAAGTATAAAAAAGTTCCTGTTTTTGTTTCAAGACACCATCATCATCCTAAACACTATTTATAAAAAACTTCAATCTCTTACAAATTTAGATTGGTAAGTAAAACATATACTTATTTGTTCAATTGAATCGAAACAAAAATAATCCGATATCATTTCTAAATCAATAAACATCATAAAGCAACTAACACTCAATAAATTAAAACATTTAAACATGCACGCTTTAATTTGATCATAATGAAATCGAATACCTGAAATATTTGAATCAATCGACAGATAATCAAATCCTTTATCATAACCCTCAAAAAAATTATATTGTTTAGTATTTATCTTGATCAATTTTGCCTTCGATTAAAAACCCTAAATATGTTATTTAGGTATCACTGCGTGTTTTTACCAAGTGTGAGAGAGAGGTGTGAGAGAAAAAGTCAAACGGATGATACTTTACCCTTTATAATATATAAAATAAAATTAAAAAAAAAAGTAAATACTTAAACATAATCGATGATTAAAATATAAACCATAAGTGATCATTGATTAGTTGCTTCCATTTATAACGTTATAAAACCAGTTACATATCCACCATTCATATAAACCATACATGAAACCAACTACATACATCAAAAGAAAAAAGAAAATCTCCAACAGGTCCTAATCTTCATCACCAGAACTTTCAGCTTCATCCAACCTCTCCAAAAGCTCCTCTTTCTCCTCCAAGCTTTGACGACACAGCACAAGCAGTTGAGCCAACAGATCAAGTTTCCTGCGATCCTTCAATTGTATTTCAAGGATAGCATCATGACCAGTTGCTGCCACAACATTGAAACGAGTATAATTGATAGTTGCCTCATTGATTGTTTGCTCCTTTTGTTAATCATGCCTTAACTGACTGCTCTCCTCCCCGATACGAGCAACGGAACCTTCCTCCTCTGCTTTATCGTGAGTTATCAGCAGCCTGAAAGCATCAACAAGCTTTCCAGTTTCAGTAAGAGATTTCAGTTCATCGAGGTTTGGTGTGGCTGACATTCTGATATTAGGGTTAAGGTGGATAGAGTTGTGTGTTAAAATTAGGGTTAGATGTAATTTATCTTGGATTAACAATGTATAAGTATATATATATATATATATATATATATATATATATATATATACACAAAATTGTGTGGTCATAATAATTAAGGTTCGTAAATAAGAATTTGCAAAGAAAACAACACAAAGACACTGAAGAGGCATTGGAACATTTAATTTGGGTGTTACTGGAGACTTTGAAGCTTCCATGCATAAATGGGGAATGCAGTATTTAGGAAGATGTCCAACATTGCAATATAACACCCTCAATTATACATTTGATATAAAACAACCCCTACATGCACAATGCATTACAATTAACATCCTAAGCTTAAAAGAAATGCTTATAATTTATAAAGCTTCGTTTATTAAAAATTTCATAATCATAAAAACAAGCAAAACACTGAAAATTTAAATACCAACAAAGATATTTAAATCAAAGTTACTAATTAAACTCATTCATTTTTTTAGCATTTGATTCTTCCTCACGAACACCGTCTTTAGCTTGATTAAACAAATTAACTAACTTTTCAAACAATACACGATGCCTCTCTTGAGTCTTTCTCAAAGCATCTATCGAATCTAAAGCTACACCACGATGACCTAACGCTTCCATGTTCAAAATCATCGTGTTGTTTTTTGCCATTACACGCCTCAAATGATGACAACAATCAAAAAGCAACTTTGATAATGCATCATCTTCACATGCCTGTTGCACAAACCACAAACGCATACAATCATGCAATTTAGATGATCCTGAAATATTCATCAAATTCTCTAACAACTCAAAATTTGCCATTGAAGAGTACAAATAGTTATATAATTCCAAATAACAAAAGTCACAAATAAATAAGCAACAAAACACTTATGTAACTTACTCAAATTAAAATACTACATATGAAAAGACTATGTTAATAAAAACTTTTAATGAAAAGAAACTAATATAAATACAAAAGTAATTATAACATTATTAGGAATATAGATGCCACTAAAATAATATAAACTAAAGTAATGATAACATTATTAGCCATCTAAATAACAAGTTTACTAAAATAAATACAATGCAACTTCTCTAATAGGTATCTAAATACCATCATATACCTATAAAATCGTATGCATCAACATTACGGATAAAAACATGACCCCTCAACCACTAGAGCGTGCATCGCACGGGTTGAGGAAAGCCTCGTTTTATGTATTGGTTAAAAAGGATATAAAAGCGGTTCAATAATACTAATGTGACATATGTAGATGCCTATTTCTTTATTGTTTAGATTTGCCTAAAACAACTTTCTCCGCTATATTTAAACTTATAATACATACTTAACGTAAACGTTTTCATGTTCAAACATACATTGTAATTTTAGCACATGGCCTCTAAAAATCACGGGACGACCCTGCTAATCAGTCATAACTTCTATATAATTTAAATTCACTTCCTTTAATACTAACTATATATGAAGTAGTTAAAATTATATATTTTTGCATATAAAAATAAAAGAGATGTAAAAAAGGTAAAGATGGGAAGAAGCATTTAAAAGTATAAGTGAAATTTTAAAGAGGGAATCATGTGGCCATATTGTCAGCTAGAAACCATGTCATGCATCCAAAATTTGGAAAAGAATGCGGCGAGCAAATCATTTGGCGAGCAACACATTTTGCTCGTTGTTTTGTATGTTTTTTTGTTTGTAATGAGCAAACTGTTGTGGCGAGAAACAAACTTCGCTCGTACTCCACATTTTTTCTTGAAAAAAGATGCTGACACGTATTAACTAGCGAGCAACTAAAAGTGAGAGCATGTCGCCGCTGCATCTCGCCGCCACACCGCCTCCACTCGCCACTGCTCTCTTCGCCGCTCCCACAACACAAATAAGACAAAAGAATTTTTGAAATATATCCGTTGAATACAACGGTTAACTTTTAATTTTTTTTTCAAATTTAAATATTTACCCCACCCACTCTATAAATAATACCCATATTTACACAAAAACTTACTCTTCTTTTTCAAAAATATATGATCTTCACCATCTCAATAATAGCAAGACCAAATAACAGCTATATATTCATTATCTGTGTGACTAATGTATTGATTAATGACTGACTGAATAACTCAAAAGAATAGATAAACACTTATAAATCTGTATTATCAACATTCATCAACAAGTAACAAATGCTTTTCATTTTCTCAACAAATCAAGCATTTGACAATAACTTTCTAATATAAAATGACTTTATGGTCCACTACAAATTACAACTCCTTTTAGTAATTGCACAAACCAGTTAAAAAAATACAAATAAAGTTTTACTTTAGGACATGATAAGACATCCTATTGCAGTCAATACTAATAATATTTATAAAAGTTCACATAAATATGTAATAAATTGATTTTATGGTTAATTGGCAGTTACATAACCTTTAATAACTTCAGGACATCTCAAAAGCTTGGGAGGACACTTAAAAAGTAACATGTATGATCAACCTATCCATATCAACTTAGTTGTTTTTCATACATCAACCAACTATCTACATTCTAGGCTGATGTCGTTCAACAAGGATATCATCTCACACTACTTTCATATGCCCTTACACAAAGCAGCAAAATACTTTAATGTTAGTTTATCAGCGTTTAAAATACATTGTCGATTGGTTGGAATTCAGTGTTGGCCATATCGAAAACTTCTCAGTTTAGAAAGGTTGATCAACTATGTTCAGGTTAGCATTCAAATATGCACTTTTTAAGTCACATACATTAACATTCAACTATGATTTTTATAGTACATATGTTATGTGCTCTCTATATTATGATTTCCAATTTTATTTTCATTATAGCGCAATAATGGTGGTGCACAAACTAATGAAAAGATGCAAGAGATCATTACAATGCTGCAAGAAGAAAAAAGACAGATAGAAGAAAACCCAGAATTACCAATTACAAAGAACACAAAAAAATTGAGACAAAGGCTTTTTAAAGCTACCCACAGAAAAAAACAAACCATCAATTTGGAACTGTCACTAGCAACACCAGCAATAGATGTAAAACCATTGCAGGTTATATATCCTAACAATTGCTCCAGTTATGAAGAAATATCGTTTGCTTATGGTAGCGACTATGAAGACCAATAATAGGGGAAAGAATCTTGATACGTAGAACCAAGTGTTCAAGTACCTTTTCTTACAAGTATTTTTCCAGAAGTTGTTTCTTAAAGTTTGATATGTTAGTTTCTAAGTTTTCCAGATCAGTAATGCTTAAACAGCAAACTGGACCGTATGTTGTTTCCTCAGCTTTAGTAAATCGTTATCCATCTATTTTTATCTGAATACCATTGTCTATCTTAACTACTATTTACACTTATGATGTGCTATTCCCTTTTCTTACATTACATACCTATTCCATTTGAATTTATGGATTATAAAATATACATATAATAACCAGTCCACACATAATATAGCCAACTTATTAGCTCATTACAATCAAAATAATCACATAATGAGTCTATAATCAAATAACCACAAACTGTAGTAGCCAAGACTTAACTATAAACCTTAAAACAAATTTTTTTACTATGATACATTCAGACTCATACTTAACGCATAAACGGACTCTCACAATACCAATCATAAATGATATTAAAAGTAACCCATGTAACCTGCATAACGATGCCACCAATAACTAAAATCTTTAACCAGGTGCGTATAGTATTGAAATTAAGTAGAATAATGTAAAAAAGAAACCCACAATATGCACTCAGTCACATATAAATGGATTACAGATATAGCATTTAACGACATAACCAGATAAGTAAAATTGCCATTCAATATCACTGAAACATATACCCAAATTACCATTATCTTGCCACTCAATATCACTGAAACATATACCGGTTTTAAGTTTCATTTTTTTCCTGTATATTACAATTAGAATTGTCACAAAAGGAGCTTAAAATCAACTAAACAAACATTCTAATAACCAAAACTTAACTATAAACCTTAAAACAGCCAAAATTTAGGCTGAGAAAGTCAGACTCATTCTTAACACATAATCGGCCTTTCAAAATATCAATTGTAAATGGTTTTGAACATTATTAGATTCATTAAAAACAACAATCCAAAGTGTGCCTTACCCCATAACGGCCCATCTCAGCGTACAATCCGCACTTTCTTCTACCAATAATCAACAATGCCAACAAAATCCCAAAATCAACAATAAACCAACTTTCGCTCAAAATTATTTAACCTGCAATGAGTGTAATTATTAATTAGATAGAAGTATAAAAAAGTTCCTGTTTTTGTTTCAAGACACCATCATCATCCTAAACACTATTTATAAAAAACTTCAATCTCTTACAAATTTAGATTGGTAAGTAAAACATATACTTATTTGTTCAATTGAATCGAAACAAAAATAATCCGATATCATTTCTAAATCAATAAACATCATAAAGCAACTAACACTCAATAAATTAAAACATTTAAACATGCACGCTTTAATTTGATCATAATGAAATCGAATACCTGAAATATTTGAATCAATCGACAGATAATCAAATCCTTTATCATAACCCTCAAAAAAATTATATTGTTTAGTATTTATCTTGATCAATTTTGCCTTCGATTAAAAACCCTAAATATGTTATTTAGGTATCACTGCGTGTTTTTACCAAGTGTGAGAGAGAGGTGTGAGAGAAAAAGTCAAACGGATGATACTTTACCCTTTATAATATATAAAATAAAATTAAAAAAAAAGTAAATACTTAAACATAATCGATGATTAAAACATAAACCATAAGTGATCATTGATTAGTTGCTTCCATTTATAACGTTATAAAACCAGTTACATATCCACCATTCATATAAACCATACATGAAACCAACTACATACATCAAAAGACAAAAGAAAATCTCCAACAGGTCCTAATCTTCATCATCAGAACTTTCAGCTTCATCCAACCTCTCCAAAAGCTCCTCCTTCTCCTCCAAGCTTTGACGACACATCACAAGCAGTTGAGCCAACATATCAAGTTTCCTGCGATCCTTCAATTGTATTTCAAGGATAACATCATGACCAGTTGCTGCCACAGCATTGAAACGAGTATAATTGATAGCTGCCTCATTGATTGTTTGCTCCTTTTTGTTAATCACTCCTTAATGACCGCTGCTCTCCTCCCCGATACGAGCAACGGAACCTTCCTCCTCTGCTTTATCGTGAGTTATCAGCAGCCTGAAAGCATCAACAAGCTTTCCAGTTTGAAGAGATTTCAGTTCATCGAGGTTTGGTGTGGCTGACATTCTGATATTAGGGTTAAGGTGGATAGAGTTGTGTGTTAAAATTAGGGTTAGATGTAATTTATCTTGGATTAACAGTGTATAAGTATATATATATATATATATATATATATATATATATATATATACACAAAATTGTGTGGTCATAATAATTAAGGTTCGTAAATAAGAATTTGCAAAGAAAACAACACAAAGACACTGAAGAGGCATTGGAACATTTAATTTGGGTGTTACTGGAGACTTTGAAGCTTCCATGCATAAGTGGGGAATGCAGTATTTAGGAAGATGTCCAACATTGCAATATAACACCCTCAATTATACATTTGATATAAAACAACCCCTACATGCATAATGCATTACAATTAACATCCTAAGCTTAAAAGAAATGCTTATAATTTATAAAGCTTCGTTTATTAAAAATTTCATAATCATAAAAACAAGCAAAACACTGAAAATTTAAATACCAACAAAGATATTTAAATCAAAGTTACTAATTAAACTCATTCATTTTTTTAGCATTTGATTCTTCCTCACGAACACTGTCTTTAGCTTGATTAAACAAATTAACTAACTTTTCAAACAATACACGATGCCTCTCTTGAGTCTTTCTCAAAGCATCGATCGAATCTAAAGCTACACCACGATGACCTAACGCTTCCATGTTCAAAATCATCGTGTTGTTTTTTTGCCATTACACGCCTCAAATGATGACAACAATCAAAAAGCAACTTTGATAATGCATCATCTTCACATGCCTGTTGCACAAACTACAAACGCATACAATCATGCAATTTAGATGATCCTGAAATATTCATCAAATTCTCTAACAACTCAAAATTTGCCATTGAAGAGTACAAATAGTTATATAATTCCAAATAACAAAAGTCACAAATAAATAAGCAACAAAACACTTATGTAACTTACTTAAATTAAAATACTACATATGAAAAGACTATGTTAATAAAAACTTTTAATGAAAAGAAACTAATATAAATACAAAAGTAATTATAACATTATTAGGAATATAGATGCCACTAAAATAATATAAACTAAAGTAATGATAACATTATTAGCCATCTAAATAACAAGTTTACTAAAATAAATACAATGCAACTTCTCTAATAGGTATCTAAATACCATCATATACCTATAAAATCGTATGCATCAACATTACGGATAAAAACATGACCCTCAACCACTAGAGCGTGCATCGCACGGGTTGAGGAAAGCCTCGTTTTATGTATTGGTTAAAAAGGATATAAAAGCGGTTCAATAATACTAATGTGACATATGTAGATGCCTATTTCTTTATTGTTTAGATTTGCCTAAAACAACTTTCTCCGCTATATTTAAACTTATAATACATACTTAACGTAAACGTTTTCATGTTCAAACATACATTGTAATTTTAGCACATGGCCTCTAAAAATCACGGGACGACCCTGCTAATCAGTCATAACTTCTATATAATTTAAATTCACTTCCTTTAATACTAACTATATATGAAGTAGTTAAAATTATATATTTTTGCATATAAAAATAAAAGAGATGTAAAAAAGGTAAAGATGGGAAGAAGCATTTAAAAGTATAAGTGAAATTTTAAAGAGGGAATCATGTGGCCATATTGTCAGCTAGAAACCATGTCATGCATCCAAAATTTGGAAAAGAATGCGGCGAGCAAATCATTTGGCGAGCAACACATTTTGCTCGTTGTTTTGTATGTTTTTTTGTTTGTAATGAGCAAACTGTTGTGGCGAGAAACAAACTTCGCTCGTACTCCACATTTTTTCTTGAAAAAAGATGCTGACACGTATTAACTAGCGAGCAACTAAAAGTGAGAGCATGAGGTATGGCAACGAGGAAGGCTCGCCAGTCTGAGATGGAAGCCTCGCCACTCGCCGCTGCATCTCGCCGCCACACCGCCTCCACTCGCCACTGCTCTCTTCGCCGCTCCCACAACACAAATAAGACAAAAGAATTTTTGAAATATATCCGTTGAATACAACGGTTAACTTTTAATTTTTTTTTTCAAATTTAAATATTTACCCCACCCACTCTATAAATAATACCCATATTTACACAAAAACTTACTCTTCTTTTTCAAAAATATATGATCTTCACCATCTCAATAATAGCAAGACCAAATAACAGCAAAATACAACATGTAAAAGGCGAAAAATGTTGTATTTTTTAAGTTTCGTATGTTTTTTATTTATCGTATGTTTTTTATTTATCGCATGTTTTTCCGTATTGTAGTTTTTTCCCGTATTGTAATTTTATTTAAATGAAATGAATTTTATTGCGTTTGAAAAATATGAAAAAAAAAAATAAAATGAAGGTGGGTGGGTGGGGCCCAAGTGAAGAGGTTGAGGTTAGTTGTGAATGAGGGGTATTTTTAAGTGGGTGTGTTGAAATGATGTAGCATCCGTGGGGCCCAAGTAAAGAGAAGTGGTTTAGTTGCCATACCTCATGCTCTGACGAGCAAATTTATTTTTTCAGAATGTAGAGATCGGTAATGTGGATCAATAATGTCGGTTATGGATAGTTGGTTTGATAGGAGTAGAGTTTGGTAATTGTTTTATATATTAATGTCTATAATGGCAAAAGTTTAATATAAATCTCAAATTTATGATATATCCAATGAACCAATTATAGCCATTCATTTTTTTAATCAAAACAAAAAAAATAAACTTTCATCATTTTTTTTAAAATTAAATATCTCGCAAACCGTTAATCGTTACGTGAAAAAAATCATACCATCGCGACGAGAATTAAATTATCTTTCTATAGATATGCACTTTTATATATTTTTAACGATTTGTTTTTCAAAATTTCGGTCTAGAAAAATCATATGTGATTTGTGAAAATCACATGTGATTCAATTTTTACAAATCACATATGATTTTTGCAAATCATATATGATTTAAAAAAATCATATATGATTTGATTTTTGCAAATCACATGTGATATTTGAAAATTATACTACGTATATGATTTACAAATCATATGTGATTTTTCTGTCGGAATTTTTGAAAAAAAAAATTTTGTCAAAAATATAGAGAAGTGCATATCTGTAGAAAGATAATTTAATTCTCGTCGCGATAATGTATTTTTTGTAGTTTGAAGATTTACCGTTTGCAAAATATGTTAATTTAAAAAAAATATATAGAAAATGATTTTTTGATTAATTTTGATAAAAAATAGATAACTAACATTGATTTATTGGATCTATGATAAATATAAAATCTATATTAATCTCAATTCTGATATTATGATTCATCGTCATTCCAGTACTATACTATATTGACGTAGGTGGTTAGATACTGTTATTTTTTTTTATTTATTAAAATGTCAAAAGTAGATGACAATCTAATTGCTACTCTCTCCGTCTCAAAATTATTATCTCATATTGACTTTTTTAGTCTTTCTTCTTCAACTTTGACCATAATTATTTTTGTTTGTGTTATATAATACTTGATGAAAAATATATGAATGCATTGTATTTTAAATGTATTTTCATTGGTATAATTTTCATCAAATATTATGTAATACAAATAAATATATTAATGGTAAAAGTTGAATAAGAAAGACCGGTCAAAGTCAAAGTGGACAATGAAAATGGGATGGAGGGAGTAATTAATATTTGAAATTTGACACTCAGTTCTCGAGGTTTTAGAGAAAGGAAATGGAAAAGAATAGGAAAGGGAAAAGAAATGGAAAAGGAAAATAAGTGTTAGTTGTTATGTTCTTAAGATATAAGAAAAGAAAAGGAAAGTAATCATAATCATGTTTTTGAGTGAGATGAAAAGGAAAATAACTTGGTCAAATTACATATATGCCCTTTAATTATTAATGTCAAATGTTTTAAAAAGGATATATTAGTCTTTATACAACATACACTTCCGTTTCCTTTCCCTTTCCTCACAAAAGTGGGAGGAAGATTTACATAACAAATCTTCCTCCCTATTTTCTTTCCATTTTCTTTTCCTCCTTTAAAAAAGACTCAAAAACACAAAAAACTTTTCATTTCCTTTACTTTTCTCTTCCATTTCAACTCGAGAACCGAAGCATGAAAGACAGAGAAAGTAGAAACCCCGAATAATAAAGGCGACTTGCAATATGTTTCTGCCATTTTATCATCTTCTCCACATGGCAAACCATAGTGGTTTACTAATCATACGGGCCTCATACTTTTATGGCTAGCTCAAAATAAAAAACGAAAATATAAATGGGCCTTTTATACATGTTATAAACATGTATTTAACGAAGTAAAATATTTGCGGCCCTATGTAAATGGGGCCTGTTCCACTGCATAGGCTGCACACCCCAATCGAGTCAGCCATGAGCAAGGCTCATCAACAAGCATGCTGGATACTTAGCGAAAATATTATCATATTTATCATGGCTCCCGATGTCTACGAACATCTTTTTTTCTTTTTTACTTCAATTTTATTATTCATTATAAAAATTTATACTTAATTAGTAACTTTACAAACGGAATATTCGAAAGATTTCATGCTTTTCTTTAGCCATATTCATGTACAAAACTAGTTTAAATATAAAAAAACATAAGTTCTATGTTTTCAACGAAAAAACTATATGAAAATAATGCGACTAATATATAAAAGCAAATGAGTCAAGTATTTAAAACAAAATTTGACATTTTAAGGATTACGATGAGTAGATTTTATACCGTATAAATGTATCGAAATCACATTGTATTCTACCTACTCTCGATATACTTTGACTTCATGCCTCAATAATTTTATGGACTACCACCTTTACATTGCTGCAACATCATGCGAGTACTTTATTGCTTAAAGTTACTCAAACATACAATTCTTGTTATCCATAAAGATATTGTAATGGAAAATATAAAATTGAACACTTATTTTGGCCATAATTTGATTGCAGGGTACCCGTCCGGGTATCCGGCTAATTAATATAAATTACTTTGAGTAAACTGAATATCAACTCTTAAACAAAATCTAAGAAAGTTAACGAATTACATCTACTAGACTACTATATCTATAGGGATATATGAGATAGCATTTAGCTGTTTGTTCAAAACAAGTAAATTAGAAAAGCAGATGCATAGAATTTATTAGCAATCGTCTAATCAGCTCTCTTAACAACTGCAATAGCTAAGCACAACTTATTTTGATCCTCCTTGCGAAATGACCAAACTTGAATCGTTGCCCCTAGCTAGTTTCAGATCATTCTTGTTCTCTTGGACAAAGTTGCTCCAACCAGTCCTTAAAACAAAAGTATGAGTTGAATTTACATTCCACCTTACCAACTTCATTCGTTGCTCGTACATCTGAAGCCTTGGCCCCAACAACGGTACATCAATCTCACGATACGTGTCCAGATGTTTGATCTCTTCAGGCGTTAGGAAATCAATTGTTTGCAGTTGGTTATACGGCATGCTTAACCTGTTTTGGTTTTCTGCCAGATCACTTCTGAACAATTGCTTCTCGATGACTAGCATAATGTTTGTACCATTGAGCTCATGGGTGATGTGCTCCTTCAAACGTTCAGTTACGATGTTGCTTATAGTTTCTGTACCACTACCATTCATCTTTTTTTCTCTCCTTATCTTCGAAGAAACCTTGATCTTTTGATTTTTTGGGAACTTTATTTGTGTTGATCGTTGATGATGAATATAAGGAAGTGATGCAAAACAAGGTCTATATAGACTTAATTGGTTTCTTGATCAGCAAGGTTGAAGAATTATAAATCTTTCAAAATTCTATAATGTGTTGGGCTGACTTTAGGCTTTTCTTTATCGAACTCTCACAAGCCCATTGTATCGTTTACTCTATTATATATTAACCTTGAACTTACTTTGCAAACTTTTAAATCTCTCATGGCTGTATTTGGTACGGAGCTTCTCGGGGCTTATAGAAGCTTGAGCTTTTAAAATAAGTCAGTTTATAAAAAAGCTCTCGTTTGTCACACAAGCTTACGGATGCTTGCGTCTTATAAAATATGACATAGGCCTCCATAAGCCAAAGCTCGTAGAAAGGGGCTTATGGCTAGTTAAATTACTTAAATACTTTTAAAAATATAATGAATTGTCACGTAAAAACTGAAAATATATGCGAACTTAATTTGATGTACTTTTATTTGATTTTACATTAATAAGCTTTAGCTCCAACTAATTCGTCAAACAAATTTACAAGAATATAAGCTTTAATTTTCGACTTATAATATAAGACTCAGCCCCAGTTCCAGCCCCAGCTCCAATTCATTGCGCCAAACATACCCATATATACGAGATTTTCACAAAGTGCAAAAGGTACGGTGAAAAATTCTATTAGACTAATGAGAGTGTATCATTCCGTTTACTTGTTAAAATTAAGTATTGCCGATAAAAGTCAAAATTAGTTTCAATTTGATCAAACTAATCTAATTTTATCAAAAAAAAACAAATATTTATAAAATATACGTGCCGATCTTGTAAAAGAGAATAACTTAGAAAAGAAATGAGTAATTAATAAAATTTTAATTGCTAATTTTAAATAAATTAGATATATACTTAAGTATACTTATCAATTTATATGTCTTTTAATAACTTATAAATTTAATAAATACCACATGGATTTATACCCTTTATACGTTATATTTTGTAGAAAAATACCACATATATATTGTTGTTATTTATACCACATTATCCATATATATTAAATTCATGTATTTACAAGAAATTATAAATAATAAAATGAAAGCACGAGTTAGTGTGATATGTAAATGAATACACGAGATTATACATATATGAACGACTCATGTTATTACTCTTTCTCAGATTAGATATCCGAAAAAGTACCTTTTTAGCTATCTGTATTCAATAACGACTCGTGTTATTTTTCTTTATAAGTTGCGTACACGAGTTTTAAAATAAATACGACTAAAGCTATTATTAACAGGAATATAAATATAAAAAAGAAAGTACGACCTCACAGATTGTGTGATGAAAATAAACAGACAAAATTGTATATATAGCAACGACACATACGTTTTCAAAGGCCATTAGGTGCTACTAATCAAGCATAATGTGTAAAATATGAATAGTTAACTTTAAATAAGATCAACCTAAACATCATGTCATTTAAAACAAAATCAAACCCTACGTGCGAAAAAAATCTATACACAATATTAATAAATTATGAAAACATTATGTAAAAATCAGCGCGCCCATGTTTATTATAACTACAACAACAACAACAACAACAACAACAAACCCAATCCCGCCAGGGCAGGGTATGGGGGAGGTAGAATGTAGACAGATCCTACCCCTACACCAGGGTAAACCCGAGTGTAGAGAGACTGCTTCCAACGAGACCTCCGGCAAGTGCATGTGTGCTAGTGCGAAAGGATAGATAAAGCATGCGACAAAAACAAAAGGCAAAAGCGAAGAAAAGAAAGCAAGCAAACAAGCAGACAGGGCAAACCGGAAAAAAGAATCACACACCAGCACACCGAAAAAAAAAAGCCAAGAGCAAAGCGCAACATATAAGCAACCAAAAGTCCAGGCACACCAAAAACAGACCAACAAAAGGGGGCAACACATAGCAAAGCAAAGAAGCACGGGGCCTAAGAATACGGCAAAGCAAAAGAGAGTCCACAAAACAAAACACGCAAGGAGGCAAAATGGGACACCTAAAAGCCAAGCACCTAGTACCACTACCCGCAAAAACAGACAAGCACCTATCACCCCTACCCACAAAACCTAATTCTATCCCTCCACCCCTTCCTATCTGAGATCATGTCCTCGGTCAAATTAAGCTCCGTCATGACAAGCTTAAGTCTTGGTTTATTATAACTACATAATGTAAAAGATTTAATATCATTTTTATATAAAAATCTTAGACATTATAAAACCATACATTTTGAATTGTTTATTGAAATATTATTACCCAATCTATATATATATATATATATATATATATATATATATATATATATATATAATAAAAGAAGGTTTTTTTGAAAATTGCCACCTCATTTAATCCATGCCGGCAAATAAAGCCATGCCATCTATTACAGTTTCAACAATTTAATCCATGCCGGCAAATAAAGCCATGCCATCTATTACAGCTTCAACAATCGTTATGTTCCTTACTCCTTCTTTGACTTTCTTATTTACTATCCCAATTCATAACTACTTTCCCAAATTACACACAGTTGGTTACTTGCTGTCAATATCTCATCCCATTTTTTCTCAATCAAATATATAGATTGATTATTCAACCGTTCTTAATGACGAATTCCACCAGAACACAAGACTGGTAATTTAGATTTCTAATTTCAGGTTTAGTAACGATTCTTTAATTTCAATTTCTTAATTGTGTGTCTTTTATAATATTGTAAGTTAAAATTACGATTTTGCCAATATGGGTTGAATGGCTGACGTTTCATATGGGATGAACCTTTTTATTAATTAGAATGTTTGAAATCACATGTACTGATTTTTAATCTTACAAATATAAATTTGTTATGGTTTATGGTTTAAAATTCACATTTAATTGATTTTTGTAATTCACGGTACCATATTTTCTTCAAGTTTTTATTACTCAATTGTTTCCTAAATTATTTTGTGCAAAAATCGGTTATGGTTTTACTCAATTGTTACTGATTTTTTGTAACCAAGTATTTTTGGTTATGATTGCTAAAACATCTAGCCCTCTGTATTTTCTTTCAAACTGCACATAATGTTTGTTCATTGCTAATTATCTTAATAAGATGCAAATTGTATCTCAGTGTCTTGATGGGCTTAACTCAAAGTCCTTCCTTGATCATATATATATTTGTTGACATAACTAGAACTTAAACTTTGACCAATCTTTAATTGCCAATGTCTATTACATTTCTTAATAATTTTATTTGTCAACATAACTGAAACACAAAACATGTGCAAGTGTGCAACGTTTTTTATGCTAAATTAGTACTTAACAAGTTCATTTTAATATTTTTTTCTTTTGTTAATTATGGGAATGAACAATCATTTTATAGAGAACTACGTAAGTTTAGTGTTGGAAAGTCTTCAACATAACAAATTTCTATGAATTTCTTGCCGCGGATTGAGATCATTCCCTTTGATCTAAGCAAAAGACCTGTGGCCCTTTTGATCGGTTCAAGGATCTCTAAAATGCAATTAAAGTACGACACCAGAATGAGTTTGACAAAGGTATATTCATGTGTTCTCACCTATAAATACTTTCTACTGTACTATACGGTGGAAGCTGATATGGGTGGGCTGGGTAACAGGAAGAAGTGGTTCGGTTTGATATAGGTCTTTTATAGTTCGGATATCTAAATGACAAACCTACAAAAATCTAACAAAGCAACCATTAGCATTTGTGTATGTATCGAATTCACAATAGCAAATACCAAAAAGGATAAAGACTTTCCAAGAATTTAAATGTTGGGTTATGGTAGACAAAAGTTACTTAAGTTTACAAAAAATTTGTCCTAAGGTAATATAGTTTCATTTTGTTCATCCAGGTTACTGAACTTTGAAACTTTGTTCACTTAGGTAACTGAACTTATAAAAGTGAATGTTCAGATTATTGAACTTTGAATTTTGTTCACTCAGGTTACTGAACTTATCAAAAAATATACATCCAAGTTACTCGGACTAACACTGAATTTTTGAAGTGTATGCTTACCGAAAGTTTAGTAACCTAACTGAACAAAATGAAACTATATTACCTTAGGACAAATTTTTTATAAACTTTAGTGACTTTTCTGTACCATAACCCTTTAAATGTTACGATTTTGTATGGTACTCTTTGAAAGTGTTTTAAAAGTTGAGTATCTTTAGACCCATTCTGAAAAAACAAACATTAATTGAGTGATAATGATTCAAATAACTAATGTGTTCTTGAGTTTTGTTTCAGCTTTTGTAACTTCTTTTCACATACCTTCAAGTGCATCTATCATCAATACTATTAGCAAAATGTTGATTCATACTTATAAGTTTCAATTATTGGACGTCAAACATTTGGCAGGTTGGGTATGAGGTTAAAATGCATTCGGTTTAAAACAAGTGATTTGTTTTTCAACGGGTTGAGTTACCTCATAAAAGTTTAGCTTGTCAACCAATATAATCTCATACTTATACCTATTCTAGATAAAAGTTGAGTTCAAAGTAGAAACTGAAAGAACATGGACAAACCAACATACAGTAGATGTGAGATGTGAGAGAGTTAAGGGCTCAAACCGCATTTTTTTCCTCTGTTCTCTCTTATTAGATGTATCGGGTAATGTTTGGTACAATAGCTAGTGATCAAGGTGATTGTTTTGGTATTGTAATTTGTAAGGTATATATTGTGTATTACATCGACATATATATGGATATAATGATGCTTTTGGTTTTATTTGCAAGGGTTAGTAACTTCACTTCTAAAAGACAACGCCATTTATCGCAAATATTAGAGCTTGATTGCTTGAATGAGTGGTATTAATGATGTTTTACCTGGTCAGGTTAGCAAATCCATTTCATTGAAAGGAGATAAAGGGTGTACTTTGTTTTATATGCTACAAAGTTGCCAATGGTGTAAACTACCAAGTCTATTCATGATTGTATGCTAAATTGGAGAAACAAAATGTGCTATCATTGTATCACTCGGATAACAGTTGGACAGCATTAAAGCAAATGTAGTTCAAAGGAAGCCATCTAACTTTAGTTCAAAGGTAGGTCAAATCTTTCTTTTATTTGATAAGTTATTGTACATAGCAGATCATGGGGTTTTCATTTGTACTGGTTGTTTTATTTTAGATTACTTTGAGAATGTAAAGTTTTTTTTTTTTTGAGCAGATTACTTTGAGGATTAAATATTACTCCGTAAAATTTACTTATGTTAAAGTACTTGTATTGTGTATGTATTATAATTTGTGTTGGGCAAGCCCATAAATTAAGTAGTTTAGAATGCTGTATCTTTATTTATAGGGATTGTCTAACCAGTGCCCTAAGGGCACTGGTTAAGAAGAAGGAAGACCCACAAAAAAACACCAAAAAAATAATTTAAATACTCAAGGACCCACACTTTTTCAATAAAAAAATATTTTTTCGGTACTTTTCTGTGGGTCCTCAGCCTTCTTAACCAGTGCCCTTAGGGCACTGGTTAGACAATCCCTTATTTATATTGTATACCATCCTTATGGAGATAAGCAATTAAAAACATTTACAACTTATAAATATACTTTTTTCCTCATTTTTTATGTTTTAGATTTATATTTTTACAAACAACTTTTTATTAGCCACCCGTGATTTATCACGGGTTTATAGGCTAGTTTATTATATGCCCAGACTTCGTGCATGCTGAACTCAACTAGTTAACAAATATATGACGTAAATTTGAATCGTTTATTTTTTATGTTCTTATGATCTTTTAGTACCTCTACATATATCAATGAACCAAAGCTCTTCTGCATTCTTTAAAGGCCCGTTTGGTTGGGGTGTATGGTATGAGTCTATAACTTTGAAAGTCATTAAGTTGTTTGGTTGGTTATGAGGCCACCACAATGGAATGAGGATACCCAAATGTGAAGGTTTCCTCATATATTACGTGTGTGGATAGTTTCTTCATACCATCCATTATCATTCCACTCTATACCAACATTTATACCAATTATGATTCATAACGACAAACCAAACGCACCCTAAAATTTTAAAACTACTTTTTTTTCAATAACAACCCTAACGCTTAAGAGTGTGGTTATGCAAATAATTCTTATTACATAACTACTCATGAATACTTCTTACTGATCCCTATAAACGTGAAGTGAATCTCGAAGAAAGTGAATTTATTAGGACTCTATTCGATGAGCTATTTTCTAACAACTAAAAGCCCGTTTGGTATAAAGGTGAGTTTAGGATTGAGATTTGGATTTAATGTAAAAAAGAGAAGAAAAAAAAAATGTGGTAAGAGAAAATAATATAATTAAATTAAAAAAATATATACTTCTATAATAAATTATTAATTTTATTATTATGTAATATAACTTGAAGAGGGATAAAGAGAAGTAGCATATTCTGACCCCACATTGTCAGTCATATCTAGTGGCGAATCTAGGATTTCAGTTTAGGGTATGCACTTTTTTAGAAGAGTTTTTATCTTTGAATTTTATAAAATCAGATTTTTGTGTTGGGATCTGCGGGTCGGGTTTTTCAAAATACAATTATGCGCGATTGTTTTTTATATATGAGTTTGTCTAACGGGTGTCCTCAAGGCCTTGGTTAAAGATTCTTAGTTGAATTCAAAATTTTCTTTTAAATTGAAAAATGCATTTAATACACACTAGACGAGTACCCGCGCATAGTGGCAGCGGTGTATAGTCTTCGACAAATTCCAGTCAGATCAATTATTTTGCGTGTACTTTTATCCTTATTTCGAGGCTTAGAGATAACGGTTTTGTGTAGCAAATTTTAGATAGATCGATATTTTTGCGTGTTCTTTTCATTGTAAGGCTTAAATAACAATTGTGGCAAAGTAAAGCTCGCACCTAGTAGCGACGACGTGTATGCTCGATTACACGTGATGTAACTGGTGGTAATTTGTATTCGGTGAACAAATTTTGTGAGACGCTTTTATTTTGTGAGCGACCAATTTTGTTTATGTGCTTTTATTGTGGCATTTTCTTGAAATAACGTGAGAACTTTATTGTGCACCTGTATTAATTTGTGCCAGATCACGTGAATTCTAGGCCAATCTACTCATATGAGGATGCTATTCATTTGTGAATTTTGATAGTAATACGAAAAATAAGACTAATATTCATTTTCTTTCTAATGACATGAGGTTAAAAGTAATATTTGTTATTGCCTTAATATACAAATCTGTGAAACTTGAAACTATGAAAGGCAATGAAAACAAAATAACTGAATATAATGTGTCGTGATATCTTTTGGATTAGTATATGATGTTTTAGTAGTAGGTATTAGAGTAAATTGCAAAAATAGTCCTTGTGGTTTGGCCAAATTGCAAGTTTCGTCCTTGTGGTTCATTAAGTGCAAAAATCGTCCGTATTTTGCACTGTTACGTTCACTTTTGGTCCTCTATTTTAACCGGCGTTAAGTGAGTTTCGTTAGCAGTTACATGTTAGCTCTTTTGGCTAACAATCGCTGCAGCGCCCATCCTTTACACTAACGGCCATTTATAATTTAATTTTTTTTTCGATTTTTTTTGAAATTTTCTTTTCGTCACATGCATTTTTTTCGATTTTTTTTTTGGGAATTTGTTTTTCGAAAACTTTTTTTTGTCACATGTAAACATTTTTTATCAGAAAAAGTTTGCTTTTGGAAAAAAAAAAACTTTTTTGGCACATGTTCAAATTTTATTTGAAAAAAATAATTTAGAAAAAGAATTTTCGATTTTTTTTCCTGAAAATCATTTTTCACACGTGATGAAAAAAATTCAGATTTTTTTTCACATGTGACGAAAAATAACTTTCTAAATAAAATGTTTATGAAAAAAATGTATAAAAACGAACGAAAGCGTATAAAAACGGATACAAAACGTATGAAAACATATAAAAACGTATGAAAATAAATAAAAACGTAAAAAAACAGACGAAAACGTATGAAAATTTATAAAAACGTATATCCAATTTTATATGTTTTTTATATCCGTTTTTATACCTTAAAAACGTATATACGTTTTCGTCCGTTTTTATACCCTAAAAACGTAGTATAAAAACATATATAAATTTTTAGGGTATAAAAACGGATATAAAAATGGACGAAAACGTATAAAAACGGATATACATTTTTATATATTTTCATACATTTTTTATACGCTTTCATCCGTTTTTATTTCGTTTTAGAAAGTTATTTTTCGTCACGTATGAAAAAATAAATTTGAATTTTTCTTAATGATTTTCAGTTCTTTTTGCTTCAAATCAAATTCGAACATGTGCCAAAAAAGTTTTTTTTTCCGAAAACAAATTTTTTCCGATAATTTTTGTTTACATGTGACAGAAGAGATAAATGAAATTACCAAAAAAAAAAAAAAAAAAAAAAAAAAAAAAAAAAAAAGCTGAGGCTTTATTCAATTTTTTTGTTTGGTTAAGAGAGAAAGAGGCTTGATTTAAAGATAGAAAGAAGAGATAAATGAAATTACAACAGCTAGGTTATATGTTTTATTTACAAAAATATGTATTCAGTTAAAAAAAATTAAAAATAAAAAAGTCAGCACTATAATGGCTATTAAGTTTCATCATTTAATTTTCAACATTTCCTTAATTATTTTAATTTTCAACATTCATTTTTTCTCACATTTGACAATTGTTGAAAAATTCAACATTCAACTTTAACCTTTTTTCCATTTTATATAATTAAAACTAGACGAGTACCCGCGTCTAGCGGCTGCGATGTCTAGTTTTCTGCAAAGTTCCGATGACCCATAAGTTTCTTTCAACAAACTGTATTTGTAGCATTAGAGAATCGTTTTCGAATAACTACAATTCTGATACGTGGTTGCATAGCAGCATAAATATATAGTTTTTAAAAAAATTATATGGAGTCGATCTAAGTGTGTGAGTATATTTTCTAATAGGATTGTTTTAAGTAGTTGACAATATTATATTGTAGTTTAGAGGTATAGCCAACATGTGTGACCGCTTTTTCTTGTTTTGTCAGTAATTTAGGCAGTGATAACTATTTTTTTTTACATGTGTAACGTTTATCATTTGGTGTGTGGCTTTTAAAATTGTAACTTTGCAAATTGGATATCACCATATAAGATTATTTTGTACTATCAATTTGTATAGATATTTATGCATTGTTCAAAGCTATTTGTTTGAGGTACAAATAATTATCGCTAAAGATAACATTACTATTTATTTTTTGTGATTTTAATAAACTTACATAACATTATTGATACACTGGACAAATGGCTATACAATATATATTAACTTTTAAACGACGATTCATATATGCTAGTCCCTTAAATGGTGCAAGAGCAACATTTTTTAAAATAACATTATACAAATGACAAATTACATGTGCAAGCAAATAAACCAAAAACTACAATTACTTGGTCTCTCCTTTCAAAAACATTGTCACGGGTTCCACAACTACTTCATCATTTCTCATATAATTTTGTCAAATTTGAAACCCGATTTCACCCGGGTGGTTCAACTGGTTGAACCGTTCCGATAAAAAACAGGTCGATTTAAACCGAGTCAAACCGATAGGTTGGGTCGAAAAAATGTCAAATTAAACCGGGTCAGCCCGCGGGTTTGAAGCGTCCGGGTCAACCCGTTATCGGTTTCAACAGGTCAACCCGGTATCGGTTTCAACGGGTCAACCCGGTATCGGTATCAATTGGTTGTTTTTAATTTGATAGATGTGCTTTTAATTGGGTGTACAATGTGAATAAATTATTGTACTTTTAAGTAATGAGGTGTTTTAATAAGAGAATTAATTATATTATTTATTTCTCTCTCCATTGACCATGTTTTCAACATTCAACTTTCAACATTTTTCACTTTTTTCACTTTGACCATTTTTCCATTTTATATAGTATAGATTAAGATTAATCAAACATTTTACATGTGATTAACTTAAATTTAATACACATTATTTCTTATTTTATTCATATAAATCAATGTCTCAAGTCATCCGTTGGACAAAACTTTTTTTATATTATCCGAGTTACTACAGTTGATTTGGTTTATCAGATTTGAGCTATACGAGATTCTATTTGTTATTCGCAGTCAACTATTTTATTACAACTGGCTATGGTGTTAATCTTATAAGATCAAAAGTATAGCTCATCGAATATTTTTTTCATAATAGTATGATCTTACAATCTTCTCTGTGATCAACTCGTAAAAAAAATAAATAATCAACTACAATAAAGTACTACTTTGAAAATTTGGTACTAAATGAGCAACAAGTTCACAATTTCACATTTCGTAATCATATATAAAAACAAACCTTAAAAACTGAAACGCCCGAACTAGATTTTTTTTTTTTTTTTTGGAGCATACGGCTGTATGCTAAAATATCATACGGCTGTATGCTAAAATATCATCATGTATGGTTATTCCGAGAGCATACGACTGTATGCAAAAATTGCATACGACTGTATGATCCTTACACAGAATCTGGTAAAACACATTTTTTGAGCACACGGCCGTATGCTTATATACCATACGGCCGTATAGTGTACCTGTTATATTTTTAACCAAAACAAAATCTGCACATAACACATTTTTTTGGAAAATCACTTTCCGTAAACTTGACAAAACCTGAACATAACATTTCTGGACATAACCATAACTTTACATAGCATACATCATTCACCTTGACCCGTACATAATCAAAAATGGGTCAATATGGGCAAGAATGACACTATGCCAAACACCCCTTTAAACTTTATAAACACTACATAACTACTAGTTTAGTACACAAATCTGAGTTTTACAAGTTGATATATAACTTAATATCCTAGGGCGTTTCCCGGTAAGAGAGCGTGTAGGGAAAAAGGCTCCATACCAAGTATTTCCACCGAGGTCTAGTTCTCGGTTTTCGTACCTTTAGTTGCACTACCACTAGCTTCACCTATAACAAACATAACGAAGCAATGTAAGCAAAACGCTTAGTGAGTAAACATATAAAGGTATAACATAACATGATTAAAACTAATGTTGATACGTAAATCCATGAATCGTTGCTACTAGCTTTATGCTAGTCGTCCACATAGGACGCTGTGAACCCACATTGGTTCAATATACTTACACGTATTCTAATCGTCCACTTAGGACGTCTAAGTCACATATTCCGTGACTTTGAGCCACTTGTACATACTAGTCATCCACATAGGATGTCTAAATCCCATTTTACGAAATGAGACACTTATAAAGGCTCGGTCATCCACTAAGGATGTCTAGGCTCCATTTCGGAGCACATCATGACATAATAACATGTGTCGTCCACTTAGGACGTCTATACCCTTCCTTAGGGTCATAATTCATATACTTATGCAAATCATCCACTAAGGACGCTTAATTTAGCTAAGTCGTCCGCTTAGGACGTTATACATGTAATGGTACAATAATTAGACTAAAAACACATAGCTAAAGCAATACGGGTCATTCGGGGCTGTTTTGACCCGTCCACTATATATCACTTAATAACATAAAACAAGGAAGTCATTTAAGGTCATATTATATATTCGTGATATCGTAAACCCATAGCATGGGTTTATCACATGTACATGAACGAGTGATGCGCGTATAACGCGTTTGGGGTCAAAGGAACTTCCTTTTCATCGAGCAAGTTTTTCAACACCATAGGGAGTAAACCTAATCGTTGTAGTGTAGTATTGGGTAAGCCTCGGGTATTGATATTGTTCTCTAGGGGAATAGGAATGCTAGTAAGAAGTGTACTACGCTAAGGTTGAGGTTGAGGAAGATTATTTTTTTATCTTTTTATTTTTATTTTTTTATAAAGGTAGGGGTAAAATCTCGGGGTTTGGATTTGGGGGTTTGGTACTTCTACCGATTACTCTACTATCTAATTATCTAAACTATGGGTAGTCTTATGTCTATTGATGTGTGTTTGTATGATGATTAAAAATTTGTTTACCTAGATACTATTACTCCCTAGTTATCTTTTATTGGTGGTTGAATTGTCACGTCCTTATTCTTAACGAGTTGTGTTTTCTAAGGTCGTAGGGTATGCTATTCTCCCTAACTCTTTGAGACTACCTTAAGGTTATTGCCTACGAAATATCTAGGTTTCATAAACTAACTTTAAGGTTATCTTTGGATGTTTAATCTACAATTCCGCTACGTGATTCATAAGCTAAGGTTCACAAAGATTACTCAGGCATTCAAACACAACGATGGCCTAATGCACTCCTAAGCCAATTACAATTAAGACATGAGACAACCAATTAATAATCAATAACTAAGTTTCATAGATCTAAGCAAACACACAAGAAATTTAGCCGGACATGTTAAACACGCAAGCATACACACATACAATCGAAGACATAATGAAATCAATGAAGTAAAGCACTTATCTTGTTGTAAAATAGGGTATGAGAACCCTAAGATACAGTCCAAACTGGACTACAATCGTTTTAGGTTTTTACTCCACAAGTCTACCTCCTAAAATTCTGAAAATTCGATTTCTACATATAGTTTTACATTCGCGACGGCGTCGCCTTATAGGTGGGACGCCGTCAGATCGTCGTCATTAGGGTTTCGTCTTGGCAAAGTAATAATTGAGACGGCGTTACGTTGTAGCTGTGACGCCGTCGGGCTTCAGCAGTGACGTCGTCTGATTCTGGATCTAGGCCGTCTGGGATTAAAAGTCTTCGTGACGCCCTTCTTCTTCAAAGCCTGACGCCGTCAGGTGTATTTTAGCAAAAAGTCTAATGAGCCGTCACAAATTTAATTACGTATAGAGGGACGGCGTTGCCTTTGGATTGTGACGCCGTCAGCTTCAAATTCAGCAGCTTGAGTGTCTTCGATCTTGACTTAGCCATTTTCTTCATATATTCACTCCTTTTCGTCCAAATATGCATCATTCCAGCATTTTGCTTCCAAGAGACCTAAAAGGTGAAAAGGAACGAAATTAAGCAGTAACGGATATAAAAGTGGGCAATTAAGGGCTTAAATAACCCCTTAAAAGTGTACGTTTTAAATCCTTATCAAATATCTCTACACTTGGTATTTGCTTGTCCTCAAGCAAATGTGCTTTTGGCCAGTCAATTTATAAGTTAGGGGGCATGAAGCATTGGTTTAACATAATTCACAACAAGTAAAAGCACCGCAATAGTCATAACATGCACATAAATTATATACTAGCATCTAACAAGGGGTGTTTGGATTCTCTCATCTCTCGGGTGTATATGAAATATAGTAAATGGAAATGGAAGATAAACACTCATTAACCGGTCATAGTACATAGATTACCATAGGCTTGAGACTAGATCAAACCTCCACCGCTTTGGCGTAAGCACCTAGGAACAACTATCTAAGAGGTCTTTTAAAGGGTTGTAACGTTAGGCTTACGGTAGGGAAACAAAGGGTTTGGTTGGATAGGCGATTTAGTGGTGGCAAGTCAAAAATATTATGTTACAAGCATGAAAAGAATGGCGTTGCAAAGCCAATACTCGACTCTCTAAACTCTAGATAACTTTGAAACAAACAAACATAAATATAAAGATAGATGTAGGATGGTAGCCTTTTTTTTTTTCTTTTCCTTTTTTTTTTTTTTTTTTTTTTGCATACACTTTTACTCTACCATCCTCTACGATAACATCAAAATATAAAGGATTTATAGGAGCATCCCTACATTTGAGTTTTTATTACTCTAACACTAATTTGACCCGAATTGAAAAGATCAAAACACTTGGAGTACTTTATTACGTAAATAAAGGGAATTTGAATTTAACGTTCTTTCCCGTCACTCCATAACATTTTACTTTACCCATGAGTCCAATCGTCCCAAACTGTGTACAAAATATATGACTCGACTTAGCAACCATGCAAGTAACTAGATAATTGAACTAAGGGTTTAGTATGATAACAATAATGCACTAAAGGTGAGTGCATACAAGGTAGGCTAAGGCGATTTGGGTGTACATTTGGCGGTGGATTGTAAACAATGCTCTTCATTGATATTCCGGAAAACCAAAACATCACGAGAACCGCGAAAAGGATAGGCTTTGAGGGGTTAACTAGGGATATCGTGTACTAAAGATGAGTACATCGCAAGGGTGTGGAGTAATTACTCGACCGATGTGGAAGAAGTAATTATAATATGGGTATCAAACAAGGGTTATCCTAATGCCTATTATCATTTAGTTATTCCTAACTACACAAGTGTAGTCTCACTAGCGATCTCGGAATGCATCTCAAAACAAGTTCTAGAATCTATTATACTACCGGTACACTCTCGAAGCATTAAAGGTGAATGGTTTAATTCTTATGGATCTAGGGGCGAACCTCACATTTTTGAGGTGGAATTTGAGTGGTAAAAGGTTTTTTGGTGCTAGTCATATAACTCTAGGGGTGAGTAAAACCGCCCGAGTCCCGACAACCGAACCGGTCCCGACATAACCCGATCATCCCGAAACCGACTAATAGCTTCTCGGGTCGGGACTCGGTTTTCATATTAAGCAGTTTCGGTTTTCGGGTCAGGATGGGTCGGGTCGGGACGAGCCAAAAACTGAAAAAAAACAAGCAAAGTTGCCCGAAACCGACTATCCCGAAACCTGACTATACCGAACCGACTGCACCGACTACTTTCGGGTCGGGACTCGGTTTAGGAATTAGGTGCCTTTCGGGATCAGGCTTTTTCGGGACGGGTCGGGTCGGGTCGGGATCCGGCCCGATGCTCAGCCCTATATAACTCCTATCCATGAGACGCTTTATTAAGACTAAAGTCCCACCCGTACATGTCATGAAAAATTTTAAATTTGGCGCTAAAATTACCCTAACAAATATTTCTCATGGTTTATTACACAAATGAAATAGGATAAGACAAATGATCAAGGATAAGTATAGTTTCAAAGTTCCCATTTTATTCTCCCTCCCTACACTTAAACTGAACATTGTCCCCAATGTTCCCCGAAAGTATCAAAGTTATGATAATGGGAGGTAATTAAAAGAGAAAGAAACTATTACTCCCCTGATTAGCTCGGTAGGATCCGTGTGAAGTAGTGGTTAAATTCTTTCCCAAGAAGAATGTACACGTGATAAGCTCCATCCAATTTTATGTTTCTTCTTCTTGATAAATAAAACCTGCACAATTAAAGAAAATAGACGAAACCTTCGCGTAAAATCGGCGTTAAAATTATATATGACTCAACTACACTAGGATATAATGCTTGTGGAATGGATGTTTGCAGATTTTCTGGAAAATTAAGACCTGAGAATTTCCAAAAATTTATAATTAGCACATAAAACGAGAGAAAGTTTATAAGCTGTTTCTGCTCTTCCTGACGTCGTCAGGTTCTAATCCTGATGCCGTCAGGTTATCCTGACAGAAACTGGTCTGCTGCATTTTTCTGGAAAAATTACACCTTTAAAATCTGGAAAAATTCCTGCAAAACATCCATTATGACTCGATACAAGCATTTTACTCTAACAAACACACATATATATCATTTTCAATAATCGTAGTTCTCATGTTTCCGTTCTTTTGAAAAGGTGTATAATCTTCCCTACACTTATCCTTTTTGTAAAATACCTTTATATGTAATTAAGAAGAGGTTAAAGACCAAATAAAGCATTTTCACAAATTCAAACATGAGAACATACAATAATGAAAAGATATATGATACACAAACAAGCAAACAATTAAGCATGGGTTGCCTCCCACGAAGCACTTTTCTTTATTTATGAGTCTTGTAGCTAGACTCGAAGTCGTGCTCCTACGTTGTCTCGTTTTTCATCCTCACTGAAAACTCTATCATATTGACAAAATTCTCATCTACTCTATATCTAGGTCCGAGGGTCAAACAATCCCTATAGTAAAGTCTCCTTTTCTCCCACATGAAGTTTAAACCTTTTTCAACATCGTCTTTGCTCTTTTCCTCAAAAGCTCTAATGTTATCTCGCTCATAAAGGGATAAAGGACCATATCCATTCATCTTCCAAGACATCCTATAAGTGATCTCATCGTCCCCTTCCATCAACCTAACCGTTCCTTCGGATTTTGTGACAACTGGCAATTAGGGAGTCTATTTTAGGTAACCGCATTACGTTAAATTAAACCGAGCTTTTGCCTTTAGAAATATTTTTATCGACCATGACTTGATTTGATATCGTTTATTGGCTTTTATGATTTATTGTATTATCGTATGAGTTATCGTGTGAGTTCTAAGTCTTTTTGATAGGCACTGTTCGATTCGGCACAATAAAAGCCTAAAACAAGAAATAACGTAACTTTTAAACCGTAACTCGAAACTTGACAAATAAATAGTCAAAACTCGTGGAAAAACATAAATAAACATAATAGAAAGTCGAAGGAACGTCGTGGGACACTCGTGGGACAATATATGAGCTCGGGAATGGGTAAACGGGATAGTTTAGGAAAAATTACGGCTTCGGCCCCTCCTTTTTCCCTTTGGCCGGCGCCCCCTCCACCCAAAATATTTATTTTTGAGTCCCTCGCCTCCTAGTATATATACCCACTCCTCATCTCATAATACTCTTTTATTTCTCTCACTAAAAACACACACACTCATCTCTTTCTCTCTCTAACCTCTCTCTAAAAACCCTAACCCTAAAACCACCCACCACCGCCGCCCCTTTCCGGCCACTTTTCTGGCGAGTGGTATGTCACCTCCACCACCATGTTGTAGATCCCTCTTTCTTCTTTCCATCCATATATATATATATATATATATATATATATATATATATATATATATATATATATATATATATATATATATATATATATATATATATATATATATATATATATATATATATATATCTCATAGAAGCCTACATTAACACCTCCAAATCTTACAAAAACGATTCGTGATTCTAGGGTTTTCATTAAATCTTGTCGATCAGGTTGATAAAAGGTAAATGGAACATGGGTCAAGCTTATTTGGGTCATGAAAAGCCACGAATGGGTCTTTTAAGGCTCGACCATGGCTCGAATTTTAGGGGTTTTGGGTGAAACATGGGATTAAAACTAATTTACATTTAATAAAACATGTAGCTAGTGATTTGGTATCATGTGGTGTATCATATTGCGATGTTTTTGCATTTTAGGCTTAGTTTCATGAAATGGGTTTAGATTAGTTGATGGGTTTGATGTTTGGATGATGAATGGAGGTTGATTGGTTGTGTTTGGTTGTAGTAGAAGCTATTTGGGAGTGTTTGGTTGAGTAGGTTGAGGAGTACGAGCTACCAAACCCACAATGGGTTATGGGTGTGGCGTACGTGACCCACATGGACCACGGGTCCGGGTCGGATTGTTGTGGTATCTTGTTGGTTGTTGTTGTTGGTGTTTGGATGAGACGCGTGGAGCCGAAAAGCTTCTAGAGCTTGTTTGGTTCACGTGGTCTTAACCGTGACCGTGTCATGACCATTAGGGTCATAACATTGGTTTCGGGTATATTTGGTAGATTGATTGGTTGGCGAGATTGATTTGGGTTTATTTGAGATTGAGTCGCGCTATTGTCGTTATTTACTTGGACGTATAATATAAATTGTCAACTTTGAGCAACGTCGGTGTTACTTTGACTTTTTAGTCATTGTTGACCCCGACAAAGCCGTAACATGGACTTTAGTATATTTTGGACTATTGATTGATTAAAAGCCAAGAAGTCATGACTCGTGCTTGTGGACTCGAAACGAATGACGATATGAAACTAATATTGAAATTGACGAAATATATATATATATATATATATATATATATATATATATATATATATATATATATATATATATATATATATATATATATATATATATATATGGAAAATGTTAATAAATGGTGAAACATAAATAATAAAAGGCTTTTGATATGTGCTAAAACACATATAATTTCTTTATCAAATCAGACCCAAAATAACCAAGAAAGAGCCGTTTATTTCTAACATTTGCTGTTCTCTTGAGTTTATACATGTGCAGGTACGTATATGTCAAAACACACAAAAGATAGCCAAATCAGATGAAAACCCGAGCACGAGAGACAAAGAGTGCTAAAGTTGAGCCGGAAGGTCAGAATTGAGCATCTGTGAAGATTTTCATGCTAAGAGGATGATTTGTGAAGGATATGTTCAACTTTGAAGAAATATCAGAAACAGTCCCTGAACTTTCATAAATTGGCAAAATCTACCCTTGAGTTTCAGACATGGCAATATTGGCCCTTGGATTATTGAAGATTGGCAAGACTAACCCTTGGATCACATTTTCAGATTTACACTTATGGTCCCTGGATTTTCAGTTTGAACACTTTTAGTCCTTATACTACTAAATGGGTTCAATATACATCCTAAGTCTAAATATTCCAAATAAACCCATGGCCCAAGTCAAAAGCCCAACCAAATCCTTACCCGGTCCACCCTTTATACCCGGTCAAACAAAAACAAAATATATTAAAAAAATCCAACGCGCCAAATATATTTCCCCAATTCCCCCCAAACCCAGCTATGAACCCTAATTACCCACGCGCCTAATTCACCAAATTAAAACCAAATTCAAGTGAAATTGAGACTCAATACTGACACGTGACTGACACACGGATGCCACGCTGGCAATCCGTGTGTCATATCACATCATTCCTTACATATGATTGGCTGAGAGAACGTGGGCACGTGATCCAATGGCTCAGATGGACTGATGATTGATGGGAATGAATCCAAGGGATGATATCACTCAGAGAAAGCACAAGAAGCTCTTCTGGATCCTTCCAAGGCTTGGGACTCATCTATAAATAGCACCCTTCATTCACGAATTGTATTCACCTTTTCTTTTCAGTAGCAAATTGTAGTGAAATTTCTGTTTTAAGTTTTAAAGTAACATTTAGTTTTTGTAATCTCCTTGTAATCTCAACTTTAATAGTTTTAATGAAATTTCAGTTTTATCTTTAAATCATTGTTCATTGTTTCTGAATTCAGCTTATTAGTTATATTAATCTCATTTTAGCTTATTCTCAAAGTATTCCAGTTGTTTCTTATTATTAATCAAAAAAAAAAAATCAAATCAAAAAATAATTGAAAAATATAAAAAATATCTCAATACTTCTCATAAGCTTCCATTAAGCTTAGCTACTGTTTACATAAGCTCATATAAGCTCTGTATAGCTTGTAGTGAGCTTATTACTGTTTTCAATCCATTAAAACATTCACATCTCAATATCAGTCAACAAAAGTCAACTGATGCAAGAGGAATGGGTTTAGAAGCTAATATTGGATAAGAATTGGGTTAATTAAGCTCATTTGGATTGGTTATATTAAGCTTATGCAAGCCATAGTGGCTGGACCCTTGTGAGTTTCTATAGTTTCAGTTTTAAATAGTTTGTCCATTTTTTTTATATTGCTGCATAATTAGTTTCATTTTTATCTGTTAGCTTATATTGATATTATTGCATTCATTAGCTCTCATATAGTTAATAGATCATAATTGTTAGCTGTTATAGATTAGTAGTTAGTATTTGATTGAGTTAATTGCATTTTAGACTTCTTAAGGACTGTTTGCTACAAGCAATTTAGTTGTGATAGAGGTTTAGATATTAGCTAAGTACTGATTCATAAGTCTTCATTAGGTTAGTTATAGTTAATTTAGTGATTAAATTGCATCTATTCACACTAAAGGTCAAAATCATATTTGAATCTGATCATAGTTCATATCAGTTAGGATTTGATAGATCATTAGCCTGATTTAGGTTTAGTAATTGGGTTAGTAGCTTATTATAGCTTTATTTTAGCTTAATTCATCATTATGAGTTCATAAATTAGAATCAAATCTCACTTTGGTCAATTTTACAAAATCTGTCACAAATAGTCAAAATTGTCAAAACTGATTTTTACCAATCTTTGTGCATTTTTAGTAGTTTCATTTCTAGTTCAAAATTATTGAAAATTTGGGATAACAAAGTTCAGTTGGTCAACTTTGGAAAAGAGATTTTTGTGGAATTTTGTTAAGCCTCTGTAACCTCTTATTTAGCTTGTTTTTAGAGCTAAATTGCCCTGTTCACACTCAGCATAACTGAGTGTGAATCAGGCTTACTTGCAGGTCTTGCACTGGATTCAATTTAGATCATTAGGCCCTGAAATTTGGTCTAGTGGATCTTTGGTTGGTAATCTAGAGTTCTCAACTTCTGGTTTGCATTTCAATTCACTGATTTAGCTTATAATTAAGCTGCAATTAGGTAGATCATAGCTGTTTTAGCTTAAATAACCAATTAAGTCAAATTAGTTCATTAAGCACATTAGAGGTTAAGTGCAGTTGGATTTAGTTGCTTTTGAGTAATATTAGCTTACTTTAGCTGCTGTAATCATTTGGTGCACTTAGATAGCTTCTAGCTTAATTTGTAGAGCTTATTCTATAGCTTTTACACTATAGCTTCATTATCTCACATAAAAATATAGTCTTTTTTATATTTTTTTATAGATTTAGAATATAATTTTAGAATTTTCCTGAATTTTTCATAATTTTTCAGCACTGTTTACTATTTTTCTTAATTTAAATCAGTCTTTAATATTTTTTTAAATAGCTTTTAATACAAATAAATCAGAAAAGCTTCAAAAAAATAAGTTTTCAATTTTTGTAGATTCAAAAATATATAAAAAGCAAAAAAAATATTTTTCCATAATTTTCTTAGTTAAAATAGTAATTTTTAGCAATTTAATTAGTTTTAAATAGTTCTAAATTCGTAGAAAATAGAAAAAAGTTCAGAAAAATACAAATTCAATTTTGAAAAGTCTTTTTAGTTATTTTAGAATTTTGAGAAAATAGTTTCATAATTTTTTGACTTATTTTCATAATTTTTGGTAATTTAGTTTTATTTTAAAATTAGAAATTAGTTTTTAATTCAAATAAATTCAAGAAAAATCATAAAAATTAGTTTTAAATATTAATTAAGTTTTAAATTGCATTTTTAGTTTAAAAATAATTTTAGATCATATTTAGGATTTAGATTAGACGTAGTTGCATTTTATTTACGTTTCATTTATTGCATTTTAGTTTTATTCGCGTATTTAGGATTCCCCGTAGTGTAATTTCCCTTTTATGCTTCCCTTGCCCTTTAGTTAGAAAATATCAAATTATCCCCTTTTCCCATTCAAATCCCGATAATCGCGTGGTTGAAAATTCCATTCAACCCTCGTTCGGAACGATCTCGGTGCTCAGACCTAACACGTTTGAGTTACCCAAATACTACAAACTTCTATTATTGATCTCTTTCCTAAGAATCAATTTTGGCACCGCTGGGGAGGGCTTGTAGTGAATTTTATATTTCCGTCTCGAATGCGTGCATTTGAAGATCCTTCCCAAGTGAAGTTATCGTCGTTTTGTATATATATCTTTTTCAAAACCCAAAACATCTAAAACACCAAAACATTCTTCCTAGAGTGTTTACAAAATAAAATTAAAAAACCATCAAAAGAAACGAACGTCAATTTATTACGTTCCTCCTCGGAGAAGTACAACCTATACCAGGGTTAAGCGGAAGTCTTGATTTATTAATTGTAGATCAAGAAAGATCCACTCTTCTTTCCAGCTCCGGTAGCGTACTTTTAGGAGCTACCGAGCACCGGTTGGCGTGAAGGTTACAAAATATATTGTTTTCAAAGTTTTCTAAGTATAAAACCAAAAGATTTTCCTTTTTCAAATTTATTTTTCCTTTTAGTTTTGATTTTGAATTTTTAGTGCATGCGCGCTCGTTCTCGATCCACGACGTAATCGTGTCGTAGAATAGGCGTGCGAGTTACGTACTATCGTTGAAGAACCCGTCGTCATGGCGGACACTCGAGCGATGATCGAGTTACTAAGCTCCCGTGAAGGCGCTACGGTGATGCTATCGTTATTTCACCACTTGATACGAAAATTTTGAACTAAAAACGAATCTAATTCAATTGGTTTCAAATAAACCTTTTTGTGGTTTAGATCATGAAGAGCCCAGCACACCTCCGTTGGTTTAATCAAGTTGCTTCTCGATAAACTTTCGGGCGTCACTCATGAGTCTGTTAAATTGAGATTGTTGTTTTCCCCTGAAGGGGCAGGCTTGGCTAGAAAAAGAACCCCCTCAATCCATTACAACATGGGAAGATCTTTCTAAGAAATTTGTGAATCAATTCTTTCCTCCTTCGAAAATTACAATGTTACGAAATCAAATCATAAATTTTCAACAAAAATTTGATGAAAGATTTGGAGAAGCATGGGATAGATTCAAGGAACTTTTGCGAAAATGCCCAAATCCGGTTTTACGATCTTCATCAAATGATCGTTCTCTTCTGATGCTTTAGCGCGTCCGATCAAGATTAAACTTAACGCAGCTAGCGGTGGTAACATCTTGAGTCATATGCCCACGATATTAGAACAATTATCGAAAATAAGTCAAAGTTGTCTCGATCTAGAAACCCCCCGTTGTTTCTAAGATTACTATTAATGATAACTATGTTCAGGAGGAATGAGTTGAATGGGCTGACGATCTTTAGTAATTCCATGATGAGAGAGTTTAAAATTCTAAAATCAAGACAAGTCAAAGATTTACGAAAGATGTGTTATTTGCGGTGGTCCTCATCCGTACTATAATTGTCAAGCCACCGATGGGGATCTCAGAAATTCTTCCGTAGCTTCTGCTAATCCGGTTCAAAATCAGAACCAAGGATACCGTGCCAACCAAATGGGACCACCCGGTTTTGCACCTATTCCACAACAAAACCAAAACCATAATCAAAACCGTTATCAAAACCAATCTTACAATCAAAACCGAGGAGCTAATCTCAATCATGGTAATCAAAACTACCAAGCTCCTCCACCTCAAGTTTATCAACAACCTCCTCAACAACAATATCAAGAACCTCATCAAGTTGCTCTGAACAACGAGTTTCTAACTTACATGAAGAATTCCGATAACACCATTAAAAGTTTTCAAACTCAAATCACAAGTATGAGGAATGATTTCAAAGGGGAATGGAAGCTACGGTAACAAGGGATGGTGAAATGAGGAATATGATGGCTAGTTTCTTTCAAGCCAATCAAGTTTCTACTTCTTATTCTCAACCATCGGGTTCTAGTACTCTTCCGAATATCGATTCCTAACCGGAGGTGACATGACGATCACTACCCGAAGTGGTGTTGCTTACGATGGACCCACGGCTCCTACCACTATTTCTTCTTCTCCGTCTGGGTGGTGGACCGTGAGACCCGGTGACAAAGGACCCGGTGCTTCCTACTAATAAAGGGAGATCGAGAATGTCCAACCCACGGTTGTCCCAACGTCTGAGCCCAAGGATGATCCGGTTAGTGCTGAAAAGACTAACTCAAAAACAACACTTCCGTACCCGTCAAGGATGAATGATCAAAAGCAACGTGAACAAGAAAATCTTCAAATGGAAAAATTCTTTCAAATATTTCAAGATCTTCACTTTGAAATTAGCTTCGCGGATGCTCTTCTTCTCATGCCTAAGTTTGTTTCGACACTAAAAGGATTGTTAAGTAACAAAGAGAAAATTTTGGATTTGGCAACAACGTCTTTAAATGAGAATTGTTTGGCGGTTATTCTCAAGAAACTTCCTGAAAAGTTAGGTGACCCCGGAAAGTTCCTCATTCCGTGCGATTTTCAAGGAATTATTCAATGCTTATTGGCCGATCTTGGCGGCAGTATCAATTTGATGCGAAATCGATCTCCGAAAAGCTTTCATTACCCCACTTATCCCAAGCGTGTATGACCCTCGAGCTAGCCGCCTTACTACTACAAAACCAATGGGTATAGCCGAGGATGTTTTTGTTAAAGTGGGGCGTTCGATTTCCCCGCAGATTTTGTTGTCGTTGATTTTGATGCCGACCCTCGTGTACCCATTATTCTCGGAAGATGCTTCTTAAGGACGGGCCATGCGTTGATTGATGTTTATGAAGGAGAGATCACTTTAAGAGTTGGAAAAGAAGTCCGCGTTCGCGTTAATCATACTTCTAAATCTCTAACTAACCAATATGATGTGGCCATAATAGACACCAGAGGTGACAAAAGGACCGGGAATTCCTACTAATAACGGAAGTACCAAAACGTCCAACCTCCGGTTGTTCAAAAGTTGGGCCTAAACCATCGAGAATTGATCAGAGCCTTTCCGTTTCACGGTTAAAGTTTATCGACAGTGCGTCTGAGCAAAAGAAAGAAACTAGAAAACGAGACTACAACGGTTGTGGTGGAAAATGCTAGCTCTAAGAGCACACCACTTGTCCCACCTCCGCTCTGTTTGTTGTGTTGTTTGACTTAAGAACGTCGAGTATTCTTTGAGTGGCAATCCCACTCCTTCTTCTGAAATTATGGAACTTTCTTCTTAACAAATCATTTCTAATTCTTCCTCTTCCCTCCCTCAATATGAGGAGGATGATTCTATCATGAAAGAAATCGAGGCTTATTTGAAAAGTGATTTAGTTTCACCGGAAATTGATAACGCCGACATCTACATCGAGGGAGATATTCGTTTAATTGAAGAAATGCTCTCTTCACTCTCTCCGAAAGAAAATGAAAATAAAGAAGTCAGTCTCTACTAATCCTTGAGAGCCCGAGCTCAAAGGATTCTTCGAGGATTTCGAATGAACTTCGCCGCATGAACCCTCTTAGGGGATGACGTCTTTGATTTTAGAGCTGGAAATTAAATATTTGTTATATCAAGATCCGTCAATTTACTTCGAGAAGTTCACCGATGAACTTGCTCCCAGCACTTCGATTCTTTCGAGATTAAAAGCGAATCGATGATCCATTTTTCTCGAAGAAGAAAAGAAAGAAGATTTCGTGATGAGCTTGATCTTTGAGGTCCCACATTATTTTTATCCGAGAGTGATTCCTTTTCTCGTGAGGGTTTTCATGTGGATGATACTTTGATTTCGTTCCTTTCCGAGGACAAGATTTTTAACCCTGGGATACTCATCGGAGAGGATATTCATAAAACAAAAGTTAACCGGAAAAAGGATCCTCTCTTGGATGCCTTCATTGTTGAGCCTTTGAAATGCATTTCTCTGTACCATGGACTCCTTTCTTCTATGGAGTCGTTTCTCTTTGATCCGTCATCTCGACGTCCGCCCGCAAAACCACCGGATGATGGATCATTCTTTCTTGATACACCTTATGTGAGTTTGGGAGTTATTCCTTATGTGCTTGAGCCCGGCATTTTCTTTCCCTCCCAACCCACCCATTCTCTTTCCCTTCGGAGTGAGGATACCATCTTTGATCCGGGTATCTCTTCCGCTTGTTTCCCCAAGGAAAAATGAATTCGGGGACGAGTCAGGCTAGCGACTAAGTGATCAAAAACAGTAGCGCTTCGTGGGAGGCACCCCATGCTTATCTCTATCTTCTTTCTATTTTCTAATAAAGTGACGTGAAGGGGTTAGCCTCTTCTATTTCTCGTGTTTGGTTGTTTGTGATATTGTGTTTAGGATGTTCCCAATATGAAGACTCTTGTGCTCGAAGTTTGTCTTTTCTCCACTCGAGTTTCATGATCAATCTTTGAGAAATCCGATATCCGAAATCTTATCGACTAACGTTTATCTTTTAGCATATTTAATAAATGGCTTTTAGATTTTCGTTGATACCCTTGCCTTTAAACATTGAGGACAATGTTTCGTTTTAGTACTGGGTGGGTAATCTTCGATTGATTTTACCGCACTTGCTTGTTTTTTAGTGTACTCTCGCACCCGTTTTCTTTAGAAAATGAAAATTGTGCAAAAATGAGAAAATTTAAAATTTTTGTAAGCTTTTGTTAGTTTTATGATTGAAAAGTCTTTGCGAGTTTCTTAGAAGTTACTTTAAATATCGTTTTTTCTTGAAAGCCTTTGCTAATTGCTTAGACAAGAGACTATAAAATGCGATTCTAGCTCAAAAGGCCAGAATTGCAAGTCTCCCTAAGTGATTTTAAATATCTGAAGCTTAAACAAAATTTGCTATTTTCTAATAAGTTACTTTAAATATCAGAGACTTGAGATTATTTGACAAAGCATTCGCTAAGTTAATATATGTTTTGACACCTTGTTGACTTTCATTTGGTGAGAGTAGGAATAGAATTCTGACTTGACGGGCGTGTTGAGCCCTAGCTTGTTCCCTTAACCATAGATAATCTAAAATTATCGGCTAACCATCCGCGGATCTCATTATTTGGGATTTAAAATTTGCGGAGATCGAGGAATGATAGAGTTACTTATGAGTTTAGATGCTAAGCGTGGAGTAGTTGGTTCTCTTTAGAGCCCATCGAAGGTACTTATGGCTTTTGTTCCCACAAGATTGTTTCACCCCATATATGTGAATAAATAATTAGAGATGTTGAGTTTTTGGCGATAGTTAGTTCTTTATCTTCTTGAGAGAATCCTTGCCCATGAGGGTTGGGTTTTACACATCGAGGTCTTTGTCAGGTGTTGCGGTGTAAAAATACCCGTAGGGTTTGGAGTTTGGCACAAAAATTAATATGAATTAAAGCCCAAATGTATTAAAGTTGAAAAATCCAAAGCCATTAAAGTTTTCTATGTGCAGCGGTACCCCGTTGTCATGGACTTCTAAAAAGGTGGAGGAAAATCCAAAGTCATAATAAGACTTACGATAAAGCGGTAATCCCGTTGAGTTAATGGTTGAAAACATCAAGGGCCTAAATTGCAAAAATGCAAATGTCTTTGAAATAAGTGTTAAGCCAAACTTTGAATCCGGGAGATGTCTATATAAAGCCTTTGTCTCTAGACTCGTAGATGAGTTGTCTCGGTCGCCATAAAAAGGATATTCTCCCTAAATCGTGTTAAATTAGGACCTTGATGTGGACCTCATTCTTGTGTTCAATTGTTTTCGAGGGAAGGTGGATAACTAATTAGCGACTTAGCTTCATATCTTTATCGGAATAAAAATTATCGAAACGAGAAACTTGAAGAAATTCATTTCTCACAAAAATAAAATAAATAGAGGAAAATAGGAAAATGGGAGCAAACGGTAATTACACAAGTAACTTCCATGGGTAATGTTAGCATCTAAAGTCATATTTAACAATGATTTCGATTTTACGCTTAGTTTGGGGACTTGTGACAAATCAGGGACGATGTATTCTATCCGTATGGTCACTTCACGCTGTGTTGTGTTTCCTACTCCGTGATCCTAACGTGTCGTTTGAAAAATGTTGGAGTTATTGATCGACATGAAAGTTCAACAAACCGTCACTCATAATCGGAATGTGCTTAATCGTAATATCTATATGTGCAATAAAAGGTAAACGGGGCATTTTTAGAATTAAGGGTTTTTAATCTCTTTTGAGGAATCTTTGCTACTTCTTCATAGGTTTAGTAGAAAGAGATTGAAATCCTTAGTTTTAGAAGCGTGAGTTGATTGCATTGCGTGGGGACACGACAATTGTCTAGTCTGGGGTATTTTGATATGTGCTAAAACACATATAATTTCTTTATCAAATCAGACCCAAAATAACTAAGAAAGAGCCGTTTATTGCTAATATTTGCTGTTTTCTTGAGTTTATGCATGTGCAGGTACGGATATGTCAAAACACACAAAAGATAACCAAATCTGATGAAAACCCGAGCACGAGAGATAAAGAGTGCTAAAGCTGAGCCAGAAGGTCAGAATTGAGCATCTGTGAAGATTTTCATGCTAAGAGGATGATTTGTGAAAGATATGTTCAACTTTGAAGAAATTTCAGAAACAGTCCCTGAACTTTCATAAATTGGCAGAATCTACCCCTGAGTTTCAGACATGGCAATATTTGCCCTTGGATTATTGAAGATTGGAAAGACTAACCCTTGGATCACATTTTCAGATATACACTTATGGTCCCTGGATTTTCAGTTTGAACACTTTTGGTCCTTATACTACTAAATGGGTTCAATATACACCCTAAGTCTAAATATTCCAAATAAACCCATGGCCCAAGTCAAAAGCCTAACCAAATCCTTACCCGGCCCACCCTTTATACCCGGTCAACCAATACCATTTCCCACTTATACCCGGTCAAACAAAAACAAAATATATTAAAAAAATCCAACGCGCCAAATATATTTCCCCAATTCCCCCCAAACCCAGCTATGAACCCTAATTACCCACGCGCCTAATTCACCAAATTAAAACCAAATTCAAGTGAAATTGAGACTCAATTATGACACGTGACTGACACATGGATGCCACGCTGGCAATCCGTATGTCATGTCACATCATTCTTTACATATGATTGGCTGAGAGAACGTGGGCACGTGATCCAATGGCTCAGATGGACTGATGATTGATGGGAATGAATCCAAGGGATGATATCACTCAGAGAAAGCACAAGAAGCTCTTCTGGATCCTTCCAAGGCTTGGGACTCATCTATAAATAGCACCCTTCATTCACGAATTGTATTCACCTTTTCTTTTCAGTAGCAAATTGTAGTTTAATTTATGTTTTAAGTTTTAAAGTAACATTTAGTTTTTGTAATCTTCTTGTAATCTCAACTTTAATAGTTTTAATGAAATTTCAGTTTTATCTTTAAATCATTGTTCATTGTTTCTGAATTCAGCTTATTAGTTATATTAATCTCACTTTAGCTTATTCTCAAAGTATTCCAGTTCTTTCTTATTATTAATCAAAAAAAAAAAAAAATCAGAAAATAATTGAAAAATATAAAAAATATCTCAATACTTCTCATAAGCTTCCATTAAGCTTAGCTACTGTTTACATAAGCTCATATAAGCTCTGTATAGCTTGTAGTGAGCTTATTACTGTTGATCCATTAAAACATTCACATCTCAATATCAGTCAACAAAAGTCCAGAAATGCAAGAGGAATGGGTTTAGAAGCTAATATTGGGTCAGAATTGGGTTAATTAAGCTCATTTGGATTGGTTATATTAAGCTTATGCAAACCATAGTGGCTGGACCCCTGTGAGTTTCTATAGTTTCAGTTTTAAATAATCTGTCCATTTTTTTTATATTGCTGCATAATTAGTTTCATTTTTATCTGTTAGCTTATATTGATATTATTGCATTCATTAGCTCTCATATAGTTAATAGATCATAATTGTTAGCTGTTATAGATTAGTAGTTAGTATTTGATTGAGTTAATTGCATTTTAGACTTCTTAAGGACTGTTTGGTACAAGCAATTTAGTTGTGATAGAGGTTTAGATATTAGCTAAGTACTGATTCATAAGTCTTCATTAGATTAGTTATAGTTAATTTAGTGATTAAATTGCATCTATTCACACTAAAGGTCAAAATCATATTTGAATCTGATCTTAGTTCATATCAGTTAGGATTTGATAGATCATTAGCCTGATTTAGGTTTAGTAATTGGGTTAGTAGCTTATTATAGCTTTATTTTAGCTTAATTCATCATTATCAGTTCATAAATTGGAATCAAATCTCACTTTGGTCAATTTTCCAAAATCTGTCACAAATAGTCAAAATTGTCAAAACTGATTTTTACCAATCTTTGTGGATTTTTAGTAGTTTCATTTCTAGTTCAAAATTATTGAAAATTTGGGATAACCAAGTTTAGTTGGTCAAATTTGGAAAAGAGATTTTTGTGGAATTTTGTTAAGCCTCTATAAGCTCTTATTCAGCTTGTTTTTAGAGCTAAATTGCCCTGTTCGCACTCAGCATAACTGAGTGTGAATCAGGCTTACTACAGGTCTTACTGGTTCAATTTAGATCATTAGGCCCTGAAATTTGGTCTAGTGGATCTTTGGTTGGTAATCTAGAGTTCTCAACTTGGTTTTGCATTTCAATTCACTGGATTAGCTTATAATTAAGCTGCAATTAGGTAGATCATAGCTGTTTTAGCTTAAATAACCAATTAAGTCAAATTAGTTCATTAAGCACATTAGAGGTTAAGAGCAGTTGGATTTAGTTGCTTTTGAGTAATATTAGCTTACCTTAGCTGCTGTAATCATTTGGTGCACTTAGATAGCTTCTAGCTTAATTTGTAGAGCTTATACTTATTCTATAGCTTTTACACTACAGCTTCATTATCTCACACAAAAATATAGTTTTTTATATTTTTTTATAGATTTAGAATATAATTTTAGAATTTTCCTGAATTTTTCATAATTTTTCAGCACTGTTTACTATTTTTCTTATTTTAAATCAGTTTTTAAGATTGTTTTAAATAGCTTTTAATACAAATAAATCAGAAAAGCTTCAAAAAAACAAGTTTTCAATTTTCATAGATTAAAAAAAATATAAAAATCAAAAAAATATTTTTCCATAATTTTCTTAGTTAAAATAGTAATTTTTAGCAATTTAAATTAGTTTTAAATATTTCTAAATTCGTAGAAAATAGAAAAAAGTTCAGAAAAATACAAATTCAATTTTGAAAAGCATTTTTAGTTATTTTAGAATTTTTAAAAAATACTTTCATAATTTTTCGACTTATTTTCATAATTTTTGGTAATTTAGTTTTATTTTAAAATTAGAAATTAGTTTTTAATTCAAATAAATTCAAGAAAAATCCTAAAAATTAGTTTTAAATTGCATTTTTAGTTTAAAAATAATTTTAGATCATATTTAGGATTTAGATTAGACGTAGTTGCATTTTATTTACGTTTCATTTATTGCATTTTAGTTTTATTCGCGTATTTAGGATTCCCCGTAGTGTAATTTCCCTTTTATGCTTCCCTTGCCCTTTAGTTAGAAAATATCAAATTATCCCCTTTTCCCATTCAAATCCCGATAATCGCGACGTGAGTTGAAAATTCCATTCAACCCTCGTTCGGAACGATCTCGGTGCTCAAACCTAACACGTTTGAGTTACCCATATACTACAAACTTCTATTATTGATCTCTTTCCTAAGAATCAGCTTTTATACCAAAACTATCGATAACAAGACTTGTCTTTTTATTTACTATTTTAAATGGGAATTAACAACTTAAAATGGAAATGTTTTCTAATAAATAAGTATTTAATGTTTCGAGTGCACGTTTATCGAAATGTGCCATTTATGAGCATTTAATACTAGTTTCAAGTATTTAATTTGTTACGTTGTGTGTGCATGGGTTCGGATGACCTAACATTAATAGCGTCGATCAGAGTGGGTAGCGGACTTATTAGGTTGGCCGAATCTAATAAGAGCCGCTATGCGTGGGATAACGTTATTAATGGGTGAATTATCCTTATGACTCGTTAGGATGTGGCGGTTTATGGGATAATAGCGACGAATAAATGATCGAGTTTATCTAGTTGTGAATTGATAAGGTCTACTATTTATTCCGAAACTTATTGGACTATGAAGCTTATCGCTTAGACGTCTCATTGTGTTGCATTGAGTCACATTGTGGTTATTTAGGTGCATATATGATATCATATTGAGTCGATACACACACAAGATGATACCAAACACTAGGACTAAACGGTGAAACAAGACATTTTTGGAGATAAAGAAAAGGAATACATTGGGGTAGATAACGTTGATTTTGGGAAATATATATTAAGATTGGTTTACATTAATAGGTTGTCCGAGTCGATAGTGTTGGCCGTGGTGTACATTATCTTCTTGCTAGTGTTTGTTTGTGCGTTGCTTGCTTGAGGTAAGTTTCATAGCCCCACTTTTATCTTTGTTTTTAACTAATTTGGGGTGAGAATCATGCTACTCTTTTTGGACCTTTTTAAACTATTTTGATTTGCTTATGTGTATTTGTTTAGATAGAGATGTGGTAGTTGTTGCCTTAGACTAGAGTAGCATCTCTATGCTATAACGCGATGCCTAACTAAGTATAGACTTCACCTCGACCTAGTCGAGGGGTTAGCAATAGTTCTAGACTTTGCTCTACTGTCTTTGCTAGAGTCGCTAGGGGGCCCACTATGACGTCGGATATGATATTGTGATTGTGATATTGGTATGTGATTGATGTGTATCTATCTTGGGTCTCACATAGCAAATAAACTCCTCTGAGGAACACTATTTTAAACTTGACTTTAACCTATGAACTCACCAGCGTTAGCTGACCTTTTAGCATGTTTTTCTCAAGTATTTAAGTGATGTTTGGAGTACGTGTTCTGTGGAAGCTTGGCAAGGAGGCATGGTTCAAGGATCATAATCAAACTCTGATAATTTATGGGGACCTATTTTTATAAATCATGTTTGGGCTTTTTATTTACATTTTGGGATTGGTTTTGAATGATAATATGACTATCTTGTTTGCTATACTTGTGTGAGATACCAATCCAATGTAACGCCCCTAAAACTTGATTAAGTCTTCCGTTGTACCAAGATTTGGGGGTGTTACAGATTTGTTATAGCTCATTTTAGACTTTTCAACAAATGGTTTTCCTAGCACAACTTGGGACAAGCTATAGTCAATGACACATCCTATGTCTTCTAGGACCATAAAATCAACTAACTAGGTAAAGTTTCCTATAAAGACGTGTACATCCTTGACTCTTACCACAAAATTGCAAACCCCACCAGGATACTTAGGGTCTCTCCTAATTTTAAGCCGCTCATTCATTATGTCATTGTAAACTGCTGATGACATCACATTAATAGGAGATTCCGTATCTATGTAGGTGTGCTCGACATTCCTATATCCAATCTTACAAGGGATTTTGATGATCCAAGGATTTCTTCTCCTAATCTTTGGGCATATCCTAATGATGGTTTGAGGGGTGTTGGTCGGTTTGAGTGGAAGTGGTTTATTTGGTGGTGGGTTGTTGTTGGGTGGATTATCACCTTCCATGATGAAACGTGATGGGATTACTAACAAAGTCACGAAGAAGGGGGATAGACTACGAGGAAGCTAAAAAATGAGAAAAAAATCTTACTTGATAGGAATCAAGAAAGGGAACCTAAACGAGAAAGAAATCTAACTATTCTATTCCCGACGGTATAAAAAGTTGATCTGGCGTATAACTTGCCGTTGGTCAAAGGAACTTCCTTTTCGTCGAGCAAGTTTTTCAACACCTAGGCAAATGAACCTAATCGTTCTAGTGTAGTATTGGGTAGCCTGGGTATTGATATCGTTCTCCAAGGGAATAGGAATGCTAGTAAGAAGTATACTACGCTAAGGTTGAGGTTAAGGAAGATTATTTTTTATTTTTATTATTTTTATTTTTTTATAAAGCTAAGGGTAAAATCTCAAGGTTTGGATTTGGGGGTTTGGTACTTCTACCGATTACTCTACTATCTAATTATCTAAACTATGGGTAGTCTTATGTCTATTGATGTGTGCTCGTATGATGATTAAAAATATGTTTACCTAGATAATATTACTCCATAGTTATCTTTTATTGGTGGTTGAATTGTCACGTCCATATTCTTAACGCGTTGTGTTTTCTAAGGTCGTAGGGTATGCTTTTCTCCCTAACTCTTTGAGACTACCTTAAGGTTATTGCTCACAAATCTCTAGGTTTCATAAAGTAACTCTAAGGTTATCTTTGGATGTTTAACCTACAATTCCGCTAAGTGATTCATAAGCTAAGGTTCATAAAGATTACTCAAGCATTCAAACACAACAATGGCCTAATGCACTCCTAAGCCAATTACAATTAAGATAAGAGACAACCAATCAATATTTAATAACTAAGTTTCATAAATCTAAGCAAACACACAAGAAATTTAGCCGGACATGTTAAACACGCAAGCATACACACATACAATCGAAGACATAATGAAATCAATGAAGTAAAGCACTTATCTTGATGTAAAATAGGGTATGAGAACCCTAAGATACAGTCCAAACAGGACTACAATCATTTTAGGTTTTTACTTCACAAGTCTACCTCCTAAAATTATGAAAATTCAATTTCTACATATAGTTTTACATTCGCGACGGCGTCACCTTATAGGTGGGACGCCGTCAGATCGTCATCATTAGGGTTTTGTCTTGGCCAAGTAATAGTTGGGACGACGTCCGCGTTATAGCTTTGACGCCGTCGAGCAGCGATGGCGTCGTCGATTCGGATCTAGGCGTGCGGGATGAAAAGTCTTGGTGGCAGCCTTCCTCTTCAAAGCCCGGCATTCCGGGTGTATTTTAGCAAAAAGTCTACGAGCCGTCACAAATTTAATTACATTATGGGGGCGGTAAGCCTTTGGATTGTGATGCCGTCATCTTCAAATTCGACAACTTGAGTGTCTTTGATCTTGACTTAGCCATTTTCTTCATATATTCACTCCTTTTAGTCCAAATATGCATCATTCCAGCATTTTGCTTCCAAGAGACCTAAAAAGTGAAAAGGAACGAAATTAGCGATGTACGGATATAAAAGTGGGGTTGGGCTTAAATAACCCTTATGCAGGATCGTATATTTTATGTTGTTTGATGATTCGGGTGGTCTAAGATGGTGATTATACAAGAAAGCCATGGTTAGAGAGATGAAGAGAGTAGAGAGGGTGTTTCTAGAGAGATAAACAAAAGAGAAGGTTAGATTAATGAGAAGCACCACCCCTTCCAAGGATGGAAGGGGTATTTATATACAACCTACGCCCTCTCTGTCGTGGATCAGGGCATCTAGTGGGTAAAGACCCGTCCTTCCTCCACGGTGTTACACTAAACTAAACTAAGCTAATTAACTAACTAATAAACTAACAAATAACGTAAATAACGATAAGTCTACGAGCTAACTTATGCTAGATTATATTTGGGGTGACCGACTCTTCACTATGGAATTTCTAATTCCTAACAATCTCCCCCTAAGGGAGGTCACCCCATGATTTACATTTCAAATCGTAGCATTCTATTTTATCATCAGTCTTGAGCTCGTAGACTTTAATTCTTCAACTTCCGCATCTTTGTGCTTTAGCAGTGACTCTTCATAGTCTGATTATTTTGTACTTTGAGTGGAGGTTTTTGAACTGATCCACATCTTGATGATCTTCGAGCTTTCTTCGAGATCATCAGCCACAGTAAATCTCTGGATCACCCTTTGTTGTGTTGCCTTCATGTGATGTTGTGACTTAAGGACCGACATGCTCACACTTTCAGGATCATGACATCTTTTCATCAGAGTAGCGGAAGCTTTTGGTTCATGATATTGCGGCTATCGAGCAGGTTATGTAGATAAGCACTTGTCATGATTTCTTTAATTAAGTGTGGATCTTTGTGAGCATCGCGGCTTTGGATTGAATTCTCAATTCGATCGGTACCAACGTCCAAATGTACCTGCAAACAACGATTGACAATAAAACATACGAAAGTGTCTTTGATCACTTTTGTTGAATTGAGTACATGGCACACGGTTCCCGTTGATCGGTACAAGTACTTCACGTGATCGGTATAATTCAAAGAATCGCCTTGTGGGGTTTAGCGAGATGTTTTAGCCGTTCTCAAACCGGACGTCTCAAAGAAGACAACGGAGTGAGTGAACGGCCAATTTGAGATTTGATTGATGAAAAAATTGATTTGAAAAACAATCGTGTATTGCTTGAAGAAAGAGTTTTGCAATACGACGAAGGTTTAATGAGAAAGATCAACTTTCAATCAAAAATACTTTTTATATTTGAAAATGAATACACATTCAATGTGCTAGAGAAAAGAAGAGATTTGCACATCGAACGGTTTTTCCAAAAGTATTTTTTTCAATCAGAGATACTTTTTGTGTTTGAAAACATGAATACACATTTGATGTGCTAGAGAAAAGAAGATTTGCACATCGAACGGTTTTTCCAAAAGTATTCGTCAATTCATTTCCTGGACCAAGGTTGATTCAAGAGTGAATCGCCCCATCGTTTCTGTTTAGTTGTCACCAGCTTGATCTTTAGAAAAGATCTCACATGTCATCCACCAAGAGCTTGTTTGATGTTGGCTCTAGAAGGATTTCCATCTTCATCGTGAATACTTTTATCACTTGGATGTTCTAGCAATACCACAAGGATAATGCGTAGGACTCTTAATATATTCTTACTTTCCACATTGTGTGAAATGAAGGTCTTAATTTTGTGTCCTAATGAGATATTGTGGATGATCTCTTGGCTCTAGACTCAATAGTGCCTTTGGTTCCTATGCCGGGACTAGGGAGAGGGTCTCCTTCTTTAATATCAATCTCTAAGAGAATTCGATAGATTATGGTGGTTCCCTTGAGAATGAAACAAGTCCTTTTAAGAGGACTTTGCTTGGGAAGTTTAGTCGTGTGTCACTGGGTCCATGACGTCTTGTCTTCAACCGGTTACCTTAGTAACCAGATATATGTATTGAACCGGTTTTACGCCTAAGGTTGAATTATAGGAGGGCTATTTCTTTTCACCATTTTCACATTCATTTCTTTTTCATTCTTCAACCCCTTTATGCTTACGAAACTTCATTACTAGAACCTTGTTGGGTTTATTCCAGTTCTAGCTCTTTCTCGGTCGGCACTCTTCCATTTCTCCTTTTTTTTTTTTCATCATACCTAAGGACTCTACACTATCTAGTGGATTGTCCCTGGGTAGATCCTCCGGCTCTGGCGGGATCGTGGGAACGAATACCTAACCTAACCATCCTTATAACACAATGCATAAAGTAAATTGGTCGGTCTTTTGGTGTTGTTCATTCCTTCTCGAAACCAATTGAAAAATTGTTTGGAAAATCAATCAAGGTACTTGTGATATAAAATCAAAGCATTTTGTACCTTAATTGTTTTGATCATTTAGAAATGCTCCCCCTCAACATGTGCATATGATTTTGAAATTGTTTAGCACATGGAAGCAAGAGTTCTTTGAAATAATTTCTTGATCACAATTTCCATAGAAAAAGCCATTTGATTTTCTTGGTAAATTCTCCCCTCATATGCGTTGGATATTTGAAAGTCATTTTGCACATAGAGGCAAGAGGTTTTTGAAGTACTTTCCACGATTGCCAATAGAAACCATTCGCTCCCCCTCAATATGTGCATCGATATACGAAGAGTTTAGTACATATTAAAGAGAGCTTGCACTTTGAATCAAAACGATCATCTTTTATCAAATTTCATATTAAATCACAAATTCTCCCCGATCAAAAATATCAAACCCTTTGAGATTTTGGATCCCAAGTGATTTAATAAGGTTTAGAAAAACATGGTAGAATATGTGTCGATTTAAAAGCTCTTGGTTTTATAGTTAAATGCTCCTCCACAATCATGTGCATTATGTATTTGAAATCGTTTGGCACATGAAGGAAGGGTGCTTTTGAATCACTCTTTAAAACCAGATTTGAGATTTAAATCACGATCTCTCCCCCGATCAAAAATTTTCAAACCAAATTGAGATTTGTGATCCCAATTGATTTAAATCATTTAGAAAAGTTTGAGGAAAGACGTGGCTTGATTTAATTTTGAAAAATGAATGAAATGGACCAATTTAAGACATTAAAGATTGTTAGTGTCAGGTATGATATTTTTAAGAGATCTTTAAGTAAAACAAAATAATTTCACAATCAAACAAGAACAGAAATGATTTCATTTTGAAAGTTCTTTGAGTTTTAAAGAAAATCATACCATGACATAACATTAAATCTTTAGATCACCACTTTATTAGTTACAAACCGGACTTTTATGAAGAAATATCGTTTGAACATATTTTATTTTAAATCAATCTCCCCCTCAATCGATGACCGTAGTCGTTGATTGAGTGACTTAAGTTTTGATAAAATGAAGTCCGGTGATTTTTACAAATTAAGTCTGATTTATTTTCAAAAACAATATTTTTCCATTTTCAAAACAATATTTTCAATATTGTTTAAAAATGGTATCATCACAATTATTCCTGAACAAAGATACGTTAGGTGGATTAGAACACAAGTTGCTTCTGTTGTTGCTGAGAGGATGAAAGAAAGCCATCTGCTGAAGTAGTGAGACCTCTGAATTTGCATCTATCGTGCCAACTATTCATAGAGAGATCTAATTAAGTCCCGTTTCTTCTTTTGTCGACCCAAGAAATGGTTGCCCTTTCCTTTCGGCATCCAATCATCAACTTTTGAAGGATCCGGATCGGGAACATTCTTATAATCCATGATATGCATCGTTAGTAGACACAAAGCAGATATACGGTGGTCGACAACACCAAAACAGCAATCGACTAATAAAAGTCAATTCAATATATCAATCAGATCATAAAAGGCATGGGAATTGTGTGTTTATCAAACTATAATCATATAATCCGAATATTCATATCCTAGATTCCTAGTCCTTCGACATAGGCAAACATCTTTTTCGGTTAAGCCGCATTAGGATATTTAGATAAGCTTGATAGATGATATAAATTTGAAAACTATTTTCCCCGTCAATTAATGACTCATTTCATAAAAGTTTTAAATAAGCTGAAGTCATTGATTGGGTTTTGAAAATTTATGAGACCTTGATTATGATTGATTTTAAAGCAACTCATTTACCACCATTTAGTTAAAACAAATATTTTTCTGAAGAATTTTGAAGGAAAATATTTGAGTGGAAACAGTCCTTCGACATACTTTCCTCATTTATGTTTTAGGATAAGTGCACAAAATTTATGAAAATTGGTTTAGCGTAGCACTTTCCTTTCTTGAAGAACAGGTTGCTATCTGAAATAATAGCAAACTATGGTTTAAGCACGGGTTACAGTCTGAAATAACTGCAAGCCATAGATTAGTGACATGTTTTGAAAAGAAATATTTAAACCTTCTGCTCGAACTTCATCTATGGTCCCGTGCCATTTTTGAATGACATTTCTAAGACCGTAGATGTTATCGATACCAGAAGACATGTCTTGATAAAAGCAATATTTTTGGTCTTTTTCAATTTTTTTTATTATTTTATTTTTATTTTTATGGGTTTTAGTTGATTTTATATTTTTCTATTTTGTTTTTGTTGGTTTTATATTTTTGTATTTTGCTTTTTGATAAATATATACAGAGATAGAGTAGATGATATAGTTTAAGAAGATGATGATACGAGTACCGAGATAAGGATATCGAGCAGCCTCGTTGTAGAAGATAGAAGTCATCATCTCTTAAACATTCACCACCAAAGCTTCCAAGGCTCTTGAATCGAAGAGAGAAATTGAACCATTTGAAAGTGAGACTTTGTTAGGTTCCCAAATATGCAACACAAGTAACAATAGATAAGATGAAGAAGAGATCGGTTGAACAAATATCAAACACACACACACGATATACTTGGATGGTTATGCGTAGGAGTATGAGTGAAAGAAATAAATTGAACAACCAACCCTCAAGTGAGGGTTATTACAATGTATTTATAGGAGGGAAGCTAGGGCAACACTCCTAGTTCCAATCCTTTTCCTTATTAGGCTAGGCCTAGGCTTATGGGCCTTCTACATAAGCCTAAGGCTAATTACAAACATAAAGGCCATATTAAGCTAACTATTACATATAAATTACTAACACTTGAATTAAGGTTTAGGAGTGATTCCAACAATCTCCCCCTCAAGTGTTGGTGATGAATACAAACGGTGAAAGTGCTGATGTAATAGTAGCTTTGACGTCTTCTGACATTCTTCTTTCTTGTGAGAATTGCCTTGATTTGAACAATCTCCCGGTGTAGAGAAATTGTTTTCTTTAAATAGTTACGCTTTGAGGTCATTAATCTTTGTTCTTTGATCATTGTTCTTTGTGATGGTAGTGATAGTATGTTGTTGTTGTGCGCATCAAGTTACCTTTCGGGTGTAGCTTTGCTCGGTCTCCGTCATTCTTCAACATGCTCACGCTCTTTGATGTTGGATTTGTCTTGATGAAGTTCTTTAAGTCTTTAACTTTGTAGATTCTTTGGTTTGACGAAAGAATCATTCTGACTTTTGTGTTGCTTTTAGTTAGAACTTCCATTAGTTATGATGTTGGCATGAGCATGTGAAGATTCGCCGATCGGTCATTTCGAGCTTCCATAAGTAAACATAAGACAGGTTAGTAATAAGCGGATTAGGCACTTACAAGTTTATACTTCGAGAGTGTTAACAGCATAGTGTGAAAACACAACTCTAATTCTCACAAAGGCCGTTCTGAACCGGAGTCCCACAAGTGAGATAACGCGATGTACCAAAGTACATCTACGGTTGAGATGAGTGGTACAGAAGCATCACCTCTGACTGTAGGCCGTTTGAGACACACTAAAATCCAGGAGTTACGAAGTGACCTTTGTCGGTACGTTTGATGTTGACCACAGCGGGAGTTTCATTCAATCACGAGGATCACATTTGTGACCTCTCATAAATTTTCTCGATAGATTGCTAAGATCTGAAGAAGGACTCGATAGCATTACCACTTATGTTCTTATTGTTGAACACCAAGTGATGAAATGTCAAGTGTACCTAAGAGATCTTTTGATGAATCTCGTGGCTCTAGACTCAATAGTGCGTTTTGGTTTTCTGAGCGGAGACTAGGGAGAGGGTCTCCTTCTTCAATACCAGCAATCTCTAAGAGAAAGCCGATAGTTTACGTAGGGTTTCCTGTGAGAATGAAACAAGCTTCTGTTGAGAGAAACTTGAGTGGCTAAGAAGGCTTAGTGCATGCGTCACTGGGTCCATGAAGACTTTTAATCTTCAATACCGGCGTCATCAAGTGAAAACCAGTAGCATATGAATTGAACCCGATTATGCGCCTAAGTTGAATAATCGGGAGGCCTATTTCTTTTCACCCTTTTCTTTGCATTTCTTTTTAATTCTTCAACTCCTTCTTTCTCCGATTCTCATTTTCTCCTTTTAACAATCATACCTAAGGACTTCTAGTTCTAACTATTGGTAGTGTCCTTGGGTAGATCCCCAACTCTGGCGGATCATAGGACGGTTGTTCCTAACCTTAATCTCCTTATAACTCCATTGCCATAAAACCGTTTTCAAGAAAATCTCTACGTGTTTTGAATGAAAAACATTTTGTACCACTGTGAGAGTTTTATCTTTTAGCATAAATACTTCCCCTCCACACGTGCTTAATAGTTAGGGCAGAAATCGCACGGTGAGAGAAACGCCTTTTGAATTGATCGAATCAAGATAGAAAATCCCCCGCGAGACACGGTTACGTTGAATAGTTAAAGAGTTACATTATCAGTTTTTAGGTGACAACTAGCTCTAATAACTATCTTGAAGGTGTGGACAAACCTCGAAGGTTGTCAAACCCGTCAAATCATGTCTATCAATTTCTCGAATGGTACCTACTCGGACAAGTCCTTTTGAGAACGCGTTTACATCACTAGCGAACTAGCTTGAAATTATTACCCGTCCAGGACAAGTCTTTTAGAGTTACTAACATTTAAGATCTCATCAATTAGTTGGTTAAGTCTATAGCACAAAGATTCATTTGGGTTACACAACATATTTCTTATCACATAAATTTTCTCCCCTCAAAAATGGCATATAAGTGTTATTTTTGAAGAAATGTTGAGAATAAATATGACCATTTTGAGTTTTGTGGGAAGATGACCACTGTGAACAATTAGTGAACAAAGTTATAAAGTAAAATACTCCCCCTCAACAAATGCTATAAACGGTTGAGGTTTTGAAAAACATAAGGGAAGTACTTGTTCTTTTGAGCAAAACCTTGAAAAGTGAAAGGTTTGATAGGTTTTATTCAAAAGTAAAGCTTTAAGCTCCTTTTATAAGGATTGTGGCCTTGGCGTACCACGGGGTCCTTTCTTGACAAGTACGGGTTGTACACTGTTATGTGTGCACAAGCCATAGACATATAAATCACATCCAAAATTATTATGAAATAGAAGCAGTTCAAGGGGTACCAGGAAGTCCATCAATGTTTCGGGAGAATGCGGCGTTGATAGCGGCGAGCAATCACTGGGCGACCACCTACAAAGCTCTCCGGTTCTAAAGCGATCCGTCGATACAACCTTTCATCAATCATGGTGATGATTCTCTTCACATCCGATCTTTCCTTAGAACCATCGCTTTTAGACCCAATTCCTTCATGAATATCCTTCAACCTATAAGCTAATCCGTCCCTAACCTTCTTCAATGTGTGATCCCCAAACTTGTGAAGAAGATCGCTACGCCATAAGCGATTGCGTTGTGTTTCACTAAGGTAAACCACTCGAATGGTTTCTTGAGTGTGTATTGTGAAAGCTGGTTGATGTCGGGAAGATCTAGCTGAGGTGGAGTAAAGTTGACCGGATCCGATATGATTCAACTGCTTGAGGAGATCTTCTACGTTCTTTGATGACTATTCTTCTGATGAAGATAAGCAAGGACTTGATGAATTCACGTTGTACTTTAGTCGAAAATTATCTCATGCGACCCTGTACTTTGGCAAGGTATGTCTTCAATGTGAGACAAATTCTCAAAGTCCGCGAGAGAATGCATAATCCTTTTCGTCTTGCCTTTTGACCACAATATTCTTGAGAAAAGTGTAGTCCCATTTGGACGAAAGATCAACATGTTTGATGGCAGCGATACTCTTAATGCTCGAAAACTTCATGTTGAGACTTGAACTGGCGGCTTACGTAGTAGATTCGTCGGTGTTGGCCAATGGTGAATCCCATACAGTGCATCACGGTCATACTCTTCCACATTGTTGGAGAACATGTGGTTGGCTCTTTCCTCGATGGCTATACAGTTAGAGTATATAGGTGCAGGAATGGAAGTGTCGATGATGTATTTCCTTGAACCATCGCCCCAGGTGTAGGAGAAATTCCAGTCTTTGTTGAAGAAATATCTGAATGGAATCCTAGGCAATTGCTTGGCCAATTGTTGGCAGAGGTTTGGACCAGTCGGTGTAATATGGAGGATTGTCCCGTTTGGTGAAGTCGATGTTTGCTTCAGGTTGAGCCAATCCATACTGTTAGACATGGCTCGTGCTATATTATCAAGGTGATACTCGACTTCAATAGCACTTTCAGAACGTCTTTTAGCAGTTGAAATGCTTCATTCTTGATTCGCTTCAACTCGGATTTGATCATCTTTTTCACACGAAATTTTTCTTGCATTAGTTTCAGCATGCTCCAATGTACTACATTACGTCACCTCTTGACCTTCAGGTGAGGAGTGGAATCAAAGCTTGAGAACCATTCAAATTCGAGTATCATCTCGTCCGCCATGATAAGGCGTCGGTCATAAGCGCCTTTTCTTCTTTCTTTGGCCCGGATGAAGATGGTTTCTTAGCCGTGTGTCGGGAGATGGGTTGTTGTTGTGGCTCGAGGATTTCCTCATCGTCACCCGTATACTCAAAGTGATCACCGGTTTTTACGTGCATGCCGGAATCTGAGGTTTTTGATTGAAGAGCGAGGAGATCTTTGTGTTGAAGTCCTTTGGGGTGGAGGCTGCATTGAGTACTGAATGGAGGATGATTCACCAAACTTTTTTGTGCGTTTGGGCTCGTTATCCTTATCTGATCTTTTCTTCGTCGATCTCTTGAACGTTTAGGCCTTCTGACTTCTTCTCTGAATCTTTGACCGAGTTGGTATTCAGCAATGCTTCAAACAATTTAGCCGTGGGAGGCAAACTTTACAGAGGCGTTTGACATTTGAGCTACTAGCCGGTTCACCAATTCATCATCAGAGAAGATTGTGGATTCAACTGGATTGATGCTCAAATTCATTGGAGTTGATTTCATGGCTTGTTTGGCTAGATGTGAGATTGGATAAAGTTGTGCGGTATACATCTCCTTTGTAAGTTTAGGAACGACCTCCATGAGGAACTTGTGAGAGTATCCTTTGATCATCTAGTCCATTTTCCCTTGAAGATCATCTTTCATGAGCTTCTGGACATACTCCCTTTCAACTTGCATCTTGTCTTGCTCATCATGAAGATCGTATGCGGTGCGACAAGAAAGTCTAACTTCTTCTTTGTAATATTTTTCTCTCAACTTGTTTGACAGCTTTAACGATTCGAGTGACTTTGCATAGAGACATCAAGAGCAGTTGGCTTCTTCAGCGTCACGGATGTGGATAGGTTGTTCTTTTGATGGTGGTGGTGAAGAGTGAGAAGATGAATCTGATGATGATGATATTTGAGGAGACTCTGGGTCCTTTGGTGGCTCAGAAGTTTCTTCCTTTGAACGTGCAGGACTATCTAGAAGAAATTTATCATACTCAATATCTTCTTCATTTCGGACTTAGCTTTTTCATCAGCTTTGGCTTTAGCGCAGCTTCTTCATCGCCTTTTCCTTCTTTAACTTCCAGTTCTGGTTCTTCAATGTTATAATCAATAGAATCTTCCACGCGCTTTTGTTGTTGCTCAAAGTGGTGGCACGGATCCCTTATGGTCGATTAACCGCCGAGGATTTGGTGTAGGTTGAGCTCCACCACTTGATCCTCCGGGGCCACCCATTTGATCTTTAGCAAATTCTTTTGCAACGTGTTGGAGTCTAAGGAATTTGAACTTTTTCTTGTATGTTGCATCTTGTTGCTCTTCATCGATTCTTCTTCTTTTGCTCAATGACTAGAGTCTTCCCTTTGCGTGTTCAATTTGGTGGACGGGAGGTTTAGGTCTTTGTAGTGTCATCTTTAGCGGTTTGAGTAGAAAATCTCTTCATCCGATCACGATACCCTCGAGTCCTCGTCAATTAGCTTTCTTTGCGGTTCGGGCTTAATACGGGAATAGGAACAACTTCCTTGGAAGGAACTTTCCTGTTAAGTGGAGGATTCCTCTTGGGAACTTCCTCGACTCGGTCTTGCAACACTTCCTCCACTTCCTCTTACGGTTCTCTGGTAGGTGTACCAAGATTTATCATCTAGAAAACAACTTTGTTCTCTTCCACGCTTTCAGATACCTTTTGTAGAGTTGGTATTTTGAGTTCTTCGAGAGGTGATCTGCAACATACTTGTTTCTTGGTAGTTGACTCCTTAAATCTGACATTAAAGTAGGTTCAGTCAACATGTCATGATTGTCGGGTCATTAATTCTTTTGGGGATGTCGGGGTTGTACCAAGTGCTCTGGATCAACAGTTTAGTATATATAATTTAGGGAATCTTTGAGCCAAGCTTTTTGAAGAATGTCATCATGTCATCCCAAATCGAGCTTCAACCGATGTGCTACATGTTGACTAGAGCCCAAAGATTTGAGTTCTACGAGCTAGGGATGCTCATAGCATTGTCCGCGACCAGAAAATGGATTTTGTGATGATGATATAAAGGGTTCTCGAGGGATGTTCTTGAGATCCACGTGAGAATGCTTAATGATAACCCACGAAGCTTCATCGTACCCAATATTAATAAAAATTGTAGAACCGTTTCTTCAGTAGGTGCAGAGAATTGATTTGGTATGATGTCGGGAATGAGAACAACCCTTAAGTCTGCAGGAATGATGGTGAGTTGCTTGTGATTGATGCGTCATTTGTCACATCGACGGACCATGCATGTATTGCAATTCGTAATGTCTCTCGGAACAATGGCGAGTTGGCGAGCATGTTGATAGGGATGATTCTTCGAATATCCACTGCAATGAGACAAAGTTTCGAGCGGTGAGAGTTTCAAAGTTAACTATGAGATTGTTCTTTCCAATCTTCATTGGATAGCCATTAGGGAAGATATCAGCAATGGTGAGAACAGTTGGTGCATCCACATTCATTTGAGCCTCCATGTCGTGATCTAAAACACATTTAGCCAAAAGAACCAACATATCGAAAGACATAATGTTAGTCAATAGAAGGCTTTATTGTCTACTTAATGAATGAGATATGTCAATGATTGTTACGAGTCCAAAGTCACTTGTTTGTTTAATAGTCCAATGATGTCGAGATAAGTTTCGTGAGTTAGTTAACTTTAAGTTTTAAAGTTTATGTTATCACTTATTTTTCACAACATATTAAACATTTAAGTTTATTAGTGACATTTATTGGTTTCGTGACGTTATGATTTATTTATTTACAAGTTTGCGCAGCGTAACAATTCATGAAGGTTTGATCAAGGCTTAGGTAGAAATGGTAGCTTATCGTAAACGAGGAGAGTATACAGCGTAGGCCAAGCTTATCGCGTAGGATCCTCACTTATGCGTAAGAAATATTCAGCGTAGGAAAAAGGGGACCTTATGCGTAGAAAGCTGTAGCGCGTATATAACACCTTATCGTAAGGCTTACTCTTAGGTAGACCTTATGCGTAGTGGTCCTTGTTCGCATATCCTTCACAGGATACGCGTAGTCCCTTGTAGAACCTTACGGCGTGCGCTACCGTAAGATTTCTCTTACGCATAACCTTCTGGCGTAAGGTGATCCTTATCGTAGATGCTAATGACCTTGATTTTGAATTTTACGTGTAGAGACTGAAATAAATTGACATAACAACAATGTTAACACATACATCCATTCTAAAACAGATCATGGCATGGAAACACATTAAGGAGTTTGCGTAAGATTGCTTAAACGCGTAGTCTTAAACCCTAGTTTCAAGTGCAGCAAGAAATCTAACCATGGAAATAGCATCAAACTTATTATGGTGGTTCTTAGATGTCATGTGAGTGTTATGACCAAGTTTTAACATCAAACTCTCAATGAATCAAAAATACCCAAGCTGCAAGAACATAAACCCTAATTTCTAATTATCAAGCAATTAGTGTTTAAGGGTTAAATTGGGCTAGATATGATCAATTCATCTTGATAACAACCTCCTACAACAATCTTTTCACCAAAATGTTCACATTTGAAAACACCCAAAACGACTCATGAACCCTAATTTTGAAAAACAATCAATTAGTGTTTCTAGGTGGATTTTGAGGATAAACATAGTATCATTGATGTTATTTAAACGTTTTGACACTTATTTTTAACTCAAACACATAAACATGATCATGTGTTCTTCTGGCTATGCATATAACACAAAATCAACCATATCGCATAAATTTAACCGTTGGATTCGTTTGAAAATCAAAACCCGTGTTTAAACGTGTTACAAACACAAAATCACTTCTGATTGATGATCAAAACTTGGTTTGTGACGAATTTTTGTACGTGGGATGATATTTGGTATGTAATAAATGTGAAGTGATAAGTTAGGTGGAGGTGTTTTATTGAAATAGCTTTAAGCATTTGGCAATTTTAGTCCCTCCACCTTTTCCATTTTCATCCAATGCCTTTTAACTTCCATTTTGGTTACCAAACGAAGGATTTTAAGAAAGAAACTTGACGACACTCCCCCTTGACTTAAGAAATAAAGAAAGGTTATAAATTTTAGTCCGAGGAGTGTCGTGAACCAGTGTTAACCACCATTTTAAAGAAACAACACGGATTAGGTAACATGCAAGTACATTGATATTTTGAAACAGTTAAGAATTTATTTTCTCCCCCTCAACACTTGATCGAAAAATACTGAATTTTGAAAGATTTGAGTGTTGACGGAAGATTTGTACTTGCCATGTTAAAAGAAATATAGATAGAAGAATATTTTTGTTGTTTTATCGATTTTATATTTTATATTTTGTTTTTGAAAAATATTTACAAAAGAGGTTTTGGTGTGTGGTTGGATTTTTAGAATGTTTTAAGAGTTCATCCAGTTCCTCTTGAGTCAAACACAGCATACCAATTGGTTGGACCAACTCATTAAACCTAGCGAGGAGCTAAGGCTTTGGTGAGAAGATCGCCATGGTATTGGTACCCACGAGTATAATTCAAGCGTACCTGTTCCATGTGGTCCTTGATGAAATGATATCGAAGATCGATGTGCTTTGACTTTGAGTGTTGAACGAGTTGCGGAGATAATAGCACTCCGATTGTCACGTTACATCGGGATTCGTCAAATCGTAACCATAGTCTTTGAGTTGTGTTCTCATCCAAATGACTTGAGCACAACACGCCGACATGGCTACATATTACTTCGGTTGATGGCTGGCGATGTCTGATCCTTCTTCTCGTGCCATGACACCGGTTTATCACAAATTGTAGAGCTCACGAAGTACTTTTACGTGAATCTAAGCATCTGCGTGGTCAGCGTCTGAAAAACTATTAGTTCAAAACCGAATCCTTGGATACGGATCCCAAATTAATGGTTCTCTTGATGTATGGAGTTCTTTTAGCCTCGAGAGTGGGTTTAGTTGGTCGCGCCCGATGCTGAGGAGCAAAGATAAAGACAAAGACAATATCGAATCTAGCTGGTCATTAGATACATGAGAGACACAATGATACTACGGTATTTGGTAGGGTCAACCAATTTCCCATGCAAATCGGCGTCTAGCTTCTTGGTATGTGCCATTGGTGTGGCATAAGTATCCAATATTCATTCAAATTTGTTCGAATTTCAAGGACATATTTGGGTGACTCAAGAAAATACCAAAGGGTGATTGATGAACTTGTAGTCCTAGAAAGAACGTAAGTTCACCCATCATGGACATTTCAAAATGTTTCTTCATTAGTTTTGCAAAGCGATTGAGTACTTTTTGAAGTTGACCCAAAATGATGTCATCCACATAAATTTGAACAATTAAAATATGTTCCCCGTGATATTGTATGAAAGAGTTGGGTCGACCGAACCTTTGGTAAAATTATTGGCAATGAGGAAAGATGATAGCTTATCATACCATGCAGGGAGATTGTTTGAGACCATCTGAGCTTTGTTCAGTTTGTAGACATGGTTGAGCGGGATCAACGAATCCCGGTTGTGACATAAGCTGTTTCTTTTCGGTTGACCATTGAAGCGCTTTTGATGTCCATCGAAGAACCGTTATGTTCATATGACTGCGAACGCCGAAATATCCGAACGACCTCAAGGCAGCAACCGGAGCAAATGATTCTTCAAAGTCAATACCCTCTTCACGTCTATAACCCTTAGCCACCGGGCGTGACTTGTTTTACGATAGTTCCCTTGACATCCATTTGTTTTCCAAATCCATTTTAGACCAATGACGTAGATCCTGTTGGTCTTTCAACCGTTCCCATACTTCAAGATGTTTGAATTGGTTGAGTTCTTCTACATGGATTCAATCGGTTATCTTTTGTCATTGCATCCTTAATGTTTTTGGTTCAGTTTGGCGAGCGGTGAGTGCATAAATGCAATGTTCACTCGTCTATATGTGAAGCGTTGTCTCGTAACATTTGGTTGATTCGGGTTGCCAATAATATTTTCGAGGATGGTCTTTTCCATCTATGTGAGAGGGTTGATGTTGGTATACATTATGCGGTTCGAGGATTCAAATGGCTTGTAGATGATTCCACGACATCAGTCGGCAGTTTCATGCAAACGGGTTGAAGAGCATTTGGATCAAAATCTGCGAGGTGGGGGTACTTCATTAGAACATCATCAGCGGTTCATCATTGTTGGGCCGGTTTGTTCAACTGTTGTGTTAGAGTCAACGGTGGTGCTCAATGAGTTGTTGTAGCGGAGTGTATCGGTATTAGAGTATTATCGAGGTTGAGCGTGAAAGCGGATACACGGAGCACGTTCATCAATATCGATCGAGCGAGAGGAGCAAATAGTCTTTCCATTTGTTGACGAGTAAGCAGGGCTTGTATCAGTGATGATGGGGTTTGGGGAAAGTTTAGCGGTTGTGACGGGTTTCAAGTGTTATACTCGAAGCCATTTCGTGAGTTCATCAAAATTAGCATGAATCGTTTCCATAACTTCGCTTTGTCAAGCGATTCCGTCCGGTAACCTTTAGAATTCTCACAATATCAATAAAGACTCAATATGACTTTGGCTTTGAGCTTTCCAAAGTCATCACGATCATTATTTGGATAGCAAAGAGATTCAAAGACATGAAAGTGTTTGAGATTGGTTTACGGTTGTGGGCTTTCAAATGGTGTTTTGTTGTGGCGTTTAGTAATCATTGGCGGTTAGAGTGTAGCATGTTTTGATTGAGACGGCAGCCCACAAGTATCTGGAAGTTTAGCATTGATTAACATCGTTAAGCGGCTTCCACTAGCATGCGGTTTCGTCTTTCAACAACTCCATTTTGTTAGGTGTGCGGGCAATAGATGTTTGATGCTCAATTCCCCTTTCTCATAATATTCTCGAGTTTGATTCAAAATGATTCCTTTTCTGCTGTTGGTAGTTGGGGACGGTGTTCGGAGTTGAATTTAATTTTCGTGAAAGGTGATGATCATCTGTGGAGCTTGGTCTTTACCGAAGAAAAAAATAAACCCAAGTCCATCTTGAGTAGTCATCTACAATTACCAAGATGTAGCGTTTGCCATTTATCATGCGCAGCGCCGGGCCACACAAATTGTCACACCCTCGCCGGAGGCGGAAACACGAGGTGTAACGGAAGGGAACATAAGCACAAGATAATAGAACATACCAACATTAATATTTAAAAACAAGAGTACACCATTACAAAACTAGTTTAGCCGTCATCGGCAAATATATTACAAAGTTTAGATTCCAAAATATGAGTTTTATTACATACGACTTGTAGCGACAAGTGAAAACTTCTTTATGCAAGACTTGATAGAAAAGCTTACTAACGATCACATGAAATGCATGAGAGAAAACGGGTCAACTATGAAAATAGTTGGTGAGTAAACACGTTTAGCAAAAAATAAGAAAACTTCGAAAAATAAACAAAGCTTTTGGATTAAAGAAAATAGTTCTCAAAGCAAAGGCATTGTGTATCCACTCGGTTCAAATTCAGCCCATACAAAACTTGCAACCTTGTGTGTACACAACCCATTGCACAAAATATAGTGCGTCAAGTAGTCAAGTGTAAGCGGTCATAATAGTTCACAATATAGTACCAAGTATATAATAATTTAAGTTGATGTCTCAGAACATGGGAGACTTTGCCTTTGCTAACAGGGGAGACTCCTTTGTCACTTCGGCCACCTAGAGATTTATTGAACAGCTCCACCAATAAGGCGAGAGACTTTATAGTGATGCTCGAACATGGGAGACTTTGCCTTTGCTCAACAAGGGAGACTCCTTTGTCACTCGACCACCTAGGCGAGATTTATTGAGCCAGCTCCACCAAAGGCGAGACTTTATAGTGATGCTCAGACATGGGAGACTTTGCACTTTGCTCCAACAAGGGGACTCCTTTGTCACTCGGCCACCTAGGCGAGATTTATTGAGACCGCTCCACCAATAAGGCGAGACTTTATAGTGATGCTCGAACATGGGAGACTTTAGGTCAAGATCATAACACGTACGGTTCAATAAGTTTAAACAAGTCATAAGTTCGTAATTAAGTTCAAGGATCGATTTGAGTTCACAAGTTCTAGTCAAAAGAATTCACAATTGTAAGGATCAATTTAATTCAAGTATGGTTCATGCACTCACCCCAAATATAGTAAAACGGAAAAAAGGGGATGTGATTACTCACTAGCATAAAATGTTCAATAAGTTCATAAAACATAGATAGTTTAGTTCAAGTATAAATCATGCATTCCACCCCAAAACAATTTAAAGCATTTAAAAAGAGGAGTCTGTGAATACTCACTTGATGAATAGATGCGACGACAAAAGTGGTCACACCGAAATGTAGCGTGAGTCTCGAAACTGACCTATTATGAATGATATGATATGAAATAAGTCATGATGTAATGTTATGCACGCAATTTGGATGATATTTATACCATTTGTGAGTTTTGAAAATAATACTTATCGTCGAAAATACTCTTTTGACGTCTTGACCATTCTTAAATTACTTTACAAGTATTTACGTCAAAATGTCATCCTACAATGGTTTTATAATGATTCATAGTGAAATTATCACTTTTAGTCGAGTAAAACAATGTCGTCGGGAATTTCATGAAATTGACAAAAATAGCTTTGAAAAACTAGTCGTAAAATGGTGTACGTCGATCGTTAGAGAACGAACTCGACGGTTTTGGAAAGTTTGTATCGAAATCTAGAAGTTTCAGTTCAGGAGTTTTCGTCATAAAGGTCTCGAACATAAAGATAATAGAGGTTAAATATGGTGATTTTAGTTACAGTAACACTTATCTCGTAAAAATAATATAGTTTTTCTAAAAATAATAGTTACGGCAAGTTTATGAAAATGTGTATATCTTAGTCGTTTCAAATCCGTTTTCTCCGTATTATATGTCCTTAGCTTCGTATCAAAGTATACTAATATATTTTTGACAAGTCGAAATAATTTATAAAGCTTAGGACTCGTTTTTGACTCGAATAGAGTAAAAATAGTATGCTGAAATTTTCAGAAAATATATATATCGTCGTCAAACTTGAAAAATTCATAACTTCTTCGTTATAACTCCGTTTTAATCCGTTCAAGCGGCCACGGATTCGTTTTAAAGTATATTTTCTAAATATCAAGGCCAAAATTTCGTGCCTACTGTCGGATTTTCCAGAAAAACAAAACAAGGACAGAACACTTTTATATACTTATCGAAAATAGTTTTTCTCGTACTAAACCTATTCCAATCCCTTCAAATCAACTCCAAAGCTAGTCTAATCCTACCATACACCTTCTTAGGGTGTCATGGGTTCCTAAACATCATCAAGACCAACATATACCAAGGGAATAATTATAGGATGACCTTAGTATATAAATAACTCTAAAACCATGAAATAAAATGGTATAAATCACATATCATGCATACTTGCTCAAAAAATGAAAAGATGAATATGAAATGATAAGGAAACTTGAAAATGGAAGAAATATGCTTACAAATGAGTATGATGAGGTGCTAGTAACAAGGATTAATCCTAAATACTCTTGGTTTTTATTTCAAAACCATATAAAGAGTAATAACTAGATTGTGTTAACACTTGAGCTAGCAAAATTTTGTGATCCCTTGGAAGACCTCTCTATGGCCGGTTTTGGATGAAGAGAAACAAAGAAGAGAGAAAAATTTTTGGTACTTGCATTATTGCCATTTAATGAGTGAAGTAAATTTTCTTGAAGTATAAATCTTGCCTTGAAGAAAATCTACCCAATTTGATTTCCCTTACCCATTGGAGCCGGATTTATGGGGATATGGTTCCCAAATAATAATTTTTTTTTTTTTTTTTTATATTGCATATATACTTGTATAACTAATTGTAAAAAGTGTAAGTACATATGTAGATAACTATAACTTGTAAGGTTAATGGTAACGTTTTGGTACAAGTAAATTTTTAATAGATCAAATTAGAGTATAATGAGATCATAAAAATTGTAAAAATACATTCCTTGTGAAATTTGAGTGATATAAAAATTATCGTATAGTTTTTAAGTAAAACGTCGTAATAATATAAATTTAGCGATTCATGTACAAAATAATTTCAAAACACTAGTTGAACTCAAAATATAGTTTTTACAACTCAATGTAAGTATAAAAATATGTCGGGATCATTTTGAAAGTAACGAGTTAAATATTTAAAATAATAACTCACGATAGTTTATTTAATATAAAAAAATTACGCGTTAAATGTGAAATGCAATGTCATGAATGAACTAATATGATGCATAATTAATTTAAGAAATGGCCGGAATTTGAGAATTGTGACATTCTTCCCATGTGAGAATCGTGTCCTCATGATTCGATTTACGATACTATGGTCCGAACCTCGACAAGAGTTCTAAAAGTTCATGCTCGTACGAACAATCTAAATGATCATATCAATGCCCATGCGTACAGGTTCCCCATTCAACTAAGTGCGTGCCCGTGATTAGATTTGATAGGGTAAACTTACCCAATATCGAACGTAGCTCTCAAAAGACCTTTAGGTTGTCGATTATAATCTAATCTCACAACTCATCAAACAAGAACTGTCATGAGATTAAACTAAACCGACTTGAGTAAACTTGTCTCTTAGCTTTTTTAAGCAACTCATCAAACAAGATCTGTCACTAGATCAAGCTAGGAAACAAGTTGTTAGAAAGGTAGGATGCCACATCCTTGAATGAAGTCTTTTGAAAGATTCGCTCGATATTCGATTTGCTTACACAATCAAATCCAATCAACAAAATATATAACAAATAAGGTCGATATCAATAGGTCTCAAATTAATCGATGTCGTGAATGTGGTAAGGATTTGAAAGGAAGCTATGCACTCAAAATCATGTCGTACAGAAATAAGGTAGTTGTTCGAAAGAATGTACCCGTTAAGCGTTGCGGGCTTCCTCGGTACCCAAATAGAATGCTCGACCACGTGCGGGAGGAATTTCAATGTTCGGATCTTGTGGGCCTTCTATTGCGCGCCAGTTTGGGCGATTTCCTCCGATTGTGAGTTCTTTTCAGCTTTGGACAGGTATTGCGAAGGTGATCTAGACTTCCACACTCGTAACATGCTTTTCTCTGCTTGATTTCAGTTACTTTGAGCAATTTTAGTGAAGTGGCCCGTCACATCCCACATTTGCCCTTTTAGCAAGCTGATCTCACAGTGATGATAATTACATCGAGTGCTTACAAAGGATGTGGACTACATATCCTTTAGCGGCTCTGGTGTGGTAAGCCCCCCATAGTTACAGGTTATTATTTGCCTCTTGTTTTGTTGATTCTGGTCTCGGTTTCTGGTGATCCCTCACCATGCGGCTTTAGATCATTTGTCGTTTGCTTTTGTTGGTTCTCGGACACGATCATGTTTGTCCAAGCGTCACGCCATACTACTTGGCCGACGCTGCCCGAGTGGTTGGGTTGAAGCCGAGGTGACATCCCTCTAATTTCGGTATCAAATCCCCATATATATGGTCGGTAACTTCTCCCACGATGGAAACCATGGCGAAACAGGTTATAGTCGTGTAACTACATCAACCCTTCATTACGCCCCAACGCGAGTTGTGTTATAATTTGGGTGAGTAGATCCGCTATTCGGCCCGGCGTTGTTATGCGGATTGTCATTGTTGTTTGGGTTGCCGTTGTTGTTGTTACCTCACGGCGTGTGTTTCTTGCGACCATGATCCTACAGGACCAAAACATCGGGTTGAGTAGCGACATTGGTAGTCGAGATGAGGTCGCGAGCGGTGGTAATGTGTTAGAGTGATCGAAACATGACAGGAACAGAGACATGCTATGTCTAACAAGTCGAAAGATGGAAAAGAAGATATGAACGAGGAATACGGTAATGTAGACGTGAACGTAAAAAACATGCTATGCATACCCACGACCAATGCAACTTAGGACGGACTCAAAAGACTTCGACTAAACATGATTCAAAACTACCACTCTTATCATTGCATGGTTCTTCATAAATTAGACATAGTTGATCAGGCTATGTATAATTTATGATTAACGATGCAACGATAGGACTAGATGACTCGGATGATGTTCAATGTTTAATAAAATAAAATAAAAATTTTTCCGGTTATAGCCGTGATTTTTATTTTTGAAAAATCGGCATTCTCTATAACCGGCTCGATACCAATGCACACCCTGGGGTAAAACACGAGTGTAACGGAGGGAACATAAGCACAAGATAATAGAACATACCAACATTAATATTTAAAAACAAGAGTACACCATTACAAAACTAGTTTAGCCGTCATCGGCAAATATATTACAAAGTTTAGATTCCAAAATATGAGTTTTATTACATACGACTTGTAGCGACAAGTGAAAACTTCTTTATGCAAGACTTGATAGAAAAGCTTACTAACGATCACCGGAAATGCATGAGAGAAAAACGGGTCAACTATGAAAATAGTTGGTGAGTAAACACGCTTTAGCAAAATAAGAAAACTCGAAAGAAATAAACAAAGCTTTCGGTCGACGAAAAATAGTTCTCAAAGCAAAGGCATTGTGTATCCACTCAGTTCCAAATTCCGCCCATACAAAACTTGCAACTTGTGTGTACACAACCCATTGCACAAAATATAGTGCGTCAAGTAGTCAAGTGTAAGCGGTCATAATAGTTCACAATATAGTACCAAGTATATAATAATTTAAGTTGATGCTCCGAACATGGGAGACTTTGCCTTTCCTCGACAGGAGACTCCTTTGTCACTTTCGGCCACCTAGAGATTTATTGAGACCGCTCCACCAATAAGAGACTTTATAGTGATGCTCAGAACATGGGAGACTTCTTGCTCAACAAGGGAGACTCCTCTGTCACTCGACCACCTAGGCGAGATTTATTGAGACCGCTCCACCAATAAGGCGAGACTTTATAGTGATGCTCGAACATGGGAGACTTTGCCTTTGCTCCAACAAGGGAGACTCCTTTGTCAAACTCACCACTAAGAGATTTATTGAGACCGCTCCACCAATAAGGCGAGACTTTATAGTGATGCTCGAACATGGGAGACTTTAGGTCAAGATCATAACACTGCCGGTTCAATAAGTTTAAATAAGTCATAAGTTCGTAATTAAGTTCAAGGATCGATTCGAGTTCACAAGTTCTAGTCAAAAGAATTCACAATTGTAAGGATCAATTTAATTCAAGTATGGTTCATGCACTCAACCCCAAAATATAGTAAAACGGTAAAAAGGGGATGTGATTACTCACTAGCATAAAATGTTCAATAAGTTCATAAAACATAGATAGTTTAGTTCAAGTATAAATCATGCATTCCACCCCAAAACAATTTAAAGCATTTAAAAAAGAGTGGAGTGAATACTCACTTGATGAATAGATGCGACGACAAAAGTGGTCACACCGAAATGTAGCGTGAGTCTCGAAACTGACCTATTATGAATGATATGATATGAAATAAGTCATGATGTAATGTTATGCGCATAATTGGATGATATTTATACCACTTGTGAGTTTTGAAAATAATACTTATCGTCGAAAAATACTCGTTTGACGTCTTGACCATTCTTAAATTACTTTACAAGTATTTACGTCAAAATGTCATCCTACAATGGTTTTATAATGATTCATAGTGAAATTATCACTTTTCGTCGTAAAACAATGTCGTCGGAAATTTCATGAAATTGACAAAAATAGCTTTGAAAAACTAGTCGTAAAATGGTGTACGTCGATCGTTAGAGAACGAACTCGACGGTTTTGGAAAGTTTGTATCGAAATCTAGAAGTTTCATTCGGAGTTTTCGTCATAATGGTCTCGAACATAAAGATAATAGAGGTTAAATATGGTGATTTTAGTTACCGTAACACTTATCTCGTAAAATAATATAGTTTTTCTAAAAATAATAGTTACGGCAAGTTTATGAAAACGTGTATCTCTTAGTCGTTTCAAATCCGTCTATGATATATGTCCTTAGCTTCGTATCAAAGTATACTAATATATTTTTGACAAGTCGAAATAATTTATAAAGCTTAGGACTCGTTTTTGACTCGAATAGAGTAAAAATAGTATGCTGAAATTTCAGAAAATATATATATGAGTCAAACTTGAAAAATTCATAACTTCTTAGTTATAACTCCGTTTTAATCCGTTCAAGCGGCCACGGATTCGTTTTAAAGTATATTTTCTAAATATCAAGGCCAAAATTTCGTGCCTACTGTCGGATTTTCCAGAAAAACAAAACAAGGACAGAACACTTTTATATACTTATCGAAAATAGTTTTTCTCGTACTAAACCTATTCCAATCCTTCAAATCAACTCCAAAGCTAGTCTAATCCTACCATACACCTTCTTAGGGTGTCATGGGTTCCTAAACATCATCAAGACCAACATATACAAAGGGGATAATTATAGGATGACCTTAGTATATAAATAACTCTAAAACCATGAAATAAAATGGTATAAATCACATATCATGCATACTTGCTCAAAAAAATGAAAAGATGAATATGAAATGATAAGGAAACTTGAAAATGGAAGAAATATGCTTACAAATGAGTATGATGAGGTGCTAGTAACAAGGATTAATCCTAAATACTCTTGGTTTTTATTTCAAAACCATATAAAGAGTAATAACTAGATTGTGTTAACACTTGAGCTAGCAAAATTTTGTGATCCCTTGGAAGACCTCTCTATGGCGGTTTGGATGAAGAGAAACAAAGAAGAGAGAAAAAATTTTGGTACTTGCATTATTGCCATTTAATGAGTGAAGTAAATTTTCTTGAAGTATAAATCTTGCCTTGAAGAAAATCTACCCAATTTGATTTCCTTACACCCATTGGGCAATTTATGGGGATATGGTTCCCAAATAATAATTTTTTTTTTTTTTATATTGCATATATACTTGTATAACTAATTGTAAAAAGTGTAAGTACATATGTAGATAACTATAACTTGTAAGGTTAATGGTAACGTTTTGGTACAAGTAAATTTTTAATAGATCAAATTAGAGTATAATGAGATCATAAAAATTGTAAAAATACATTCCTTGTGAAATTTGAGTGATATAAAAATTATCGTATAGTTTTTAAGTAAAACGTCGTAATAATATAAATTTAGCGATTCATGTACAAAATAATTTCAAAACACTAGTTGAACTCAAAATATAGTTTTTACAACTCAATGTAAGTATAAAAATATGTCGGGATCATTTTTGAAAGTAACGGATTAAATATTTAAAATAATAACTCACGCGATAACGTTTATTTAATATAGAATTCACGCGTTAAATGTGAAATGCAATGTCATGAATGAACTAATATGATGCATAATTAATTTAAGAAATGGCCGGAATTTGAGAATTGTGACACAAATCCATGTGAAGAAGATGAAGCACATACTAAGAGCTGTGTTCCACCTTTGAAGGAAAATGAGGCAGTGCTTTTCCCTTGTTTACAAGCGAGCATAGGTCTTTAAATACCGATCGTGGGAGACCTTTAACTAGTTTGTGTCGAGCAAGGTTGGTGATGGTTTGAAAGTTTAGATGTGAGAGCTGATTGCCATAGCCAAGATTTTGTAGAGGTAGCCTTTGAGAGTAAGCAAATGGGAGATGAAGCAATCATGTCTTGCATGGAGATAGTGTAGAGAATGGATGAGCGTTGGCCAAAAATAAGATCATTTCCTTGAAGATCACGAATGAAACAAGTTTTCTCCCTGAAAGCTACTTCCAGTCTCCATCACAAAATTGACCAACTGAGAATAGATTGTGACCGAGGCCTTCCACATAATAAACCCCTGCATTTCAATGTTGCCATTGATATAGTCTCCGTAGCCCATGATAGCTGCAAAGTGATCATTCCCAAATCTGACAGTGCCAATGAACTTTGCAACAAAGTTTGATAACAGATTTAAGATTGCTATCATGTGTCGGAACATCCGCTATCAACAATCCAAAGGATGATCTATATCACTGCATTACACGAGGCGATACGGATGGAATAGAAGTAGATGTGGAACCGAAGTGTTAGAGGGTTCCAAGCGTTCTATAGTAGAAATACACACATCAATAACTTTAGGCATATATTTAAATCCTAGTGTATTATGTATCCATTTCTGCCATCTCCAACTAGTCTTAGCTTTATTCTTAGTGAATGCACTAGGTGGTACAACAATCCTTGGAGGTGATCTTTGGAACTACAGGGGACATCAATGTAGTTCTTAGAATCTAAAGAAGGCGGTTTACCAAGCACAGACTTAGAAGCATTAGTGGGCCTAGAGGTATTCCGAATCTTAGGATTCCATAAACGTGACAAGATAGCCTTAGATACACATTTATCATGACAATCAGAACGCATGCTTTTACGACAAATAACACAAGAAGCATCAGATTGAATATCAAAAGTACTTAAAGGTTCAGCATTAGTTACAACACTTTTTCATTACATTTGCCGGCCTTAATATCTAAAGTGGGTGCAACGAAGTCTTATTCAAAATCCTAGATTGTGCTTCTACTTCAACATTCTTTATTTGTCTTTCTTGGTCGCAACTCATTATTCTTTGTATTGCTCTAGGCGAAGTGCGGACGTTTGGAAAAAGGCAACTAGTCTCTGTTTCGTAGAGAAGCACATTAGTAACTTGTGTTTTGTCGATGGGTATTTTGGGGACATGATTGCTAAGTGTTACAGGTGCAACTCTCTAATGATGCTAGGGTAGAACTTGTTCATACTTTACTAACATTTCCCTTAACTTAATGATAGTGTGCACCAAATCTTGATTTTCAGAGCGAAGAGTTCCAGCAAAATTCATGACTTCTTTAGTGTGTGCAAGATAATCATCAAGTTCGTTTGATGCTTCATCACGAGTCTGTTTAAGTAAATTAAATATGACACCATATTCCTTTTTAACTTTTGCAAGTTCTTGTTCATATTTTGAGATTTGACACTTAAAAGACACGATTTGATCATCCAGTTGCTCAATTTTAGGATCGGAAGATTTTTACGCGCAACTAGGCGTTTTGTGTGTTGAAAAGCAAGTTGTTGCGTGAATATCTTTTGGCTGACACCAATTAAGGCGACGTATTGCATTTGAAAGCTTCATTTTGACAATCGTTTTATTTGAACTGTTAAAGACTCGATCTGATGCACCATATCAGTATTCACACCATTATCAACGGAATCAAACATAATGCAGCAGAGATATCATGTGATACATATCAAAGAAATGTAATAATACTGACATTATGAATATCAGCACAATAACATCTTCCAAAAGTCGATCAACATCTTTTTTCTCAATAATAGTTTATTATTTGCGTTTAGTATTTGAAATTGATGTTTCTGTTTTCTTGAAAACTGTTTTCATGAGACCAAGTTCCTTGTGAAAATCCCTTTCCCAATATAGTGCACAGTTTTTCAAATTTTGACATAGGGTAAAATTCTTTTCTGAAGAATATCTCTATGTTCTCGCGCCATTGGCGAGGTAAAATGTTGAACTTTTATTTCAGAATGAAATCCAATCTCACGTTCCAAAATTTGAGGTCCAGATAAGAAAGTGTCAAAAGTATTTGATAACGCGACAACTTTCGGCATGGTTTATACTTCACTAAGTGAAGGTAAAGGACCATTAATTTGTGCACCTTTTGGTTGAGGACTGACTTCAGAAACTGGTGTGATAACCAAGGGGTTGTTAGAAGTATCTTGTTGTGTGACAAAAGTTACGGCTTTTGAATAGTTAAATGGTTTGTTGTAAACGACATTTTCCATTTTTGACCGACTCTCGTCATCAGCATCTAATTCCTCCATCCGATTATATTCTACAACAGTCATAATTGAATCATTAATTCTATGTTCTGCAGTGTAAACTTCAGGATTTGGTTTGAATGCTCTGTGTGAAAACTTAGGTTTATAATCAGCAAGATTCGGTCCATATCCATTTGGATTTGGTTTGAAAGAGAACTTTTGAATCGTTGTGATTGATTCACCATGTTTATAAATAACAGTTTTAAACTCTTTGATTTTGGTTTGTAAGTCGACAATTTCCTCAAGATAGTCATCTATTCGTTTCGTTGAATGCTTTTTGTACTCAGAGAACTGTTTTGACAAGTTAACAACTCAGCCTTGGCTTTTTGAGTTTCCAAAGTAAGAGCGTTAAGTTGTAGTTTATGTTCATGTTTCATTTGTTCTATTTGAGACAACAAAGCATTCTTCGAAGCGGCTAGATTACAAATCTGTCGTTCCAAATATTTTTCATTTTGGTGTGATTTGGCAAAAGCGGCTTCAAAACCTTTTTCACGGTTTTCTTGAGTTTTGAAAAAATTGAGTTGTCGAATTAAGCATTCATTATCCCTGGTTAACAGTGCATTTTTCTCTTTTAATTTCGTGCAAATTTCCAAACGAGAATGTTGGTCTTTAATTAAGGTCAAGAGCTCAGGTTTCTCAATGGACAAAAGCTCATTTTGTTCAACGTAAGTCTCAACATGATCATTATTTAGATCCTCAAATATAACAATGGAGTCAACTTGATTCTCAATATTAACCATAAGGTCATTTTGATCATCAAATATAACTACGGGATCTATTTGATAATCATCGGAATGAGATGTGGAAGACTCATGTTGAACAATCCGATCCTTGTCGATAGAGAAGTGGCGGAGATATCGATCATTGATGATAATTGTTTGTTCAGTACCGAGACAAGCCGTCAATGTCATACACTGGGCCTGTATCACTCATGTGTAGTGCTTGCATTTGTGCCATCAACATCACTGCTGCATTAGCATGCAAGTCCTCCATATCATCATTTGAATCTGCATCTTCCATAAAGCTCTGTTCCTTGTTGGTAAGAGTTCCTCCAACTTCATCCTTAAGAGCCAAGAGCAAAGCCTCTTTGAAATAAGCACTGCCTCTTGTCCTTGGTTTAGGACATGCATTAGCCAGATGACCCTTCTCATTACAGTTATAGCATCGAAGACCATTAATCCCATTCTGAGCATTTCCTTGTTCAACCACTTGAGCCCTTTGCTGCTGCGGAGCACCCATGTTATTTGTCACACCCCCAAATTACTTGTTTTGCAGCGGAATGGAATTCCTGGGGATGACTGTCATAGCATCAAAGTTACAGTTATATCGAACGAACTAAAGTGTCGTTTTGAAAATATCGTTTGATTAAGTAAAAAAAAAATCAGATTTTACAAAACATAGGTCCCAAAATATTTCCAATATACCAAAATGAGTTTGTTACAATCAAACGATAGTTAAGTGCATAAAATATATGTGAGACGGGTCGTCATCGCGACTCTATGATAAGTCCACATGCATGCCATGAAGTGAATGCCTTAGATACCTGAGATAAAACATGCTAAAAGTATCAACACAATGGTTGAGTGAGTTCATAGAGTTTGGTTGAATTGTAAAGCCTTTAAAGCATGTTCATGCAACAAAGGAAAAGTTTTTGGTCATATAGAATAGTCCACAAAGCAAAGGCATTGCGAATCCACTCAGTTCCAATTTCCGCCCATATAAAACTTGCAACCTGTGTGTTCACAACCCATTGCACAAAATATAGTGTGTCTAGTAGTCAAGTGCACGTTATCATAATTGTTCACAAAGCAAAGGCATTGTAAATCCACTCAGTTCCAAGTTACGCCCATACAAAACTTGCAACCTGTGTGTTCACAACCCATTGCACAAAATATAGTGTGTCTAGTAGTCGAGTATGAGTTACCATAATAATTCACAATATTGCACCAAGTATATAATAATTCAGGGATGCTCTGAACATGGGAGACTTTGCACTGATCCAACAAGGGAGACTCCTTTGTCACTCGACCACCTAGGCGAGAATTATTGAGAACGCTCCACCAATAAGGCGAGACTTTAGAACGCTCCACCGATATGGCGAGACTTTGCATACTCCACCAATAAGGCGATAATTATTGAGAACGCTCCACCAATAAGGCGAGACTTTAGAACGCTCCACCGATATGGCGAGACTTTGCACACTCCACCAATAAGGCGAGAATTATTGAGAACGCTCCACCAATAAGGCGAGACTTTGCACACTCCACCAATAAGGTGAGAATTATTGAGAACGCTCCACCAATAAGGCGAGACTTTATAGTGATGCTCCGAATATGGGAGACTTTAGGTCAAGGTCATAACATGTACGGTTCAATAAGTTCAAACAAGTCATAAGTTTGTATTTAAGTTCAAGAGTTCCGTTCAAAAGTTCGTAATTAAGTTCAAAGATTTAAGTCGAGTTCAAAAGTTCGAATACAGTCAAAGAGCTCGCATAATATCAAAAGGTTCAAGATAGTCGAAGCGTTCAAAATCACGTCAAAAAAGTTTAAAATATATCAAAAGGGTCCTTGTACAAGTTAAAAGAGTTTAACTATATGTCAAAAAGTTCAAATCAAGTCCAAAGTGTTCACTTATATGTTAAAGGGTCCGAATCAATTTAAAAGAGTTCAAATATACATGTCAAAGGGTTCAAAATCAAGGAAAGTGTTTCAACTAATAGCGTTCATAACATAGTGAACAATTTAGTTCGGGCATAATCTACTTACGCGCACATAGAGTGGAACAAAAGATATTTAAGTTCATATAAATATAAAGTAAAAGCAAATAGTTGAGCATGTATCTCCCCCGAAGAGTTTATAAAATAATTAAACGAGTAAAAGTGGGGCTACGAACTCACCTGTTGCAATAGTTATGATGACAAAGTGGATGCACAGAAATGAGACACATCTCTCTAACCGCGACCTATTATGAATGATATGATCTAATATAAGTCATGAAACAATGTCGTGCATGCAAACTCATATGATATCCATACCACTTGTATATTTGAAAATAATGTTTGTCGTCGAAATATATGTTTATGACATCTCGTCATGTTATAAAATACTTTACAAGTATTTGCGTTGAAACAACATCATACGATAGTCGTTTAGTGATTTATCAAGAATTTATAGCTTTTCGTCGCAAAGTAATATAATTTGACAAGTCATGAAAGTGACTAAATGGCCTCAAAAATCTAGTCGTAAAATAATGAATATCGAGTGTTAGAAAACAAACTCAACTGTTTTGGAAAGCTTGTAGCATTATCTCAAAGTTTTATATTTTAAGTTTTCATCATAGAGGTCTCGATCACGGAGAAAAACATAGGTAAAGTAGGGTACTTGTACCAAAAATATTGTTTAAGGGTGATTTTCGGCAAAGTTTCAGTGATCGCATTTTACTCGTTACAACTCCGTTTGATGAACGGTTGGACATTTTGGAAAATAGGCTAGGCGAACTTACTTTTGTTAGAAGACATCACTTTATAAAAAGTACTCCATCAATGCTAAAAACGACCCTCAACATGGTCATAACTATAAATTTTTCTCCGGGGATGAATAGTGTTTCGTGAATAGTAAAATTTTGAAATAACTTCTCAAAATATCAACTCGACTTCAAAAACGATGAATAGTAAAATGGTGAATAGTAATTGATGAATAGTAAATTCCGGGATGAATAGTAAATTTGAAAAATGACCGGAAATTGAGAATTGTGACATTATTCCTACCCATAGCATTGAACCCTTGACCACGTCCCATCTGATGACCATAACCACGATTTTGAACTTCAACGCGTCCATTGTTCACAACAGCCTGATTCCTTGTATTAGATGAAGAACGAATGCGATTGTTGGATTTGTTTGTATAGCGGCCAAATGCTTTAGCAATCATAACAAATCCTTGTTGCAGTTCATCGAAGGCATCGGAGTCCTCATCAACTTCACTGTAAAGAGCTTGAGCAGTGTTGTTGTTGTATGGAACCAATTGATTTTGTTGAGGTTGTTGCTGTGACGGATCATAAGGTTTGATGGTTGCGCTTTGTTTGAGGAGCGGGTTGAAGAGCTTGTTTAGGAGGAATATTTGTTTGAGCCCACAAAGCAAGTTGTTGATTGTCCGGAAGTGATGGTGAAACAGTTTGTCCACGGAGAATCCTTTCCTTATCAACTTTTTGGTGAGGCTTTGATAGTCGTACAACAATCCGTATGTAGCATGATGCATATCTTTAGCTTGACGGAGAAAAATGACATACTTCTCCCATTCCGACCAAGACTACTTTGGAACTTTGTGTTGACAACACCTGTGGCATGATGATATTGTGTTTGTCCAAATCATTAATGATGTCTGAAAAACAATGATGATAAGATTCTAATGACTCTACTGGTTCAATCATGAAGTGTTCAAAAGCCAAGTAGATTTTGGATTCCATGTCTTCCTGATTGAGTGTTGTGCCTTGTATAAGAAGATGAATCTGTTCCCACATTGCTTTTGCAGTCTTTTGAGCATCAACACTTCGAAGGATTGGATTGGGTAATCCTAAAAGAATGTATTGCATTGCAAGTTCGTCGGCTTCAAAGTGTAGAAGTTGATCACCCGTGAGTTCTAACGCTTGCTTGCAATGTTGTTGACATCATCTCTTGGTGGAATAGCATTAGGATCTCCGGGTGTAACGATAGTAGGCATCTGAAATGGACCTTCCATAATGACCTTCTTTAAAAACTTTCCATGTGGCTTCTTTAGATCACAAAACCTAAAGAACCGAATCATCCATTGATCATAATTACCAGTGAGTGAGCATTGAGGTCTATCAAGTGAGCTGCACTTCATGAATTGATTTTTGGCTACTCAAGGCTTCACACATCTTGCCAAACCATGCTGGTTCCTTCATAGTATTCCTGGATGGATGTTGATTGTAGAAGTTTGTGTAAGGTTGTACTTGAAGACTAGGTGGTGGTTGAATCATTTGAGGTTGTGGAATTGCTGCAAGTAGTGGAGTATGTTGTTGATTAAATTGTTGTTGGTAAACTGCTTGTTGTTGATTCCATTGTTGATGTTGGGGACTTAGTTGTTGTTGTTGTTGATTATAAGTGTAAGGAAAATAGTTAGAGTATGGTGGTTGTGACATGTTGAAAACTTGTGTTGGTAAAATGGATCTTTGTAGTCGAATGAACCTTTGTTGATGAAGTATCCTTAGGCGTAGAAATCACAATAGCCAAGTAGCACTTATGCGTAAAAACACCAATGTTACGCGTAACAGCAAGAGTTACGCGTAGGTTTAGCTTACGTGTAAGAAAGGAACAAACACTAAAGTTAAGCGTAAAACAAGAAGTTAGGTGTAGAAAACTTAGGCGTAGGATTACCTTATGCGTAAGACTAAGCTTAGGCGTAAGATAAATCTTATGCGTAGGATTTTCTACGCCTAAGCTTTATGCTTATGCGTAATTTTAGGGTTTTTGCCCAAATGATCTTTTACACTATCACAAAGCAAAAGATATCCAAAGTCGACGTATTTTCAGGCTTATCCAAGCAAGAAAACACGGAGTAAACCACAAAACTGAAGATCAAGGCAATGAACACGTTACGCGTAGAACTAGGGTTTTGATACGCGTAGTTCTACTCGTAAAAATGATTGTTGCCCAAAGATGTTTCTAAACCAGGTTTTTGTGATGAAATAGCTTCAATATCACCAAGATAACACAAAAGTGTGAAACTTGATGATCCAAAGTGTCTAAAACAATTATGCGTAGAAACACTACCTCGTAAAAAACCAAGCTAAAAAACAACGATCCACACGTAAAGGTTGAAACTTTTTGCCAAAAACAGTTATTTTAACACCTTAAAACATTGAAAGTACAAGAATCTTGGATTAAAAAGTGTAAAAAACGTGTTTTTAAGCGAACCAAAGTATCACGTATGCTTTACGCGTAGGATCAAAACCTACTTCAAAAACAATATGATTCACCCAACTAGTAGGCGATTGATACCACTGTTAGGTCCCCAAATATGCAACATAAGTAACAATAGAAGAGATAAGATGAAGAAGAGATCGGTTGAACAAATATCAAACACACACACACGATATACTTGGACGGTTATGCGTAGGAGTATGAGTGAAAGAAATAAATTGAACAACCAACCCTCAAGTGAGGGTTATTACAATGTATTTATAGGAGGGAAGCTAGGGCAACACTCCTAGTTCCCATCCTTTTCCTTATTGGGCTAGGCCTAGGCTTATGGGCCTTCTACATAAGCCTAAGGCTAATTACAAACATAAAGGCCATATTAAGCTAACTATTACATATAAATTACTAACACTTGAATTAAGGTTTAGGAGTGATTCCAACAGACTTTGGTAGCTTCCCCCAAATCGTAAATCTTCTTATTGAGTAGATTCTAAGCTTTCTTTCAAGCTTGCCTTAGCCAGATGCACAAAGACGCACACTATATCATCGATCTTGCTGCTCCATATAAGAAGGATCATTGTAAGTCTCCGTTCGGGGTTATATCATCAAGTAGAACAGCAAAGAATCATCCCACACTTGAATAATCTTCTCAAATTCCTTTTCCACTAAAGTCAGAAGCAATCCATTCCAAAGACAGAGAAACTTATAACATCGAAGTAGCAGATTAAGTCCGATATCCAAAGAATAACCCCTTCTCCCCCGAAGAAAGTGTATGAAGCTCAAGAACCCAAAGTATCCAAATGCCCAAAGAAATAATAACAAACATCAGTAGCATGAATCGATTATCTCTGCGAATGTCATCCTCGAATAAGTGATTATCATGATCACCGATTACGCTCTTAAGTGAAACAGCATCCCAATGTACACAATTTCTCTCCCCAGATGATTGCAATAACATCGACATCATCACACACTTGTGTACTTAAACTAACTCTTCCATCTCTTCTCCCACATAGTTGGAATAAGAACACTAAACGCCAAGAGTCAAACCTTGAGTTTCTCTGCGGTAATGACAATAGTCTTCCCGGGATATCTTCAATCACTTAGAAGTATTAAGATCATCAAGTTTACTAGCATTTAGATACGTGTGTCCTTCCCCCTTGCTGGTTTTGATGCTTAAGAATCAACAACACATAATAAGCCCGTATACTAGAAGTCTATTGAGAAGAACATCATTAGCTCAGATGTATCTGTGAGAATCAACTTGCTGAAGAATAACGTGAGCAAATCTAATTAGGGATTAAATTTGGCTTTTCACTCTCCCATAATTAGTGCTCTCCCCTAAACTGACGATGATTTTCAAGTGTTCTTCTCAGCCCGGATTAAGAAGAAGTCTTTAGATAATCAAATACAATTCGTCTTTAGTCTTCTCACATGCAATAGAAAATGTAGAACAGACTGTAAACTCGACCTTCTTCATGGTTGTCCGTTTGGGGATTAGAAATTTAACATCTTCATCTCACCACATGCATTCCAATTAACTTATATGTTGTAAGTCCCCTTAACTAAAATCTCTCCCAATCAAACAAGAACATAAAGATGTTCATCAAGGAAATTAGCAATCAGCCCGCAACGAACACACTAAATGGTAACACCAAACTACCAATCACATCAAACCAGAACAGAGAGGTTGTTCGGAATCATCATGTTGATGTGTACGTGAAGCATTAACCGGAAGCACTTTGTCGATAAACTCATCATCCCGTGAGAAGATGTCAACCAACGACTCTTAGAAGAAACATCATGTGAAAATGACCCGATAAGAAGAAGCTCGGTTCTTACATGATTTTGGAGCCATATGACCATATATTCTCATATATAACTCAACATGCAGCAGTTTCACACTTCTTCTCCCCCTCAAGAACTGCATACGGAGTTGCGATTCTTGATTGAATAAGTGAACATCATCCAAATGTAGTCTATTAACACTTCTCCCCCTCAAAGGTTGCAAATGATGTCGCCATCGCCATTTTAATTGAGTAAGAGGAATAAGAAACAATCAACAGTAGTTCAGTTCACTTGATGACTGAAAGCGCATGGAAAAAGCATGAAGCATGTTGTTGAGAATGGTCATATATAAGAAGATTTCTCTTCTTCCAAAGATAATGCGCACTGAAGCGTACACATTTATTTTCTTTAGAGAACGAGGCTTGAACTGTTGTGTTCAAACGCCATAATCTCTCACTTTTCATCATCTCTTGGCAAAACTTGTAATCAACCCCATTATCATTTTGTAGGCTCTTTGTCGTGACAGCTGATGGAGAAAACCCAAAATGATGAATTTGACACTGAAGTAAACTAACCCGAACTCGTGACTTAAACTTGCACATATGTAACAAAGAGCGGTGCCGAGAGTTCATCCTCCATTGAATCTCTAAGTAGTCTATACTCTTCAACCAACCAACCATCAAGTATAAGACGTACATCACCTCTTGAAAATCCACAATTGAATGTGACACTGAGCATTACAACGTAACTCCTTAAAGTGATAGTTATTTGGTGGTGGTAAGAGCCCAATTCCCCTAAGTGGTAAAAGAAAAGGAAAAAGTCACCCAACAATAACTAGATTTCCATGTCTTCATTTTTGATAATAAGCTCGAACAAGGATCTTGAAGAATATTCATCCAACCATCCCCGATACCTTCAGATACTAAGTACACTCGCCCGTGATATTTCACTTCAACCTCAAATAAATAATACTGAATTAACGCCGTTGTCACATCTTGTGGTTAAGAGCTTAAATCTAGCCTTCTTTGACGTTTTAAGTGAACTATGATAATGGTTTCATCCCGACCATGGTTAAAAGCAAATAACCCCGTAAAACTTTGAAATAACCAAACTGCCATGAAGAAAAATCCAAACAATCACCCAATTCATGAAGTACATCCTTATATCCCTTCTTTGAAGCAGAAACTGTAGCACCAGCATCAGATAAGATCCCGAAATACACCTTCCTTTCTCCAGGATGGTTCCATCATTACGGGATTTTACAATTCTATGGTTTAAACCGAGAAATAGTTTCTTTCACGGGATTTTACAAAACCAAGAATGAACCGTAAGATAGATCCAGAAATGCACTATACAGTTACCAGGATGTTTCCATTGTTACGGGATTTCACAAATCTATTATTTAAACCGAGAAATAGATTCTTTCGTGGGATTTTACAAAATAAAGACAAAACCGTAACCAATGTCAGTTTGAATGTGTAATGACAACTTTGGTTTCGGTAAATATCTGTTTTAGGGTAACATGCAGCGGTTCGTCGATGGTTCATTCTTCATCTTCAACACTATTATCAACAATTCTTTACCCATATGTAGACAACTTCACAAACCATACTAAGTCAAGTAGTATAAACTACTTCCCCCTGGAGGTTGTCCGTAAACCAAAGTACATGTTTCTCCCCCATGATGGTTTCGAACTTTCGGAAACATCATAACGTGTACAACCATTTGCACGAAAAGTTCTTGTCATAAGCAAACATCTTGAAGAATCATGGCTGACACTGAAGATTTTAGAAAGATTTTGCTTAGACTATGAAGTATCATTGACATTCAATTGCATCGAATAATCTATGGGAATTGCTGATCACATCTAATCCTTTGAACACTTTGGTAAACACACCATTCACGTATTTAGTCGGCTATTGCAGTGACCACTAGAAGAAGTAAACCTGATATACCAGAACATGAAGTATAATTCCCCAGATTTGTTACTTAAGCTTGTACTAATCCTCGTGAAAAAGAAACGGTGTACCCAATGTACACAACCTCTTGACGAATCCTCAACTGCATGAGACACCGAAGTGATAGCTACGTTGTGGGTTAAGCGAGGAAGAATCACAAAAGTAACTAGATAGCCAAGTCTTTATCACACTCAATAAACGCCCAAACAAGTCATCTTCGCGGAAGGGAAGAAAGAAAGAAGGCGAAATAAGTAAACGTGCCCGGAAAACCTCACTTCAAGTACAATTAGGAAATACCGTGCTAAAACCCTGTAGTCAACCTAGATCCAATAACAATTCAAGCCGTGACAAAATAACCTTGGTGAAAATGTAGAAACCAGAATATCAAACCTCATAACTCAATAAGTCTCATCATCAAATCTCATTGATGTACACTGGATCCAACTTAAGCCCATATCAGAATCTATTCCAAGTTCAGCCCATGACTTAATATATGAGTCAAGAGTGAGAAAGCTCATTATCGAATATCCAAAATATCCAGTTTACACACAAGCCCACGTCCGTTCCAAAAATCAAAGCCTAAGCAATTTATGATTAAAAAAAACTCGGTCACAATATACGGCCCATCAATCTTATAACAACATCCAAGTCCATCATTCAAATCCAAACGACCCCCATAATATTCTCTTAGATATTAGCACCCGATAGAAAACTTCCATGTCCAAGTATATCTACTGTAAGTCCACGTGATATAAGAACAATAGTCAATCCCACACATGTTTTGATCATTAAACTAACCGGATTTTTACAAGGCTCATGTACAAAATCTATCATATTTTGATAACGCATGAAGCCCAAGACGCAGCCCATTGAATAAATGAAGACACTTGGCCCACCACAAAGAATTATACATGATCCATATACAGCTAAACCTAATCCCACGGGGTATAAAAACGCACCATACTCACATGCCCTAAACTTACTCCTTGTCAAACCCTAAATTTTTTTTTCATACGCCCCCATTCTAAATATTCTCACAAATCTGCTCATATCACAAAATAAACCAAAACAATTATCACAACACAATCTTCAGCCACCCTCTTCTCAATCATGTCGACTGCCCCTCTCCCATTTCATTCAACATAGATCACAACTATCCTAGAAACGGATAGCCTCGCCACAGGGATGGCTTAAGAGTTCGTTTGAGAAGGCAACGAGATCTTGTCAACCGTACATGGGTAGGTATAAATCAGTTAGATTAACATTTTTTGAGATCTTGACCGAATGAAGAAGGAGTATGTCTTTCTAGTCATGTCTCATTTCTTATAGTTCGAATAATAATCAAAATATGATACCATGATTGTTTGATTTCGTATTGAGTAATAAACGAACCAAGTCAATGATTTAACATACTTGTTAAAATCATTTCCTTAAGTCGTATATTAACAGAAATATAAATTTGATTATCTTTCATTCAACGATTTAAAGAACTGATTCAACAATATTGTTGAAATCAATTTTTTTTCTATTCGGATATGTGACAAAAAAACATGAGATCAGTGATGGATTTCCTAGGGTTTGAGGGGATCTGAAAAAGGTATTTGATTAATCAATAACCCATAATGAATCTGAGATCTTGCTTTACCATCATGTTATTAGTAATGATATTGTACTTGAATTACTTATTCACATGAAGCAGAGATCTTGATATTGATATATCGTGTTGCTTTTTGGTTCAAGTGTAGCATAAGGTAGTTGCAAGTGTGATGTACTTTTAATTTGACTTTCTTTTCTTTTTGGATCGAATACACTCTTGGACTAGTGATGACAAGAGTCTGAAGTCCAGATAGAGTAGTATTATAACGAATGGTATAGTGGCACTTGACTGATGAGGTAACAAATGAGGTCGATGGTTGATTGGTATATGGTATATGTTGTGGTCGTGGTCAAATGACGATTCTTCTTCTTCATCTCTTCTTTTACTCTGTCAAGTCGCATTCTTTTTAAACACAAATCGCTTTCAAAAAAGCAATTTAGACAACTCACATCTTCTTGCAACTTTGACAACTCGCATGACACAACTCGCTTTTGACTTAATCAAGTCGCAGTTGACTCAAAAGTCAAACTGCATCCCAACTCGCATCCAGGTTGTCCCAACTCGCATCCAGGTTATCCCAACTCGCATCCTTGTTAACCCAACTCGCATGGAAGAAATATCCCAACTCGCAGTCAAGAACCAACCAGAATAGACCCAGAAATTGCATAACTGATAATACCAGAAACTGTTAAACAACATCATCAAGACCCATAAATGATTCAGGACACTCATATTGACCACAAAATTGATTAACATGCACTGTTAAAACTGTAATAATCTGATAACGAATGTTTAGACCACAACAATCTTAGAACCGGTAACCAGTTTCAAAAAACATTTAACACACTCAAGCCAGATTCATAGGTAGCATCAAACATCATCAAAAAGTGTATCAAAACGCATGAGACTTCACAAAGACCGCATAAAAAATGAGTACAAACCGCATCAAAAGCCACCCAAAAACCATACAAATCATCAAGAACAACATAACCTTGGCTCTGATACCATTTGTAGGATCATATATTTTATGTTGTTTGATGATTCGGGTGGTCTAGGAGGGTGATTATACAAGAAAGCCATGGTTAGAGAGATGAAGAGAGTAGAGAGGGTGTTTCTAGAGAGATAAACAAAAGAGAAGGTTAGATTAATGAGAAGCACCACCCCTTCCAAGGATGGAAGGGGTATTTATAGTTACAACCTACACGCCCTCCTGTCGGGCTGTGGATCAGGCATATAGTGGGTAAAGACCCGTCCTTCCTCCACGGTGTTACACTAAACTAAACTAAGCTAATTAACTAACTAATAAACTAACAAATAACGTAAAGAACGATAAGTCTACGAGCTAACTTATGCTAGATTATATTTGGGGTGACCGACTCTTCACTATGGAATTTCTAATTCCTAACACCTTAAAAGTGTACGTTTTAAATCCTTATCAACGAGAGTACCACAAAAGAGTGGCACAACAACGGGTTATCAAAGACCCGCTTCTACGCTTATATATGTTACTCACCTTAAAGCCACTTGAATAGAATCACGAGCTTCCTAAGGACGCCCCCGGTTAACACTTATAACCTAGGAACACAAAATTTATATTAAGCTCATTAGGAACTTGATAAGACTTATCATAACAAGCACTAAGAAGGTGAATAAGCCATAAGGGGGTGTTTGGTTCGTGGCTTATATAACCACAACCTCACAATTTCTAAAAATTAACACCACAAATTGGTGTCATAGCATCCTAACAAGGTACCCATCATGTTTCTAAACCATTACATGAATTCTTAGTGATATTAGAAAATCACCTCTTTAATATAATCATGTAAAATTCTACAAAACCCCCATAAATGACATAAAAACTTAATCTTTTAGCATTACCCACTAAAGGGTAGTTCTAATTCATGAATTAGAGATCAAGGTATGATTTTTACCTCAATTTGGATGGTGGGAACCCTAATTGATTCGTTTATGGACTTAGACAAGGTGATATCTTGCTTGAATCTTGCTCAAAATCAACTTGGAATCAAAACCCTAGATCATAAAGAGATGTGTATGTCGTGAATGGAGAGGGAGGGAAGAAAGCAGTAGTTTATGAGAGTTTCTAGAATTTTGTAAACTCATATATGAGTTATAAATTAAGTTTCATTAATTGACAAAACTAGTCCCTGCTAGAAGGACTATTTCAAGGATAGTCCTAGTCACTATAACTTAATTCATGGGAGGTCCTTTAGGCCAACAAAGTATATATAAAATAATGACGAGAGTCAACTAAGAAGCGTATAAATTAGTAATAAATCATTACCGTAAAAATTGGGGTGTTACAACTCTCCCCTATTTATTCGGTTTGTGTCCTCACAAACCATTCCTGATAAAAAGCGGGGTAGTAATTGATGAGCTCCTCTTCGGGTTCCCATGTATACTCTGACCCCTTTCTGTGCTTCCATCTGACTTTAAGAAGGAGGACCTCTCTTTTCTCGAAGTTTCTTGACCATGGTGTCAACGATCTCTACCGGCTCTTCAACGTAGCCAAGTTTCTCATCAACTACTATGTCCGCTAGAGGGACATACTTTGCCTCATCTTCTATACATTTTGAGTCGGTGACACGCGGAAAGTATTATGGATGTTGTTTAACTCCTCCGTAACTCAAGTCTCAGACGCTACCTTTCCAACCCCGCCAGCTATTCTGAATGGACCAATGTAACGTGGGTCCGTCAATGAGATAACATCTTTCCATAGAGAAACTTTCAACATAACACGATCATCGACGTAAATTCACCGTCGCTCCTCTTGTCCAAGATAGGACTTCTATCGCATCTCTCGGGCCAACTTAAGCCTTTCGATCCGACTGGTTACAATCAATTTCAAGTCATTTTACAAACTTTGAAATTTTACTATTCATCTCGGGAATTTACTATTCATCTATTACTATTCATCATTTTACTATTCATCATTTTTGAAGTCGATTTGATAATTTGAGAGGTTATTTTAAAATTTTACTATTCACAAAACACTATTCATTCTCGGAGAAAATTTTATATTCATGATTTTTTTTATTCATCATTTTTCGTAAACTAGTTGTACGAGTAACAAATTCGCGTAACCGTGAGGGTTAAGCTGTGTATTCATGGAACATCATTGAGAACATTACATATAGACTAGAGTTAGTCTACATATGTTGGATCGATATACTTTAATCAAACTAACTTAACTAGCTTGTTAAGGTTTAACAACCTCGGATAAATCCTAAGTTATTAACAAAGAAACACTGAGCAATCTTTATCAAGTAGGCGGAATTTACTTAACAAAGCTAAGAAGAATAACTTTTATTAATTACTCTAAATCGCTTATTATGCATATAACTAAACAACTCTAAGATAATTGAACTTTTCTCTAAAACTCTAAACAACTTGTGAATTCGTAAACTCTAAAACTCATAAACTTGTAAACTCGTATATCTAATACCAATCTAGGAGTCGCTTTATAGGCTCAGGAGATCCTAGTCGGTTTACAAATTGTATCCTTGTACGACAAGTAATCTAAACATAGAATATTCTAGAGTTACAATACTTTCCATAAAAATATAACAGCTTCTTTGTTCTTGCAAGACTTTGACTTCATTGTGCAAGACTTTGACTTTATCTTTAACAAGACTTTGACTCTTTTGACTTTTCCAAGATTTTGCAAATTTTACAGTACATATCTTCAAGCTTTCATATTCAGACTTTCATATCCCAATAATCCTCCCCTAACTTGAATTCTACTTGCTTGACTTCAAGTTCCTTTGTGAATGTATCTTTAACAGCTTCATCTTTAAGGACATATTGTTTCTTAGTCTTTGAATTGTATCTCTGTAGTGTATGTGCTTGTCAAAGTATCTCTAGAATTATTCTTTCACAAAGCATCCAAAGAAGCTCCATCTTTTCAAAGAACACGCAACATATGACAATTTATACATTAATTCAGTTTAAGTTGCATACTATTCTCACTTCCGTGTGTGTTAACTCTCGTGAGAGGTGAATCATTGAAAATTTAATGGATTTAGATCTCTTTTCCAAAGCCATTAACTTTGGAGTAGCCAAATGTTTTGGTGTGTAAGACCATGGTACATTGATAACCATATGATTTTTAGCAAATCATCAGCTATCAACAGATTTGATTTGTCTTTACCAAAAGCTGTACCTCCTTCGACTAGTTAGTTCTTTTATCTAATGGTATTACCAATAATGGTTTTTCCACTGCCTTTACCACAAGCCATTTTCTGTAGCCAACTCTTCACATCAACTGATATGGTGAGTTGATTACTATACAACTTATTAGCAAGTTGTCAACTAAAAACGGATTTGAAATATCTTTACCAGAGCCGTTTGCTCATGGATTAGCCCATCCTTTTGTAATCATGGTGGATTGATGACCTATTGATGTTTCCATCTCAAAATCCATTTATTTAACCTTTGTTTCAAAATATTTGTTACTTAACAAAAAGGTTTTATTCAAAAAATAACTTAACTGGTTTAAAAACTGCAAGCAGTACTTTGGTAAAAGTACTGTTTGATCAGCAGTACTTTGAATAAAGTACTGATTTATCAAAAATAATTTATTCAATGAAATTCATACCAGTTTACTCATTTTCTTCAGCAATGGTAGTCCAGTTGATAAATAGATTGATAACCATGCAAGCAGTTTTATTATCCTCTTCTACTTCCAATCCATGCTCTAGCATTCTTCTCATGAGCTCGACTGTGAGAGGGTATCTTCTGTTTACAAACATGTGTATCATTGTACCATTTTCCAGCTCTAAAACATGACCTCCAGATTCTTCAAAAAATCTCCAGCAAACAATTTCCCAATTTTCTTGATTCTTCCAAATATCATCAGTGCTCTCTTCTTCGGTTTCCCATGCAGTTGTGAGATCTCCAAGTAAAACTAAGCCAATCCCTTCTAATGGATTATTTCCAAAATAAGGTTTCACCACATGATATAGATAGAATAGATCCACTCTATCTATAATGTGTAATAAATCCCATAGCCTATTGAAAACTTTGAAGCTTTCATCTTCTTTATGAAAAATCATATAATCTCCATCTTTAGATTTCACAACTTCAAAAGCACTAATCTGAGATTTGTTCATCTTCATGTCAGCATCTTCTTTTGAATAATCAAAATCTTCTACTCTGAGATAATTTCTTAATGCATCTCTAGAGTCAGATCTTAATTAAACTCTTTCTTTCTTTGAGAACTATCTATCTGTAACTTCAGTTTTCCTTTTTCTTTTTAAACTCTTCTTCCTTTCTTCTTCAGTCCAATTAACTTCTTCTCTAAAATCTTTGATGCCTACAACATCCTTCTTATAAGCCTCTGTTTCAGCATCATATAGTCTTTTCATATCAGCATAATTCAGCTTCTGCAATCCTTTATATCCTTGACCTTTCAAATAAGCCATCATAGCATTTCTGTCTTTAGCTAAATTAGGTCTTCTTGGCATATATCTAACAGAGTAGGTGATCTGTAATGGTTCGCCTTCAGCATTTAATTTAATTCATCTTGTAACTTATTTGCTTCTCTATTTTAAGCTTCTTCAGCTTCATGAGCTTCTCTATCTTTAGCATTTAACTCCTCTTGAAGCTTTCTAGCTGCAGCTTCATTCCTAGCAACTTCAATTTCTCTAAGTTCTGCCAAAGTTAGCTTTTTCTTCTTAGTTTCTACCAGAACACCTTTCCCTTTATCCTTAGGATCAATTTCAGGTTGAGAAGTTCTTTGTTGTTCTTCTTCTTGCACTTCTCGAATAGTAACACCACCTCTTGGTTGTGATAAATCTTCTAAAATTGTAGCAATGAACTCATCATCACTTGTAGAGTGAATAGGTTTGAGTGTAGCTTCCTCCTCTTCTTGTATAACAGTTGTAGAAGGACCAGCTTCCTCTTCAAAATTCAATACTCTTGGAGTTATTACCTCTTGTCTAAAGGTACCTTGTAAAGCAGTACTTTGTTGTTCAGTACCTTGATCATGTTTTGAACTTGAAGTTGAACTTGTTCCTCAGTATCTTGAATGTTCTGTTCTTCAGTCTTTTCATGTTCTTCAGTACCTTCAGGTTGTTTCTCAACATCTTCTTTCAAATTTTCTTCTTCTAAATTCCTCCCCAATTGGATAGAAGATGGTTGGTGAACCTTTTGGCGTTTGCTTTTCCTAGACTTCCTTTGCTCCTTCTTCTTAGATTTGACCCAGATACGAAATTCTTGTACTAATGACCACACAAAAGTCTTTAGCCTTCTAAACTTCAGTTTTAATTTCTTTATCTGTTTGGCTTGACCGTCAATAGTCTTTTTCAACTTAACCAACTCCCTTGTCAAAACATAATTATCCAATGCTATTTCTTCAGGAGGTATGGTATGTGAAGCTTCTCCTTGAATTGGTGAATGTTCCTCTGATTGAGAAGCAGGAACAGACCTTTGTGGAGATGGAGATGGAGAAGGTGAAACTGCAACATCTTCTTGAACTTCAGTACTTGGGGAAGCAGTACCTTGTGGAGATGCAGTACCTTCTTGTAATGCAGCTTGTTGAGAAGCAGTACTTGCAGATGCATTACTTGCAGGTGCAGTACTTGCAGAAGCAGTACCTTCAGTAGCTTCATCATCTTCAGTATCAGCTCGAACAGCCTGAACAACTTCCATCATAGAAGTAGTTAAAGGAGTATCTGGACCCCTGAATAAAGTACTCCTTTTTGCCATAAAGGTAAAAATCTTTGATTGTTGAACAATAACAGGCAGTAAGGATGTAGGTTTTAGCACATCAGCAAGTTGCTTGTTCAAGAAAACCTGTATAAACCTTGGGTACATTAGTCAAGTAGATCCATGTGAGATATGAGAGCATTCCATCCAGTATTAGCCTTGAGAAGTTAAAAACCCGATCAGTAGCTAACCCAACTATAGCAGATGCTATATTTGACCCAAACTGCTCCTAAGAGGTACTCTTAGCACTTATGCAATGGAGCAACACATGAACCAAAAATTTCCAATGAGGACAAAATAGTTGTTTCCTAAAGGTTTGTTCATTCAAAGATCCTTCATAACCAATATGTCGAAAAGTATCCCATATCAACTGCTTATCAAACCGTATAGCCCCATCGACATCATTGAACAATAAATCTTCTCTTATGGAGGCTTGATGAATCTTAACAGTTCTTCCAAAGAACTTGATCGAACATAATACTCATCATTCTCCATGTTATCCCTAGCATTAGCCCAAAATTCTTGAATCCAAGGCTCAATTATATCCGGCTCCACTAAAGAGCATAACCGATGGCGATCCAAGTAAGATAATCAATGATATCATGAAAGAGTGTATTCGCTTCAGTCTTATCCAAATTAGCCACCATATTGTGCTTTGAAACGGTTGGACGATTAGCCATGGTTGAAATATGTGAGCACAGAAGAGATATAACCGAATAATATAGAGAAGATGAGAGAATTATGGAAAAGATTCTAATGTATTACCGTTAGAAGTAATTACCTCTCAATATTACCGTTGGAACAGTACTTCAATAAGACAAACAGTACTTTCCACGTATGCAGTACTTTCCCAAGCAGTACTTTCTAAGCAGTACTTTCAAGAAAAAAACAGCACTTTTCCAAATTCTTCTGTAACAACTAAGTATACATAAATATCCTCCCCTCAAGCAATACACAGGACTATATTAATACTAAATAGTCCTCCCCTTAAATGTAGCTCAGTAGTTAATCATGCCAATGCTCACCACCAAGTGATTAAATCTTGAAACATCAAAGCCTTTGGTTAGTAAGTCACACATTATCATCTGTAGTGAACCTTAACCACATTAATGAGCCTGTACTCATAGCAATCTCTGATAAAGTGATGCCTAATCTGTATGTGCTTGGTCTTGGAATGATAAACTGGATTCTTCACAATACAAATGGTACTCACATTATCAATGTTGATAGGAGTATTCTTGAAATTGAATCCATAGTCCAAGATTTGATTCTGCATCCACAAAACTTGTCCACAACAGCTTGCAGCAACTACATATTCAAAACAAGAGAGGATGTTGCTGCAATTGTTTGTTTCTTACATTTCCAGGACACTAACCGTCTTCCAAGATATTGGCATCCTCCAATGGTTGATCTTCTATCATACTTATCACCAGCATAATCACTATCTAAAAAAGCTTCTAAGTGAAAAGGTGACTCTTTTGGATACCACAACCCCAACTTTGGTTGTTGCTTCAAATAACAGAAGATTCTCTTCACTGCATTCATGTGAGAGATCTTTGGTGAGCCTTGATATCTTGCACATAAACAAACTACTTAACCTGAAGTCCCAAAAAGAAAGTCAACTCTCCCATTGAACTCATTTGAAATTCCTTCTGCATCAGCTGCTCAAACTCCTTAACAATGGACTGTTTGGTAGCCCCAAAGATGATATCATCAACATAGACTTGAACTAACATGATATCTTTCTTGTCTCTCTTGATAAACAAAGTCTTGTCAATAGCTCCCCTTCTGTATCCATGTTGCAATAAGAATGTAGAGAGTCTCTCATACCAAGCTCTAGGTGCCTGATGAAGACCATAAAGAGCCTTAACCACCTTGTAGACTTTGTTTGGGTGTTTAGGATCTTCAAAACCAGGAGGTTGTTTGACATAAACTTCCTCTGTAATTTTGCCATATAAAAAGGCACTCTTGACATCCATCTGGTAAACTTGAAATCCCATATAAGAAGCAAAAGCAAGAAATATTCGAATAGCTTCAATCCTTGATACAGGAGCAAACACTTCATCATAATCTACTCCTTCTTCTTGTCTGTAGCCTTGTGCTACTAACCTTGCCTTATTCTTGATAACATTACCTCTTTCATCTCTTTTGACTCTAAAAACCCATCTAGTTCCAGTAACTCTCTTCCCATAAGGAAGATCACATAAAACCCAAACTACTTGAAGTTTAAATTGAAGAAGTTCTTCCTGCATAGCTTCAACCCAGCTTTCTTTAGTCAAAGCTTGAGCAATATTCTTAGGTTCCTCTTGAGAGATAAAACAAGTAAATAAGCAGGTTTGGTGGTCCTTATGATTCAGCCTGTTTTGTTTATACACAAAGCTAAGTAAAGCATTGTGAGGTGTAGAGAAAGTCTTAACTCTGTGTCTAGTCATTACTCCAGAAGTAGACGGACCAATGATTTGATCAGAAGGATGATTCTTATGAGTTCTTAAGTTTGGAGACTGTGGAACTCCATAAGTATCCTCCAAATTAGTAACATCAGCACCTTCATTGGAATTTGGGAAAATACCTTCATCTTCAAACTCATCATCAGTATCTTCTAATCCAGGCATGGTAGGATCTTCTAAATCTTCTAAAGTACTGCATCAGGTGCAACAGTACTGCAAGAAAATACTGTCCAAAGAAGTACTGTGAGAGTATTCTTCAGTCTTGTTCTTCTTCTTTGCCTCTTCATAAGCTCTCCTTTGTTCATCAGTGTATGAATGTGCTAAAACATCTTGAAGAAGCATCTGATTAAGTTCCTCTTGAATAGATTGATCATCAGTAGATAATGGGGATTCTGGTGCAACAGTACTTTGCTGTGGAGCAACAGTACTTTGCTTTGGAACTTTAGTACTTTGTTTTGGACTAACAGGATCTTCATCAGGAACAACATCAGGTCTAATATGAACTCCATGAACAACATATTGTAAATCTTCTCCATTGTGCACAGGTTGATTTTCTTCTCTAACAGGTACATAGTTCATTGAAGGAGTTAAAACCTTAAGATCAAACATCCAATCAGGACCTTTACCTTTCTCAGTGTCTTGATCTTCTAAGAACTCAACATGAAGACAATCTTGAACTTTCTTAGTAACACTGTTGTATACTCTAAAGCCCTTACTGTTAGTGCAATAACCCAATAAGTATCCTTCTTCTGACTTGCCATCAAACTTCCCCAGATTATCAATGGTGTTTAAAATAGTGAGAGGGCATCCAAAAGGCTTCATAAAATGAATGTTGGGCTTATTGCCCATCGCGTAGGGTGTCTTCATCTGTGGTTTGGTGACTGAGACTCACATAAGTACATAGCAAGCGATACTTACGCTTCTACCGAATTGAATAGGTAGATAGGAATATGCTAGCATTGTTCTTGCTGCTTCAATCAAGGTCCTATTCTTCCTCTCTGCAACACCATTTTGCTGTGGTGTTCTTGCAATACTAAAGTCCCTCTTTATGCCTTTGTTTGCACAAAATTCATCCATAAGCTTGTTCTTGAATTCAGTCCCATTATCACATCTAAAACCTCTAACCTTGAGTCTCAATTGGTTTTCAAGTGCTATTATGAGAGTCAGAATAGCATCAAAAGTATCATCTTTAAAACCCAAGGAAAATACCCAACTGAATCTACTGCAATCATCTGTGACAACTAAGCAGATTACTTTTCTTGTTTAAACTTGCCACAAAAATAGGTCCAAACAAATCCATATGTAACAGTTCCAAAGGTTCTCTAATAGTTCTCTCCTCAAGCTTCTTGCAGGAAGCTTTGTGTTGTTTACCCTTCTTGCATGCCAAGCATGATTGATCATTCTTGTAAGTCTTTGAAGGTAAACCTCTAACTAGATTGCCTTTGACCAGTTTGTTGATATTCTTGAAATTAACATGGCCCAATCTTCTATGCCATTGATGTGCCTCTTCAGATGTTGATTTAGCCACCAAACATGTGGCTCTTCCATAGGAATGTTGACTCTTCATGTCTAAACTATACACATCATTTGTCCTTGGTACTCTAAGTACTACCAAGTCATCATCAACAGACTTAAATTCAGAGGAAAGGATAAGACATTCTGTGTCAGTGAATAACACAGGATGCTTTTTATCACAGATTTGAGAGACTGATAACAAGTTGAATTTAAGCTCCTTCACATATTTAACATTCTCAAAATCTATAAGCCCTGCTTTGATAGTTCCTTTTCCAGTAATCTTTTCTCCATTGGGATCATTCCCAAATGCAACTCTTCCTCCACTAATATTTCTAAAATCAGACAGGATCTCTTTATCTCCTGTCATAATTCCAGAGCAACCACTATCCACAATAAGATGATCTTTAAGCTCCTCTTCTGGGTTGCCCTGCACACAAAGAAATGAGTTAGTGATTTTTAGGAACTCAAGCCATTACTGACTTGTGTTCCCCTTGTGGAGTTACAAACTGAAATTCTTTGAGTATGTAATGTCCACTATCTTTCAAATGATGATCCATAATTATCTTTTGATCTTTAGCATGTGGATTTTCAAAACTTTCTTGTTTTTCAACACAAATGTCTTTTATAATATCATTTGCTTTTTCTTGTATCACAAAAACTTCAGATTCACTTTTTGTTGAAAGTACTGTTTGTCCCTCTACAGTACTTTCCCTCTTAACCCATTCTGGTTTAACACGTGGTTCCTGTGATCTAGATCCCCTATGTGAATTATAATACCTTCTAGGTTGATAGTGAGATCTCCTAGGGTTCCTATTCCAATTAGTGTGAACAGTACATTGTTTTGGATGAGCAGGACTTTGAGAAAGTACTGGTCCAGAATTAACAATACTTTGCAAAGTACTGTGAGATACTGATGGTTTTGAAAAAGGTCTTCGCTGGTGTGGGTATCTATGATCTGGTGAGAAATTTCTGTGATTAACCCTATTTGAATTATTCCAAACTGGTTTGTACTCTCTAGGTTTCTGGTTGGCAGACCTGTTCTTTGGAAATTTTCTAAGGTATTCTGAGTGATATTCACAATCCTTAATTAGATGAGTATGACTAAAACACACAAAACACGCTTTTGACCCATACTTCTAAAGTGACATCTTCTATGTCTATGCCCAAAATTATTTTGCCTTCTTGGTGAATGATTAAACTTGTTTTGACCAAAGTTATCCTAAAAAGGTTTAGCAGTACTGTTTTGAAAAGGTTTTGAAGAAGGTACTGCTTGTGGAGCAATACTTTGATTTGAAGGTACTGCTTGATTTTGAACATTATTTTCAACAGCTTCTTTGGGTTTTTCAGACCTAGATTGAGCTACAAGCTTTTTCCTAAACTCTAGACTGTCTACTCCAAAACGAGAAACATCAGGCCTAGGGGGTTGATGAATGCCAGTGGGATGGGGAACAGCATGATACTCATTGTTTTTCTTATATTCAGGAGGTGAATCACTTATTGAACCCTCATTACTAGATGTATCTACATAATTAATGAGTTCTTCATCACTAGTAGTTATATCCTCAAAATCACCTTCATCCTGATCACTAGGTTGGTTTTCTTCTAGTTTACTAAAATCCATTCCAAAACCTAATCCAGTTTTAAGGTAGGCTCTTTTTTGTTTTTGAACATAAGAAACATGTGACAGACAAGACTCTCCCCAAGCAGCAAACTTAGCTAACATATCATCTCTTTCCTTAGTTAATTTCTCAATTTCAGAATTTTACGTTTAATTTCCATTCACTAAGTTTTAACTGGTAATCCTGTTGTTCATATTTTTCACCCAGGTGCTACTTCATTAGTTTAATGTGCTAAAATTTTGGCTTCCATAGATTCTAAGGTTATTTGATAACCAGCTACCTCAGACCTAGCCCTAACACAATTATCTCTTTCAATCACATAACTGCTAAGTAATTTTTGATAAAAATCATAGCAGTTTGAGCATACCTCAGAGATAGGAGACTGATTTGGTGAAGTAGCCACCATTGCAAGAAGAACAGGATCATCTTCACTTTCTTTGCTCCAATCAAATCCTCCAAAGCCATCATCGATTCCAAAGCAAAGGCATGTTCGGTTCTTCATCAAAAGCAGTTACCAGTCCAATTCTTCCACTGACTCTATAACTACTTCTTCCACTACTACCATACAGTAAGTCACTGGTTCATCATCAAACTCTTCACTCCAGATCAACTTCGATAACTTCTCTTGAGCAACCAAATCCTTTGTTTCAAGAATTGGAATTTCTTTAAGCTCAAGTTTTGGCTTCTCAGATGTTCTGTTTGCTTGATACTTAGCAAACCTGCACTCCTTTGCAAAGTGACCAGTCTTTTGACAATTGAAGCATTCAATTTTGGATTTGTCAAAAGTTATTCCTTGTTTTGGTTTGAAATCAATGCTTTTGCTTGTCTTCTTCATGTACTTTTTGATCCTTGCAGTGATCATAGCAACTTGCCACCGGATATCAATTTCTTCAAGTGCATCTTCTTCAATCTGTGCTAGATCTTCTTCATAAGTGACAGTTAAACTAGCTTGTTGTGCAAAGAAGGAGCACATAACTTCATCTGAGGGCATAGTGGTAGTTGGTGGGGCCTGTGAGCATATGAGGGGGGTGTGTAAATAGCAGTACTTTGAGAAACAATACTTTGAGGAGAAGCAGTACTTTTGATGGAAGTACTTGCCTTCTTTTCAGATGATAGAAAAGCAATACTGTGAGACTTGGAATTTGTTTGACCACTCATCTCATGCTCATACACCTTCAGTTGATGATAAAGATCATCAAAGTCAATGACATCCAAACCTTGTTGTCCTCTGATCATTGTAGCAATCACATGCCATGTAGATGGCGGAACTCTAGAAACTTCAAATTAGCATCCTCAATGATACTTCGCTTTGTATAACTCCAACATTTTGAGGAGATTTTGAAACCTATCATATGTAGCATCAAGACTCTCTCTTTCACCAACTGTGAAAGTTTTAAACTGTTGTTTCTTCAGCAAATTTACTGTGCATCTTCTTAGAAGCTTCATTACCTCCAAATCTGGTCTTGAGAGCAGCCCAGAGCTGCTTAGCATCTTTAGCATCATGAAATTTGAGAAGATGACCATCTGGAATGGCAGATAATAGAATGTTTAGTTCCTTCTCTTGATTCCTTAAGGTTGCTGCTGGTAAAACTGGTTTAGGTGCTTTGGGTTGTCCAGGAACATCAATGGGTTCTGGAACAACTTCATTCCCATTAACAATTACATTCCATAGAGCATGGTCTGTAATGGCAATATACTGCCTCATCTTCATGTACCAGAGATCATATTCTCCCTTCTTGATAATTGGAATTCTGAGTGAGGTGATTGAGGGTGGTGGAACAGATTCAGTCGACATCTTGAATATTGTTGTAGTAGGGTTTCTTCCTAGTCAGAGTTTCCACACAAGCTCTGATACCACTTGTTGGATCGATATACTTTAATCAAACTAACTTAACTAGCTTGTTAAGGTTTAACAACCTCGGATAAATCCTAAGTTATTAACAAAGAAACACTGAGCAATCTTTATCAAGTATGCGGAATTTACTTAACAAAGTTAAGAAGAATAACTTTTATTAATTACTCTAAATCTGCTTATTATGCAGATTCACTAAACAACTCTAAGATTACCGAACTTCTCTCTAAAACTCTAAACAACTTGTGAATTCGTAAACTCTAAAACTCATAAACTCGTAAACTCGTATATCTAATACCAATCTAGGAGTCGTTTTATAGGCTCAAGGAGATCCTAGTCGGTTTACAAATTGTATCCTTGTACGACAAGTAATCTAAACATAGAATATTCTAGAGTTACAATACTTTCCATAAACGAATATAACAGTTCTTTGTTCTTGCAGTACTTTGACTTCATTGTGCAGTACTTTGACTTTATCTTTAACATACTTTGACTCTTTTGACTTTTTCCAAGACTTGCTGCACTTCACGGTACTTTCATATCTTCAGTACTTTCATATCTTCAGCACTTTCATATCCCAACAACATATCATCAGTAAAATCAGTTTCATATTAGTTCATGCATGGGTTTGCATATTTCATTAACGTATATTTATTTATTAAATAAACGCTATCGCACGATCATCTATTTTGAATAATTGATCCGACACTTCCAACAATTATCCGATATATTTTACACTCATTTTAATGCTATAAAAATTATATTATTAGTTTACACGATGTTTGAATTTATTTTGGTATATAAATTGTTATATATATATATATATATATATATATATATATATATATATATATATATATATATATATATATATATATATATATATATATATATATATTACGCACGGTTTTCGTAAATAAATCTATTCTATAATTATTTATTCACTCAATACTTGCGAGAAATGTATTTTTATAATTTTTATGACTTCAATATATTTTATTTTGTTCTGTTAAAATCGATTTCTAGCTAACGCTACACTAAATAATTAATTGTATGTACAAAATACACATTATGTATAACTTTAAATGTATTTAGACATAAAAAATACACCACCTTTTCCCCAATTTAACCCTTGCCGACCAAAACCCCCTTGTCATCATTTTATAAAATATGTTGATTAGATAATGTACACATACACAAAGTTGCTAGATATTTGCAATATACAAAGAGTTATATTACACCAAAACATATACAAAACACACACTAGAAGGTGTAAAGAAAACAAGAAAATCTTCCATCTCCATTATTGTGGTCGACCAAGGCATGAACACAAGAAGAAACCATTAATTTTTTCAAGCTTCAAGTATTAATCATGTTCTATTAATAATCTAGTTAAGGTTTTGAAATAAAAACCTCAAGATTATTAGGTTTACTAGCTCAAAAATTCATCATACTACTAGTTGCAGATAGAGATCGCACCTCATTTCAGTGTATCTACTTTTGTCATCATAATCATTGCATCAGGTGAGTTAATAGCCCCACTTTTACTCATTTAATCATTTTACAAACTCTTTGGGGGAGATACATGCTCAACTATTTTAATTTCAATTTCGATTATTTGCAAACTATATGTTGAATCTAAACTTAAACTATATTGTTTGAACTATCATGAACTTCTTAGTCTTTTGTTTCACTCTTTATGCTCGTAAGTAGATTATGCCCGAACTAAATAGATTACTATGTTATGAACACTATTATTTGAACCACTTTCCTTGATTTTGAACCCTTCGACATATATATTTGAACTCTTTTAAATTGATTTGGACCTTTTAACACATATTTGAACACTTTGACTATTTTGAACCTTTTGATATATTTTGAACTTGTTTGACTTGATTTTGAACCCTTTGACTATTTTGAACCTTTCGATATGTTTTGAGCTCTTTTACTGTTTTGAACTTTTGAACTCGACCTAAACTCTTGAACTTAATTACGAACTTTAGAATGGAACACTTGAACTTAATTATGAACTTATGACCTGTTTTGAACTTATTGAACCGTACATACTATGACCTAAAAGTCTCGCCTTATTGGTGGAGTGTGCAAAGTCTCCCAGGTACGGAGCAGAACGTCTCACTATGTTACGGAGCGTTCTCAATCCAAAGTCTCCCATGTTCGGAGCATTCTTAATTGTATATAATAGTTGTATGATGTACTGTTCGTACATTCGCATTGTTAGTCTCCTACTAGTAGGTAGTATGGATAGCGCTATTAGAGGTCGACTAACCTCTCGTTCACTATGTTACGGGACGCATATTATTTATTCTAGGGACTTTGCCTGGCATACATTATTATATACGTGGTGCTATATTACGAACTATTATGACAACGTATACTTGACTACTAGACATACTACATTTGGCAGTGGGTTGTGAACACACAGGTTGCAAGTTTTGTATGGGCGGAACTTGGAACTGAGTGGATTTACAATGCCTTTGCTTTGTTGACTATTCTCAATGACCAAAAACTTTGCCTTTGCTGCATGAACGTTCTTTAAAAGCTTTACATGTTAAACAAACTCTATGAACTCGCTCAACCATTGTGTTGACACTTTTAGCATGTTTTATCTCAGGTATCTAAGGCATTCAATTCATGGCATGCATGTGGACTTATCATAGAGTCGCGGTGACGACGCGTCTCTCATATATTTTATGCACTTAACTATCGTTTGATTGTAACAAACTCATTTTTGGTACATTGGAAATCTTTTGGGACCTATGTTTTGTAAACTCTGATTATTTTACTTAATCAAACGATGTATTTTCAAAACGACACTTTAGGTTGTTCAATATAACCGTAACTGTGATGCTATGGCAGTCATCCCCCAGGAATTCCATTCCGCTGCAAAATAGGTAATTTGGGGGTGTGACATGCTCAATCTTTTCATTCGTCTGTTGGACAACATCAGAACTGGATAATTCTCTTTGCCCAATCTCACCCCAACATATAGGAGTTCGACATTTCCATCCATATAACATCTCGTATGGAGGCATCTTAATACTGGAGTGGTAACTGTTATTTTACAAGAATTCTGCTAGGGCTAAGTACTTATCCCAACTACCACCAAAGTCAATAACACAGGCTCGAAGCATATCTTCTAGTTTCTGAAAGGTCCTTTCACTTTGAGCATCTGTCTGCAGATGATAAGCTGTACTAAAATGGACACGAGTACCTAGATTCTCTTAAAATTTCTTCCAAAATCTAGAAGTAAATCTGATATCTCTATCTGATACTATAGAGACTGGTACTCCATGTCTGGCCACTACTTCGCGAAGATACAACTCCGCGAGAGCTTCTGAGGAAATTGATTCCTTAATAGGAAGGAAAATCGCACTCTTTGTTAAATGATCTACAATTACCCATGTGGAAAACTAGAAGGGGGGGTTGAATAGTTTTTCCGATTTTAAGTTAGTTTCAAAAACTTTAGATTCGATGTTATGTGAAATCGTATGGATGAAGAGAAATTATAGATCTAAGAGTAATGAAAATAAAGAAAGCAAGTAAAGTAAAGGATAGAAATGACACAACCGATTTATAATGGTTCGGCTACAAGGATACCTTCCTTTCCCTACTCCACTCCCCGAGTCACCTACTCAAGAGTTCAAGCACTAGGTCAACAAACTCCTTCAACTTGGCGGAGAAGCCTTCACAACGTCACTTACACTTTTTCCGGTACAAAGCTAAATACCGAGTCCATAACACGGAGGACCAAACCAACACTAATATAACACAACAAATATGTGAAATATGAAATACAAGATCTTCGCTAAAGAAATCTTGTGGAGGAACAAATTAATTAAGGACCCCTTGCTTGGATAACTTGTAGAATGCTCGTGATCTCGCCTTAGAGAATGACCTATTTGAGAATCACAATAAAAGAAAGAAGAACTACTCTCTAGATCAAGTGATCTTTTGTTAGAAAAGTGTAAGAATATATGAGAGAGTTTGTAAGAAGAGGGGTGAGTAAAAACGAAGAAATGGCTCTCTATTTATAGGCAAATTCTTGCCACTATTGCACGGATCCCACGGATCCCTTGCTTGAGGGATCTGTCTAGTGTAACTCCAGGGATCCGTGAGACGCTCCTGTTTGCCCATGGATTTTTGGGTTATGGGTCATGGGTCATGGGTCCTAGATTATGAACCATGGGTATCTAAATAGATACAATGTATCTAATAGATGCAATGCATCTAGAAAATGGGTATGGGTTAACTCCATGGTTATGGATATGATCCATGGGTATGGGTCATGGGTTGTGGTTTTTACCCATCCCAATAAACTATTACAACAAATGAATTATTACAGCAATTTGTATTAAATGACTATGTGTAGATGCTTTACAAAAATAACATGTATCCTTAAAAATTTACTTATGATAACATTATATTTGTTATCAACAAAACACAAAGAGATCGCTAAATATGAATAAACGTTTTTACGGTTTATTTGTATTAACAATCTCCCCCTTTTTGTTGATGATAAAACATAATGTTATGATGAGTAAAACTTAAGATTAGATGTATGTTTTAGAAATCATAAGTTTTACTTCTTCTCTCCCTTTTTGTCGAAATAAAAAATGACCCTAATGAAGAAATAAAGTGTGGAAAAATAGTCCACGTATATCTAACTCTCCCTTGACGGTAGCTCCCCCAAGAATGGGGTGTCAAGTGAGAAAATATAAAAACCTACAAAGAAAAGGTTAGTAGTAACATGCATAAATAATCTTGTGATTGACGAGAAACAAGATTGGTATCCAATAAATGTAAGCAAGGCCTTGAAATAAAACAACAAAATGTAGTGGTATTTATGCCACATACAAGCATGTAAAACTAAGAACAAGACTTGTTCTAAAAATGACTCAAAAGGAAAATACTAGAGAAAATAGTAAAATGATTCCTTCCATGCTTGCATAAGGTTATGGATGGAAGTTTTGGTGAGTGTTGATGTGGATGCGATCAAGGATGAGGTTAAGTATGAGTCGCATCTCTTCCCTAATTTCTATTGCAAGATCCCTAGTGGATTGACAATGTTTTCAATGTAAATGATGTGGGTAATGTGTGAGGAAGTTTTCCGGGTTAGTTTGATTTGTGAGATGCGGAAGTTGTGGTGGAAAAGATGGAAAATATGGATCAAAGTCCGAAATGTTTGGAAGTGGTGGTGGAAAAGAACCTAGATGTTCTTGTAAGACAATGGGAGCTAAAGGTGGTGAGGTTTCAAGGTCTTTGAAAATTGTGTTTGAAGATGTGGGAGGTGTTAAAAAGACTAGTTCTTTTGGGTTGTTTTGTTGGGATCTTGTTGGAGTCTTAAGGAGTTCCAATAGAGTGACTTTAGGTGGAGACTTGATGGGTGATGATGTTGGTGTGCTTGTTGGAGATGAGGGAGGTGATACTATGGAAGCATTTTGTGGTGAATGAGTAGTTGGTGATGAACTATTTGATAATGGTTTGGCTAAACAACAAGGCCAGATGCTAATCCATGCGGTTTTTATAGATTTGGGTGGTGGTACTACGGAAGATGGTAGGACAAAATTTTGGATTTCTTGAAAAGGATTGTTTGCACTAGGTGATTCATCTATGGTGGAAGATCTTTTGGATGACATGATGATGGTTGTTTGTGAGGTTGAAAATGATGAAGATGCAAGCATTTTGGGAATCCTATTTATAGAAAAAATAATGCATTGTAATGAATGCTTGACCCAAAATGTGGACTAAAATCTAATGATTAGATATGAATTTAAGGCATGTGATCATCAGAACACAAGCATTAAGTAACATACTCATTAGTAAAAAGAAAAGATGATGAAAATATAGAGGTTTTTAGCCAAAGTGAGAAAAATAGAAGAGAATTTTAGCTTCTGTCTCACGGATCCCACAGATCCTTCCTTTGAGGGATCCGTCCAGCATTAACGCTGGGATCCGTGGCACTGGTGAATCAGGCAGGATAAAATTTTCCTTTTGGAAATATTTGTGCCTAGTATGTGCCTATATGCAAACCATTTGGAGTTGCGGTTATCTCGACTCCTAAAAAGAAGAGAAAAATAGGTTAGAATTGAGAAAATATACTATTATGTGAGATAACCCGAGTGCTCCTAATTCATTGTTGCTTAAATGAATGTATCCGAAAACACATATTAGTTATGTGTCCTCTTTATCATTCAAAAGACATGAGATGCAATGAAAACGGGTTTTTACTTTGTATTAATAATGAAAAAGAGGTTTGTCCTAGACGTGAGAAAATAGCTTTTATGAAAGTGATACGGGAAGAAGTATCCTTTTAGAACGTATTTTGAAAAAGTTTCTTTGTTTGAAGAAAACGTTTATCCTTGAGAAGGAAAAATAAGTATGAAATAGCGTGTTGTAAGAGAAACTTACCTTGAAAAGTAAAGGAAAATTATGAAAGTACGAGTTGTAAATAAAACCTATCTTGGGTTTTGAAAATTCCCGTATTGTTTGTGAGTTGTGTGTGAAATAGAGATTCTAGACTCAGAAAGGAGAAGGCTAGTGTTTACATACCTTGTAGAGTTTATAAACCAATTACAACGATTGTTCCATGAGACCAAGACCAAGACGAAGTAGGTTGAATTGTTCCCGCTTCAATGGTTTGGTGAGGACGTCGGCTATGTTGTCTTTGGATGCTACCTTCTCAATAGAGATGTTCCCCTTTTGAACATTGTCTCTCAAGAAGTGATGACGAATCTCTATATGCTTGGTGCCAAAATGCAATACCGGATTCTTGCTTAAGTCGATGGCACCTTTGTTGTCACATAGAATGGCTATGTCATTTAGATGAATGTCGTAGTCAACTAACGCTTGTTTCATCCATTGTTCTTGTTGGCATGCTTTGCCGGCGGAGACATATTCAGCTTCGGTTGTTGATATGGCCAATGTCATTTGCTTCTTTGAGAACCAAGATGTTAAGCAACAACCCATGAAAGTACATACACCACTTGTACTCTTTCGGTCAACATAATCACCTGCATGGTCAGAATCTGCATATACAATTGTTTCTACCCCCGTACCCTTAGGATACCATAATCCTAATTGAGTCGTACCCTTAATGTATCTAAATATTCTTTTGACGGCTTCTAGATGTGATGCTTTAGGATCTTCTTGAAACCTAGCACATAGACAAACATTAAACATGATATCCGGCCGAATAACCGTAAGGTAGAGAAGACTACCAATCATGCCATGGTATTTTGTGTTATCAACGGATTCGCCGTCTTCATATTTTGTGAGTTTAGTGTCGGTTGACATTGGTGTTCTTATGGGTTTTGACTCTTCTAAACCAAATTTCTTTAACATCTCCTTTATGTAGTTAGATTGATTAAAGAAGATACCATCTTCTACTTGTTTGATTTGTAGACCAAGAAAGAAACTTAGTTCTCCCATCATACTCATCTCGAACTCGTCATGCATGATTTTAGAGAAATCATCACACATGTCTTGACAAGTAGATCCAAATATAATATCATCCACGTATATTTGAACAATGATTATATGTGATTCCTTTTTCTTAGTAAAAAGTGTATTATCAACTAATCCCATGGTGTAGTTGTTTTTTATTAAAAATGACTTGAGTCATTTATACCAAGCTTTTGGAGCTTGTTTAAGACCATAAAGAGCTTTCTTTAACTTGTACACATGTTTAGGTTTTTCGAAATCGATAAACCCCGGAGGTTAAGCTACGTATACTTCTTCCTTAATAAAACCATTTAGAAAAGCACTTTTGACATCCATTTGATAAAGCTTAAGATCATTAGCACAAGCATACGCAAGAAGTATTCTTATAGACTCTAATCTAGCCACAGGGGCATAGGTCTCATCAAAGACTATTCCTTCTTGTTGATTATACCCTTGGGCAACGAGTCTAGCTTTGTTTCTAGACACTACACCATTTGCATCTAACTTGTTTTTATATACCCATTTGGTTCCTATTATGGTTTGATTACTAGGTGGAGGGACGAGTGTCCAAACGTCATTAGAAACAAATTGATTTAACTCTTCTTGCATAGCTATTACCCAACTTTCATCTTTTATGGCTTCTTGTGTATTCTTAGGTTCTATGGTTGAGACAAAACAAAATAAGCTACTTTGGTTTTGAACTTGAGACCTTAAGGTTCTTTCGTTTAATTTTCCTATGACCTTATCTACGGGGTGATCTTTAGACTCTTTAATATTAATTATTTCATTATTTAAAGGTTCATCTTCTTCATTTGTCGTTTTCTTTATTTCTATAGCTTCACTCTCGACAATCTCATCATCGACAAGAGGTAGAGTAGGTTTGGGTGGACTCTCATCAAATTTTACGTTTAATGACTCTTCAACCTTCATTGTTTCTTTATTTAATATGACGTAAGCTTTGCTATTAGGAGAGTAACCTAAAAAGATACATTCTGTGACACACGGTAATTTTTCACTTATTATTAAATAATAAATGGTAATTTTGTTAGGAATTGGAAATTCCATAAGGAAGTGTCGGTCACCCCAATTATTGTTTAGCATATTTTAGCTCGTAGACTTTACATTATTTAGTAGCTATTAGTTAGTTATTAGCTTAGTTATTAGTTTAAGTAACACCGTGGAGGAAGGACGAGTCTTTACCCACTGTATGCCTGATTCACAGTCCGAAGGAGGACGTGTAGTATGTAACTATAAATACCCTCTATCTCCCAAGGTAGAGGGTTGGACCTTTCATTCAATCTAACCTTTCTTTCTTTTGTTTACTTTCTCTCTCTAGAAAGGATCCCATCTTCCACTTTCTCTCTCAAAACTCATCATAGTGTACGCCCCATAGTATTGATTGTTTGTGTGTTTGTGAAAACCAATATCTAACAATTGGTATCAAGAGCCATGGTTTGATCACTCATCTTTCATGTTCTTGGATTTCCAGTGGTTTTCATAAGGTTTTTGGGTTTGAATGAGTTTAGAGTAGTTTGCATCATTTGGATCATTTCTAGTGTTAAAGTTTGGATTTTGATAGTACTTCTGTGTTTAGAATCATTATAAGTGTTTAGGGTTTGAATTGGAAGGCTTGAATCATCTTGGTTGGGTTGTTTTTGGATTGAAAAGTGGTGTTTTTTTTAAAGTTTCCTGGAAGCGATTTGTCTCACGGATAGCCTTTCTTGGAAGCGATTTGTCCCTTAAGCGATTTGTCAACTTAAGCGATTTGTCAACTTAAGCGATTTGTCCCTTAAGCGATTTGTCCCTTAAGCGATTTGTCATCATAGCGATTTGTCATCTAAGCGATTTGTCAAGGACTGAGATTTGTCTATTCTTGCGATTTGTCTCTAAACCTAACATACAAAACCCTTGTTTTCATATAAAGAATTAGGGAATATCACATACTCAACCATAACACCATATTTATCTTTACCACCAAATCATCTCCTAGTTCCCTTACTACATCATATTTCTCACTCTCTTATGGTTTGGTCTTGATTTTAGTAAAATCCTGTGTACACACCAGCATCATGTCTTACACTCCTGATTCAGTGATTTCAGAATTGCTTAAATTGTATGATGTTGTGGACAACAATGATAATGTATGCTACAACGAGCGATTAAAGATGCTTGAATTAATCAATGAGGATGTGAGATCTTCATGTTCTGAGTACAATGAGAATGAATTGCACTGCTAATGCTACAGAATTCCATGCAAAAGGAATCTTTGCATTATACCCTATCAAAAACTTCACTCTCACCTCATGTTACTTCTACCCATAACAATGGAACGAACATGTATTGCCCTTTTCCGTCAAGATTTATCCACATTAACGGGAACACTACTATTAAACTTAGAACAATTGGAACAACAACTTGATAAAGAAAAGGTTGAAAAGGATAGTTCCAGTGCTGCACTTCAAGTGATCCACAACCAATTTCAGATCATTCATCATGGGAATTTACATTAGATTATGATCAAGACATGGCTGACCTAATGTCTTTCAAGAGACACCTGCTGGAATAGAAATTAACATGTTCACAGAGACACTTATCCATCTCATGGATAATGTGGAGAAGTATATTGAGGAAGTTACTTAGAAAGATGAAAAAGTAGATGAGAGTCCGTGCGATTGTGAGAAAGTTGTGATGAGTTGGGTAATGTATCAGTTGAAGAATCGGTGTGTTCTTGAATGCGAGAATGTCGAGACAACAAATAATGATGTAACCATCTGTTCAGTTACTCCTAACACACAAGAAGTAGATGTAGTAATCAGAAAGGGGAATGAATGTCGGGCACAATCAAAATATTGTAGTGTTGAGTCGGGTAAAGCATCAGAAGTTGGATGACACTGAATACAGGGGCTCAGAGGCAGATAAGCTTGAAACAACCAGTAGTTCAGTGACTCTTGTTACACAAGATGTGGATGCAGATATCAAACTGATAAATGAACAGTGTCATATGATGAGGTACCCTTAACTGTTCAACATAGTGCATCTGCTAATGTACCTAAACAAACCGATCTTAATGCTGAACATGATTCGATAAATGTTCCTTGGTTGGTGAGGAGTCTAATAATTTCAAAACAAATGATATGGTTGATAAAAAGGTTTTTGATAAACTTTCAAACAAATTCTCAAAATTTGAAAAACATTGCATTTCACTTGAAATTGCAATACAAAGTAAGGAGGAAAGTTTTCAAACTAACAAACCATGTAAAAATCCGGAATTTCCTGAATTTCGTGAATTTTTTGAAATAAACTATTTAAAAGCTCAGCTTCAAGCCAAAAACTCGACTATCAACAATTTGAAGAAACATATTTCTAATATGCATGTGAAGAGTAATTTTGTTACAAGTAATTCTAATGTTAATACTATTGATGATATTCAAATAAGAAATGATGAATTAGCGGTTTGTGTGGCCAAATTACTAAAGGAAAATGAGTCTTTGAGAAAGTATCACACAGAACTAAGTGACTCTGTCAAAGAAGCTAGAACTAAGTCAATAGAACAAACAAACTCTTTGATAGCAAAAATTGATGATCTCAAAGCTCAACTTCAGGAAAAGAGTTTCGCTATTGTTGTCTTAAAGAATGAGCTTAGAAAAACCGAAGGGAAAAGTGTGAACACTAAGTTTACAAAACCGTCAACCTTGGGGAAGCCAGTCTCTCATCCCACTAGAGACCGGTCCGTTGTTAGGCAGCCTACTGCATTCATATCTGAAAGAACAAAATCTTTAAAGACAAGGCTTGCCTCCCAAGTTGATGCGATAAAAGTTTTGTCAAAACTAGTCACTTCACCTGAGTTACCTAAGAATAAGGCTTCTAGCTCCGTTAACCCTCAACAAGTAGCCACTTCTAATCCCAGCACCTCTAGGATTAGTTAAAACTTGTCAAAGATGTCAAAACCAAGCATTAAAACCTAGAATTCATATGATATGAATGACTTGTGGAAGAACTATTTTCTAGAAGAAGCTAGGAAAAAGGCACAGATTAGAAAAGACGGAATTTTAGGTGCAATACCTAGGGTGATGAATTTCACGAGATTTCAAGGCACTGCTAGTAGTAGTAAACCATTACCTAGAACACTCAAAAGACTAGGGGTTGGCTTGCATCTAAGAGTAGTTATATGAAGAAGAATGCTAAACATGTAGATAATGAAATTAGAAATTCTGAGTCTTTTCCGAATAAGAAACATTTTCCTGACTCACATGCTAAGGTACAATCCACTAGGACTACTAACATGGCTAAGGTTCAATATGTCATGAAGCAAAACAAACCTAAAACTTCACCTAGATGGATCCCAACTGCTAAATCTTTGGAGTCTAAGAATACCAATAAGTCTTCCACTTTGCATAAGAAGCTTAACAATCCTATACCTTGCCATAAGTGGATACCGTATGGTAGAATGTTTAAGGATGCTGGACTTAAGTGGATTCCTACCGGAAAGATGTTTACCGATGGAAATCTCAAAGTTGACCGTGAAACCCCAAAGGGTTTGGATACTGATGTCACTAACCAAAATATATGCAATCAAATTTGTAATATTAGTGCAGGTAGTCCTTACTCAGTTGCAGATACTTCGATCCTTCAATACATGGACTGGCTTAAAGTATGGATAACAAAAGGATCAATATCTCATAACTCACGGGTTTAAGTTACTCAACATTGATATTCAATCTGCTATGACGTCTGTTCACATCAGCTCAGGCCTCGTACTTCATCATTATGGCGTCTGCAGATAACACTTCAGGCCCCGTTCCTCAAAGAAAAGAAAGGTGTACGCGTCAGTGCGCTTTATCTTCAAAAGAAAATAAATCTTCATGTTTATGACCATTCTCATCGAAATTCTTCATCAACAAGCTTCATGTTTTTCCCACGCTCTTTCAACCCTTAAGTGGATCTACGTTAATTGGTGTATATTCTTATTCACTTGTTCAAATAAAAAATAACAACTTCGGATGCAATTTTTGAGGGGGAGAAGAGTGCATATACTACATGTTGATGGATGCTTAAATTATGGTCATATGACTATAAAGAGTGCATATACTACATGTTGATGGATGGTTGAATTATGGTCATATGACTCTCCTTCAACGCCTAATGCTTCACTTACTAAGGATAACTGGGATTCATTTTTTCAAGATATGTTTGATGAGTACTTCCAACTTCTAATGAATGTTGATCATCCAATTCCTGATGCTCCTGCTCCGGTTCCTGCTGACTCAACTAATTCACCATCTTCAATCTACATTGATAAAGATGCACCATCTAAGAAGTACAACTTAGACTACTTAAGAACCCCAATCTCCAGTTATTCCTCGAGGTGTTGATAATGACTATCGTAATATTGCAGTTGCACTATTGAATAATAATTCGCTCTTTGGTATTCCTTTGCCAAATCTTCACGGATTATTGTTCATGAATAATGATTCTCTCTTTGGTATTCCTCTGCCAAATTTTCACAGATTATTGTTCCTCTCAATGTGCACGCTATGTATCAACCACATGAACATCACGTGGTGGGTATTTGACACAAGTTGATTACTTCAGAGTTAATCATTTATCACTTATTTGAGATTGAAGTTGACTTTCACAAAGGAGTGTTCTTATTAGATAACTTGCTCGGGCTTAACAAATTGAGTAGAAGACTTGGCTTATCTAGTTACCACCAGTCGGTTTGGATGGTTGAAGACCTGGTTAACTATCACTTCAAGGAGTTACGTTGTTTTACTCAGTGACACACACAAATGGTGTAGTGGATAATCGCAAGAGGTGTTAATGTCTCATACTTTGGTTGAGTATTGAGTAATTAGATATTTGCTTGGTGCATAAATTCTCAACACTGTTCTTCCAACAATAGTGCAAGATTAAGACACAAATGCGGGGAATTCTACTTCAGTTTCAAGTTTGGTATATCGGGTTTTCTTCATCAGTGGTCACTTCAAATTGTCTACATATGGGTTGGTTAAGATAGTCGGAGAGAGTTTCTGTTGCAGTTGATTCTCACAAGATACATTTGTGCTAATTGTGTTCTTCTCTATTTCAAGTATATGAGTGTATTATGTTTTGCTGATTCTAAGGTATCAAAACCAGCAAGGGGGAAGGAGATATACATCTAAACACACAACGAGTACATGTGATGAACTTAATAATTCTTCTCTATTGAAGTAATCTCGGGAAAGACAAATTTCATAACCGTAGAGAAACTCAATTTTTAACTCGTAGCCTTTGGTGTGTTATTACAACTATTTGGGGGAAGGATGTATTATTCCAACCATTTGGGGGAAGGATATATTATTCCAACTACTTGGGAGGAAGGATATATTATTCCAACTATTTGGGGGGAAGTGGTCTCTGGATACTTTTGGTATGTGTTAGCTCAACTATCAGTAAGAAGAAATATGAGAAGAATTTTTGGAGCGTGAGATGATATTGCTTATCGACATCTTCTATATGGTTTATGATAAAGTGCTTCCGGTTATTGCTTCATGTACACAGTGTAATGATGATTTCGATGAGATCGCAACCATCAGGGGAGAGATATGTGTACATCAGGGCCACAACATGTTCACTTGATCAGGGCTTAATCGTTATTCGGAGTTGACACTCGCAGAGATGATCAGTGACTCAACATGTAACTTGTATGTCATCGTCTCTACTCTTGTTGGGTACATGTGTACATTATGGGCTGATTGGTTATATGAAAGATAACTGGAATGCATTTGGTGAAATGAAGATGTTGACATATTGTTCTCCCGAATAGATAACTGCTCAAACTTGAAGAGTAATGTGTACATCGGGGACGCACAACAGGTTCACGTGATAGAGCTTAATCATGTATTCCAGGTTTGATAACCGCAAAGATGATCAGTGTTTAAACTTGTTACTTCGGTGTTCTCGTGTTCTTCGGGGTGTTGAGCTTCATTCAATAAGACTGTTTCTCTTCACATTCTACTTCTTGGGAATATGGTCTTTATTCGAAGATTGTCGGTTGGGGGGGGGAGCTACGAAAGTCTCACTTTCTGTAGGCTCAATTTTTGACGTCCATTCAAGAGTCTCGAAAGCTTTGGTGGTGAAAGTTTAAGAAATGATAACTTATATCTTCTACTAAGTGTTGAAGGATATCCTTATCTCGGTACTCGTATCATCATCTTCTTAAACTATTTCATCTTATTTGTATATATTTAACAAAAATAAAATAGAAAAATATAAAATTTTCAAAGAAAACCATAAAAATCAGAAAATTTGAAAAAAAAAAATGTTTTTCTCAAGACATGTCTTCTGGTATCGATATCATCTACGGTCTTAGAAATGTCATTCAATAATGGCACGGGACTTTAGATGAAGTTCGAGCAGGAGGTGTAAATATTTCTTTTCAAAACATGTCTCTAAATATGGCTTGCAGTTACTTGAGACTGCAACCCGTTCTTCAAAATATGGTTTGCTATTATTTCAGATAGCAACCCGCTCTTTAAGAAAGGAAAGTGCTGCGCTAAAACCAATTTTCAAAAATTTTGTGCACTTATCCTAAAACAAAATAAGGAGAGCATATCCTCAAAAAGACTGTTGTTCCTACACAAATGTTTTTCCTTCTAAAATTCTTCAGAAAAATATTTGTTGTTTAAAAAAAATGGTGGAAAAATGAGTTGCTTTAAAAATTAATCAGACTTGGAGTTTTTTTTGAAAATTTGCAAAACCCAATCAATGACTTCAGCTTATTTAAAACTTTTCATAGAAAGAGTCATTGATTGAGGGGGAGAATGTTTTTCAAATTCATATCATCTAACGGGCTTATCTAATTATCCTACGTGCTCAACTAAAAATGATATTTGCCTATGTCGAAGGACTAGGAATTTAGGATATGATAGTTAGGATTAGATGATTAGAGTTTGATGATCACATTATTCCCATGCTTTACATGATCTGATTGATATGTTGAATTGACTTTTATTAGTCGATTGTTGTTTGGGTGTTGTCGACCACCATATATGTCTATCTGTTTCTACTAACGTATGCAGATTACATGGTATATAAGAACGTTCCCGTTCTGGATCCCACAAAACAAGATGATTGGATGCCGAAAGGAAAGGGTAACTATTTCTTGGGTCGACAAATGAAGAAACAGAGCTTAATTAGATCTCTATGGAAAGTTGGCATGTAATGCAACGTCAGAGGTCTCACTGCATCAGCAAATGGTTTTCTTCCAACCTTACAGCAACAACAGAAGCAGCTTCTACACCACCTAACGTATCTTGTGCAGGAAAAGTAGTGAATAACACCATTTTAAAACAATTTTTGAAAATATTGTTTTGAAAATGGAAAAATATTGCTTTGAAAATAAATTGGACTTAATTTTGGAAATCACCGGATTTCATTCTATCAAAACTTAAGTCACTCAATCAACGACTACGGTCATCGATTGAGGGGGATAGTGATTTAAATTAAAATATTTTCAAACGATATTTCATCTATCAAGTCCGTTTGTACAAAATAAAGTGGTGATCTAAAGATTTAATGTTATGTCATGGTATGATTTTCTTTAAAACTCAAAGATCTTTCAAAATGAAATATTTTCTGTTCTTGTTTGATTGTGAAATTGTTTTATTTTACTTAAAAGATCTCTTAAAAACTATCATACCTGACACTAACAATCTTTAATGTCAAAAACTGTTCCTTATTAGTCATTTTTCAAAATTAAATCTTGGCACGTCTTTCCCCAAAATTTTCTAAATGATTTAAATCAATCGGGATCCAAAATCTCAATTGGTTTGAAATTTTTGATCGGGGGAGAGATCGTGATTTAAATCTCAAGTCGTTTTTAAAGGGTGATTGTTTCAAAAGCACTCCTTCCTTCATGTGCCAAACGATTTTGAAATACATAATGCACATGAATGTGGAGGAGCATTTAACCAAAACCAGAAGAGAATTTAAACAAGGCATATTTTCTCCCATGTTTTCTAAACCTATTTAAATCACTTGGGATCCAAAATCTCAAAGGATTAGATATTTTTGATCGGGGGAGAAAATGTGATTTAAATAGGAAATTTGATAAAAGATGATCGTTTTGATTCAAAGTGCAAGTTCTCTCTAATATGTGCTAAACTCTTTCATATATCGATGCACATATTGAGGGGGAGCGAATGGTTTCCATTAGCAATCGTGAAAAGTACTTCAATAACCTCTTGCCTCTATGTGCAAAATGATTTTCAAATATCTAACGCACATATTGAGGGGGAGAATTTACCAAGAAAATCAAATGGATTTTTCTATGAAATTGTGATCAAGAAATTATTTCAAAGAACTCTTGCCTCCATGTGCTAAACAATTTTGAAATCATATGCACATGTTGAGGGGGAGCATTTCTAAATGATCAAAACAATTAAAGTACAAAATGCTTTGATTTTATATCACAAGTACCTTGATTGATTTCCAAATGATTTTTCAATTGGTTTCAAGAAGGAAAGAACAATACCAAAAGACCGACCAATTTACTTTATGCATGGTGTTATAAGGATGGTTAGGTTAGGTATTCGTTCCCACAATCCTGCCAGAGCTGGAGGGATCTACCCAGGGATAATCCACTAGATAGTGTAGAAGTCCTTAGGTATGATGAAAAAAGGAGAAAAGTGATAAATGGGAAGAGTGCCGACTGAGATAGAGCTAGAACTCGAATAAACCCAACATGGTTCTAGTAATGAAGTCTCAGTAAGTCTGAAGGGTTGAAGAATGAAAAAGAAATGAATGTGAAAAGGGTGAAAAGAAATAGCCCTCCAACAATTCAACCTTAGAAGCGGCAGGGTTCAATACATATGCTCTGGGTGGTTACTAAGGTAACACTGGTATTGAAGACAAGACGTCATGGACCCAGTGATGCATTGCACCTAACTTCCCAAGCTACTCAAGTTCCTCTTAAAAGGACTTGTTTCATTCTCACGGGGAACCTACATAATCTATCGACTTTCTCTTAGAGATTGTTGATATTCAAGAAGGAGACCCTCTCCCTAGTCTCCGGCATAGGAACCAAAAATGCACAATTGAGTCTAGAGCAAAGAGATCATCCACAAAATCTCATTAGGAAACAAAATTCATGAAGACTTGCTGTTTCACACAATGTGGAAAGTAAGATTATATATTGTTGGGATACAGAAAGTCAAAGTGCTGAAGAGTTAAAGTGCTGAAGATTAATAAAAGTCTGCAGAGAAAAGACAAAGTCTTTGAAGAAGTCAAATTCTGCTAAGTAAAAGTCAAAGTCTTGCTTATTCATCAAGAAATGCGCAAAGCTTAAGTCGGTTTATTTGATTAATAGATAGAAATTAATGTTTATCTAGAACTTTCTAAGTATTGTTTACTTGACGTACAAGGATAAGATTGTAAACCGATTAAGGGTTATCCTTAAGCCTATAAAAGGACCCCTAGATTGGCATTAGAGATAGATGTTTTAGAATCCTAAAGTACGATCATTATTTAGAGTTTTAGAGTTGTTAAAGAATGCACATAATAGCAGTTTAGAGTTATTAATAAAGTTAAATCTTCTTAGCTTTGCTAAGTAAATTTTGCGTACTTAATAGAGATTACTCAGTGTTTTCATTGTTAATAACTTAGGATTTATCCGAGGTTGTTAAACCCTTAACAAGCTATTTAAGTTAGTTTGGTTAGAGTACATTGATCCAATAAGTGGTATCAGAGCTTGTGTTGAAACTCTGGCTAAGAAGAAACTGTTTAAACCTAGTTAAACAACAAAAACCTAAAGATGTCGACTGAAGCTGTTCCACCACCATCCATCACCTCACTAAGGATTCCTATCATTAAGAAGGGGTCTGATCTATGGAGCATGAAGATGGCAGGTATATTGCAATCATGAGACCATGCACATGGAATGTGATTGTCAATGGTAATGAAGTTGTGGAAGAACACTGCAGACATTCTGGCCAACCTAAAGCACCTAAACCCATCTTGCCGGTGCTACAATAAGGAATCAAGAGAGGCTCTCAACAAACTGTTGTCTGCTATTCCAGATGGTCATCTACTCAAGTTCCATGATGCTAAAGATGCAAAGCAACTCTTGGTTGCTCTCAAGACTAGATTTGGAGGTAATGATGCTTCCAAGAAGATGCACAGAAATCTGTTGAAGCAGAAGTTTGAAACCTTTCTTGTTGGAGAAAGCCTTGATGCTGCCTATGAGATTCCAAAATCTTCTCGACATCGGAGCTGTACAAAGCAGAGGTCTCAGTTGAAGATGCTAATTTAAAGTTATTAAGAAGTTTTCCATCTACATGGCATGTGATTACTTCTATGATCGGGAGGACAACTGGATTGGACACCATGGATTTTGATGATCTCTACAATCATCTGAAGGTGTATGAGCATGAGATAAATGGCAAACAGCTCAAAGTCTCACAGTATTGCTTTTGTGTCATCGAAAGAGGCAGACTTCTACTAAAAGTACTTTGCTTCTCTACTCAAAATCTTGTTGCTCAAATCTTTGCGCCTACACTACCCACTTTTGCTCATAACCTACACCAACTAATACCACCATCCTCGGATGAGTGGTGTGCTCTTTCTTTGCACAACAAGCTACTCTACCTTTACTTATGAAGAAGATCTCTCACAGTTGAAGGATGCTCTTGAAGAAATTGATATCGGTGGCAAGTTGCTATGATCCTGCAAGGATCAAGAAGTTTATGAAGGGAGAAGGCATTGACTTCAAACCAAAACAGGAATCACTTTTGACAAATCCAGATTGAATGCTTCAATTGTCAATTTGGACATTTGCATGGGAATGTAGGTTTGCTAAGTATCAAGCAAAAGCGGGATGGTGAGAAACCAAAGCTAGAGTTGAAAGAAATTCCTATTACGAAACAAGCTTTGGTTGCTCAATAAAATTTATCAGAGGTTGACTGGAGTGCTGAGTTTGATGATGAACCAGTAACCTACTGTATGGTAGTTGTGGATGATTCAGTGGAAGAATTTGACTGGAGTGTAGGATCGTTATATTTATTGTGTTGATGATTCGGGTGGTCTTGGATGATCAAAATACATGTTATCCATTAGAGAGAGAAAGTAGAAAGAGAGGGAGTTTCTTGGTAGAGCTTAACAAAATGTGAAAGGTTAGATTGAAAGCTCCACCCCTTCCATGGATGGAAGGGGTATTTATCTACAGAACCTACGACCTCCTATCGGCACTTGGATCGGGGTATAGGTGGGTAAAGACCGTCATTCCTCCACGGTGTTACACTACACTAAACTACGCTACAAATTAACTAATTAACTACTTAACAACGTAAATAACTACAAGTCTACGAGCTAACATGTGCTAGAAAATAATTGGGGTGGTGAACTTTAACATGGAATTTCCAATTCCTAACAATCTCCCCCTAAGGAGGTCACCCCATGAAATACATTTTGCATCCTAGCATTCTATCTTTGACTTCGTTCTTGAGCTCGTAGACTTGAATTCTTCACTTTCGCAATCTTTGTGCTTTTGTACGATTCTTCAAAGTCGCATTGATTTGTACTTAAGTGGAGGTCTTTGGCTGATCCATCTTTGATGATCTTGAGCTTTCTTTGA
>OU343225.1:129229651-129312588 GCA_910596185.1 Chrysanthemum makinoi
GAGATGGGCTCCAAATTTCAAATGTCAATGATGGGACAAATGTCATTTTTCTTGGGATTACAAATTTCACAAAGTCGGTAACATTTTTTATAAATCAATCTAAATATGAAAATGAGATTTTAAAAGAAATTTGGTTTGATTCTTCGACCTGTTGACACTCCCATGATAGAGCGTACTAAAGCTGGATGAGGACCACGAGGGATCATGGTAGACCAAATGAAATATCGTAGTATGATGGATCACGATGTACCTCACAGCCCGATGAGCGGATATTTTATTATTTGTATGCATGTGTGCCAGATATCAGACCAAGCCTACTAAAAAGCACCTTGAAGCGGTTAAAAGGGTCTTTCGGTATCTCCAAGGAACCATTAACATGGGTTTTTGGTATCCGAAGGACACTGTATGTGTCACTAACGGCCTATCAGGATCGCGATCATGCAGGTGTCAAGATACGTCGAAATGCGTCGGAGGTGCTCGAGTTCTTGGTGATAAGCTTGTGAGCTGTCTTCTAAGAAACAAATGAGTACTTCGATATCCTCTCTGAGAGACTGAATACATATCCATGTCATCTTGTTGTGCTCAAATCCTATGGATGAGATCCTAATTATCTGACTATGGCTTTGAATTCAATAAAATCCCTCTGTATTGTGATAACAAAAGTGATATTGCTCTCTCATGCAACAACGTTCAACATTCAAGAGCAAAGCATATCGACATTCAACATCATTTCATCAGGGAACAAGTGTAGAACGGTGTGGTGGAACTTTATTTTGTGAGGTCTGAATACCGGTTAGAACATCTTAACCAAAGCTCTTCCTAGAGAACGTTTTGAGTTTATCCTCCCACGACTTGGTCTAAAGAGTCTACAGCGGGAAACACTTAAACGTCTTCAAGAGGAAGAAAAGAGGTAAAGGTTATATTCATCCATCTCTTGTAAATAGTTATTCAAAAAGCAAAATACAAAATTTCAAAACCAACAAAAAGCAAATAGAAAAATATAAAATTCTCAAAATCCATAAAAATAAGAAAATCTTGAAAAATCCCAAAAATATTGTTATTTTGTCATGTTTTCCTTGTTCGATATCATCTACAAACTTTGTGTTGACATTCAAAGAATGTCACGGGTTTTTAGATGTTCTTCGAATGATCATAATTTGTTTTAAAAAAAATAAAAAATTTGAGAGAAAGTAAAATGGTTTATTGTCATTTCAGGCAGTAACCCGTTTTTAAAGAAAGAACAGAGCCATGCTTAATCTTAAATTTTCAAACCTCATGCTCTGATTCTAAAAACAAATGTTTGTCGCCAAAAAGACAAATGTTTCTTTCCAAATATTTTTCCTTCTAAACAATTCTTCTAAAAAATATTTATCATCTAATGAAAACAACATTGCTTTGAAAAATAACTCGGGCTCAATTTTTTGAAAATCATCTGGATTTGACATTTGTCAAAATCTCTATCTCTCAATCAACAACTTTTGTCATTGATTGAGGGGATAATGATTTCATTTAAATCAAAAGGTTATTTGTCATACAATTGGTTCAGACCAAGGTTATGTCATGTTTTCAAAAAGATTCTCAAGCATGTTTAAACAATGGAGTCTAAAGTCTCAGATTTGATTCTTATCAGTTAAATGTTTTTCAAAAGCAAGTCACAATTCTCCTCAAAAGCTTTCAAAATCAATTTAAATCTACAAGAGATCACAAATCTCAAATGATTTGAAAATTGTGATCGGGGGAGAATTTGTGATTTAAATTGGATTTAAACTGATAATTCGATAAACGGTTTTATAGTGATTTACAAGCTCTCCTCCCTACATGTGCCAAACGATTTCAAATTTTCCACGCACATGTTAAGGGGGAGCATCGATTTTAAAACCACAAATGATTGGAATGTGATTGATTTGTCTCATAGTGCAGGTTTCCTTCCAATATGTGCAAAACTCTTTCTAATCTCGATGCATATATTGAGGGGGAGCAATCTCATGAAAACCTCATCCTTCCCCAAAATGCTTTATCTACTTGAAATTGATCGGGAAGTGATGATGATCATTTTAGAAAAATGTTAATCAAAAGACTGGATCCTTCTTTCCCAATCTAAGATTTCAAAAGGCCTCTTGCCTCCCTGTGTTTAAATGATCTCTAATACCTATAGCACATGTTGAGGGGGAGCATTTCTAAAATATCAAAAACAATTAAGATACAAAATGCTTTGATTATATATCACAAGTATCTTGATTGATTTCTCAAATGGTTTTCAATTAGTTTCAAGGCGGAAGAACAATACCAAAAGACCGACCAATTTTACTTTATGCATGGAGATATAAGGATGATAAGGTTAGGTTTTAGTTCCCACGATCCGCCAGAACCGGAGGGATCTTCCCTGGGACAATCCACTAGATAGTGTAGAGTCCTTAGGAATATTGAAAAAAAAAAGGAGAAAAATGAGAATATGGGAAGAGTCGGTTGAGAGAGCTAGTCTGGAATAAACCCAATAATGTTCTAGTTATGAAGTCTCGGTAAGCACTGAAGGGGTTGAAGAATGAAAAATAATTGAATGTGAAAAAGGGTGAAAATAAATAGCCCTCCATTAATTCAACCTTAGGGCAGAAACCGGGTTCAATACATATGCTACTGGTGGTTACTAAGGTAACACTGGTATTGAAGACAAGATGTCATGGACCCAGTGACGCACTGCACTAAACTTCCCAAACTACTCAAGTTCCTCTTAAAAGGACTTGTTTCATTCTCACGGGGAACCTACATAATCTATCGACTTTCTCTTATAGATTGTTGATATTGAAGAAGGAGACCCTCTCCCTAGTCTCCGATATAGGAAACCAAATGTGCACTATTGAGTCTAGAGCCACGAGATCATCAATAAATCTCATTAGGACACTTAATTCTTGAAGGCTCACAGTTTCACACAATGTGGAATGTGAGAATATATTTTTGAGAGTCCTACGCATTATCCTTGTGGTATTGCCAAGACTTGTTGTGTCATCTGGACTTCATCAATGGAGCAATTCATATTGATTGTCCCTTTCCAGGAAAATGGATTGACGAATATCTTTGAAAAACCGGTCGGTGTGCTCAAAATTCTTTTCTTTAGTACATCGACTGTTACATGTTTTTCAAATCAAAGGATATTTATGATTGATATTGATTTCCATAAAACTTTGTTGTATTGCAAAACCATTTATACTAATACACGATTGTTTTTTCAAATCTTTTTCATCAATCATGAATGTCAATATTCGCTGGTTCACTCACTCTATTTTGTCTTCTTTGAGCGTTCCGGTTGAAACGGTGCAGAGCAGCTGCGAAACCCGATCAAGGAAAATCTTAGAATTATACTGATCATAGGCATACTTGTACTGATCACAGGAAGCGTAGCAGTGCACCTCAATTACAAAAAGTGATCAAAGACCTTCTGTTGCTTTATTGCTAACTGTTTTAAGCAGGACCCCCGACGTTGCAGCTGATCCGGAATTGTGAGGTCAATCCATAGCCACATCTCCACAACACTTCATTTCAAAGAAATCATGATATTGCATCAACGTCTCTGATATTTTCACTCCAACTCCTGCTGCCAATAATGAATCAACTAAAGCTTCCGCCTACTTTGATAAAAGATATCATGATCCAAAATGTGAGCATGTCGGTCGTCCAAAGTACCAACACACAATGGCGATACAACATAAAGGATGAGTCAGAGATTTAATGTGACGATTATCTCAAGCTGCTCAAAACTCATTATCACGTGGATCGTTAAAGACCTCCACTGGATTACCAAACATGAAAAATGGAAGAATCAAGGACTACGGCTACAGAGCACGGAACATTAACAAGAATCCAAGAACAATCTTAATGTAATATCTGTTTGTATTCATTGTAATTTGAGGTGACCTCCCTTAGGGGGAAATTGTTAGGATTTAGTAAATCCCGTTATTAAAGTGTCGGTCACCTCAAGTCATGTAACCGTTAGAAAGCTCGTAGTCGTATTATTTAATGTTAGAGAGGGATAAGTAAATATTTAGTTAATTACACCGTGGAGACGGACGGGTCTTTACCGACTGTATGCCTGATCCACAGCCCTAGTGGCATTTTATGTAAGACTATAAATACCCTCTACCTCCCAATGTAGAGGTTGGAGCTGATAATATTACTTTCACTTTCTCTCACTAAGTTCCCAAACCTCTAACTCTTTCTCTCTCTAAAACCTTATTGTATACGCCTACTTGTGACCATGGTTTGATGTGTTTGTGAAATCTAATATGTTACACTAAACCATAATTGGGGTGACTGACACTTTAACGTGGAATTTCCAATTCCTAACAATCTCCCCCTAAGGGAGGTCACCCCATGAATACATTTGCAATCTAGCATTCTTTCTTTGTCTTTAGTTCTTGAGCTCGTAGACTTCAATTCTTCAAATTCCACAATCTTTGTGCTTTAGTAGCGATTCTTTTAAGTCCGCATTGATTTGTACTTTTAGTGGAGGCCTTTAACTAATCCACATCTTGATGATCTTCGAGCTTTCATTGAGAATCATCACCACGTAAATCTCTGGATCACCCCTTTGTAGGTTTGCCTTCAAGTGATGTTGTGACTTTTGGACCGACATGCTCACACTTTCTGGATCATGACATTTTTTTCAATCGAGTACGAAGCTTTACTGGCCATGATATTTGTCACAGCGTACGGAAACATAGTATAAAAAAATCAAGCCAGTTCTGTAGATATGCCGGTCTGATTTCTTCATTAAGTGTGATGTTGTGAGCATGCGGCTTTGGATTGACTCCTCAATTCATCATGCTGCAACCGTCCAAATGTACCTGCAAACAACATTAGCAATAAAACACACAAAGTGTCTTTTGATCCCTTTCGTTGAATTGAGTACATACGGCCCTCGGTTCCCCGTTGATCAATACAATTACTTACTGTGATCAGGTAGGATTCCTAATATCTCCTTGACAGGGTTTCGCAGCTGTTTCATAGCTGTTCTCAAACGAAACGTCTCAAGAAGAAACACGGAGTGAGTGAACCATCGAATGAGATTCATTGGTTGATGAAAAATTGATTTGAAAACAATCGCGTATTCCTTGAAGAAAGAGTTTTGCAATACGACGAAGGTTTTATGAGAAAGATCAATTTTCATCAAAAATACCTTTGTATTTGAATGAGAATACACATTCGATTGCTAGAGAAAGAAAGATTTGCACAGTCTGAACGGTTTTTTTCTCATTTTCACAGTCGACCGCTTCTTCCTTAGTCGAGTTTGTAAGTTTTTCTTTAATAGGAAGATTATTTGTTTCCAATCAGAGATCCTTTGTGTTTGAATTATGAATACACATGCGATGTGTTAGAGAAAAGAAGATTTGCACATTGAACGGTTTTTCCAAAAGTATTCGTCAATTCATTTCCTGAACCAAGGTTGATTCACTAATGAATCGCCCCATCGTTTCTATCCAGTTGTCACAATCTTGATCTTTTGGAAAGATCTCACATGTCACCCACCAAGAGCTTGTTTGATGTTGGCTCTAGAAGGCTTTCCATCTTCCTCGTGAATACTTTTACATATCACTCGGATGTTCTGGCAATACCATAAGGATAATGCGTAGGACTCTTAAAATATATTCTTACTTTCCATATTGTGTGAAACAGCAAGTCTTCAAGAATTTAGTGTCCTAATGAGATATTGTGGATGATCTCTTGGCTCTAGACTCAATCGTGCAAGTTTGGTTTTCTATGCCGGAGACTAGGGAGAGGGTCTCCTTCTTCAATATCAACAATCTCTAAGAGAAAGTCGATAGATTATGTCGGTTCCCCGTGAGAGTGAAACAAGCCCTTTTATGAGGAACTTGAGTAGCTTGGGAAGTTTAGTGCAGTGCGTCACTGGGTCCATGACGTATTGTCTTCAATACCGATGTTACCTTGGTAACCACCAGTAGCATATGAATTGAACCCGGTTTCTGCCCTAAGGTTGAATTATTGGAGGGCTATTTCTTTTCACCCTTTTCTCATTCATTTCTTTTTCATTCTTCAACCCCTTCAGTGCTTACCGAGACTTCATTACTAGAACCTTGTTGGGTTTGTTCCAGTACTAGCTCTGTCTCAGTCGACACTCTTCCCATATTCTCAATTTTCTCCTTTTTTCATCATACCTAAGGACTCTACACTATCTAGTGGATTGTCCCTGGGAGATCCCTCCGGCTCTGGCGGGATCGTGGGAACGAATACCTAACCTAACCATCCTTATAAAACCATGCATAAAATAAGTTGGTCGGTCTTTTGGTATTGTTCTTTCTTTCTCGAAACCAATTGAAAAATCATTTGGAAAATAAATCAAGGTACTTGTGATATAATATCAAAGCATTTTGTACCTTAATTGTTTTTTATCTTTTAGAAATGCTCCCCCTCAACATGTGCATATGATTTTATAAATTGTTAGCACATGGAGGCAAGAGTTCTTTTGAAATAAATTCTTGATCACAATTTCCATGGAAAAAGCCATTTGATTTTCTTTGGTAAATTCTCCCCCTCAATATGTGCATAGGATATTTGAAATCATTTTATCACATAGAGGAAAGAGTTCTTTTGAAGCACATCCACGATCACAACTATAGAAACCCTTAGAAAATCAATCAATGTACTTTATGTTGAAACATATAAATCTTTGTACCTGAAATTTATCTTCTTTTGAAATGCTCCCCTCAATATGCTTCGAGATTCGAAAGCATTTAGCACATATGGGAGCGGTTATGCACACTTGAATCAAAACGATCATCTTTTATCAAATTTCATTATTAAATCACAAATTATCCCCCGATCAAAAATATAAAACCCTTTAAGATTTTGGATCCCAAGTGATTTAATAAGGTTTAGAAAACATGGGAGAAAATATGCCTGATTTAAAAACTCATCTAGTTTTTGGATAATGCTCCCCCTCAATCGTGTGCATTATGTATATTGAAATCGTTTGGCACATGGAGGCAGGAATGCCTTTGAAGGACTAAAACCAATTCCATTTAAACAAATTTGAGATTTAAATCACGATCACTCCCCCGATCAAAAATTTCAAACCTTTCGAGATTTGTGATCCCAATTGATTTAAATCATTTAAAAGATTTTGGGGAAAGACGTGGCTTGATTAAATTTTGAAAAATGATAGATAAGGACCATTTTAAGACATTAAAGAATGTTAGTGTCAGGTATGATTGTTTTTAGGAGATCTTTAAGTAAAATAAAACAATTTCACAATCAAACAAGAACTGAAAAAAAATTCATTTTGAAAGATCTTGATTCTTAAAGTAAAAATCATACCATGACATAACATTAAATCTTTAGATCACCACATTAATACGTACAAACGGACTTTTATGAAGAGATATCGTTTGAAAATATTTTATTTTAAATCACTTTCCCCCTCAATCGATGACCGTAGTCGATGATTGAGTGACTTAAGTTTTGATAAATTGAAGTCCGGTGATTTTCAAAATTAAGTCCAATTAATTTTCAAAACAATATTTTCCATTTTTAAAACAATTTAATCAAATTTTTTCAAAATTGTTTAAAAATGGTATCCTACACAAAGATACGTTAGGTGGTTGAGAAGCTTCTGTTGTTGCTGTAGGGCTGGAAGAAAACCATCTGCTGATGCAGTGAGACTTCTTACGTTGCATTTTTTATGCCAACTAAGGTCAAATTAAGCTCTGTTTCTTCATTTGATGATGAAGGAAAACCATCTGCTGATGCAGTGAGACCTCTTACGTTGCATTTTTTCATGCCAACTCTCCATAGAAGTCAAATTAAGCTCCTTTTCTTCATTTGTCGACCCAAGAAATAGTTACCCTTTCCATTTGGCATCCAATCATCTTCTATTGTGGGATCCAGATCGGGAACATTCTTATATACCAATATACCTGCATACGTTAGTGAACACACATACAGATATATGGTGGTCGACATCACCCAAACAGCAATCGACTAATAAAAGTCAATTCAACATATCAATCAGATCATACATGGGCATGGGAATTATATGTTCATCAATCTATAATCATCTAAACCTAACAGTCACATCCTAGAAACCTAGTCCTTCAACACAGGCAATTATATTTTTCAGATAAGCACGTAGGATGATTAAGAAAGTCCGATAGATGATATAAATTTGAAAAACATTCTCCCCCTCAATCAATGACTCATTTTATGAAAAGATTAAAAGCGCGAAAGTCATTGATTGAGTTTGCAAATTTATGAAAACTCCGATACTGATTGATTTTCAAGCAACTCATTTACCACCATTTTGTTAAAACACCAAATATTTTTCTGAAGAATTTTTTTGGACGGAAAAACATTTGTGTAGGAACAGCAGTCCTTCGACATACATTCCTCAATTTGTTTTAGGATAAGTGCACGAAATTTTAGAAAATTGGTTAAGCGCAGCACTTTCCTTTCTTGAAGAACGGGTTGCTATCTGAGATAATAGCAAACCATAGTTAAGCACGGGTTACAGTCTGAAATAACAGTAAGCCATCATTTTTGAAGCGCGGGTTACAGTCTGAAATAACTGTAAGCCATAGTTTTAGACATGTTATGGAAAAAGAATATTTACACCTCCTGCTCGAACTTCATCTATGGTCCTGTGCCATTATTGAATGACATTTCTAAGACCGCTGATGTTATCGATACCAGAAGACATGTCTTTGAAAAACAATATTTTTGGAAATTTTTTTCAAATTTTCTAATTTTTATGGGTTTTTGAAGATTTTATATTTTTCTATTTTGATTTTGCTGGTTTTATATTTTTGTATTTTGTTTTTGATAAATATTTACAAAGATAGATTAGATGATATAGTTTAAGAAGATGATGATACGAGTACCGAGATAAGGATATCGAGCAGCCCCGTTGTAGAAGATAGAAGTCATCATCCCTAAAACTTTCACCACCAAAGCTTCCAAGGCTCTTGCATTGAAGAAAGAAATTGAACCATCTGAAAGTGAGACTTTGGCAGCTTCCCCCAAAACCGAATATCCATAAGATGAGCAGATTCGAAGCTCTATTTCAAACTTTCCTTAGCCAGGTGCACAGAGAAGCACACCATTATCATAAATCCCGCTGCTCCTTTTAAGAACGATAGTCAAGATTCTTCGTTCGGGGTTATATCATCAACAAGAACAGCAACGTATCATCCCACTCTTTAAATTTCTTCTCATATTTCATTACCACTGAAGTCTGAAGCGATGCATCCCCAAAAGGTGTCAAGATACCACTTCCCCCACGTAGATGAATTGATGTAGTCAGTCTCTTAGACTAGAGCTCACGAACCCGAATACACATATACCCGAAGACAGAGAAACTTATACCATCGAAGTAGCAGATTAAGTCCAATAGCCAAAGAATAACCCCGGTGTATACTTTTCTCTCCCCTTGAAGAAAGTGTATGAAGCTCAAGAACCTGAAGTACCCGAATGCCCAAAGAGAATAACGATAATATTGAAGAAGCGGCCGAATCACTGATTATCTCTGGATGACAATCTCTGCGGATGTCAACTCGGAATAAGTGATTATATCTCTGAATCACCGATTAAGCACTCAAGTGAAACAGCTGAGCGCCCCCAATGTACACAATTCTCTCTCCCCTGATGATTGCGATAACATCGAAATCATTACACACTTGTGTACCTCTTTTTATCTTCAGAAACTTTCTCTTACATCACTTCCCCCACGTAGTTGGAATAATAACACTAAAAGCTTTGATGAGTAAAACCTTGAGTTTCTCTGTGGTCATGACATTTGTCTTCCCGGGATATCTTCAATCACTTAGAAGAATTAAGTTCATCAAGTTTACTCGCCTTGATGAGTAAAACCTTGAGTTTCTCTGCGGTCATGACATTTGTCTTCCCGGGATATCTTCAATCACTTAGAAGAATTAAGTTCATCAAGTTTACTCGCTTTGTGTTTAGATTTGTGTCTCCTTCCCCCTTGCTGGTTTTGACACTTCAGAATCAGCAACTCATTGTAAGCCCGTATACTTGAAATCTGTTGAGAAGAACATCTTTAATCATTGTGAGAATCAACTTGCTGAAGAATATGAGCAATTCTAATTGGGGATTAAGTCAAACATTTCACCCTCCCCCAATTAGTGCTCTCCCCTAAACCGACAATCTTTTTGATAAATGCATTGAATAAGAAGAAGTCTTTAGATCGTTAAAGGCAACTCGTCTTTAGTCTTCTAACATGTAGCAGAAAATGTAGAACCGACTGTAGACTCGACCTTCTTCAAGATTGTCCAGTTGGGGATTAGATAGTTAACATCTTCATCTCACCAAATGCGTTCCAATTACCTTATATGTAGCAAATCTCCTTAACTAAAATCCCTCCCAATCAAACAAGAACAGAAAGATGTTCATCAAAGAAATCAGCCCAGCAACTAGAAGCACTTTGTCATTTAATCATATCAGCCCATGTGAAGATGTCAACCAACGGCTCATAGAAGAAACTCCATGTAAAGATGACCTGATAAGAAGAAGCTCGGTTCTTACATGAGGGGAGCCGTATGACCATATATTCTCATATGTCAATCAACCATGCAGAATTATTACACTTCTTCTCCCCCTCAAGAATTGCATACGGAGATGCCATTCTTGGTTAAGTAAGTGAAATCATCCAAATGTAGTCTATTCACACTTCTCCCCCGTAAAATTAGCATATGATGTCGCCATCGTCATTATAAAAGAGCAATTGGAATAAGAGTAATTATCAGTAGTCTGGTTTACTTGATGACTGAAGCGCATGGAAAAAGCATGAAGCATGTTGATGAGAATGGTCATAATAAGAAGATTTCTCTTCTTCCGAAGATAATCTGCACTGAAGCGTACACATTTCTTTTCTTTAGGGAACGAGGCTTGAATTGTTGTGTTCAAACGTCATAAGAAGATTTCTCTTCTTCTTGAAGATAAAGCGCACTGAGACGTACACTTTTCTTTTCTTTAGAGAACGAGGCATGAACTGTTGTGTTCATACGTCATAATCTCTCTCTTTTCAATCTCTCTTGGCAAACTTGTAATCAACCCTATTATCATTCAGTAGGCTCTTTGTAGTGACAGCTGATGGAGAAAACCCAATGTGATGAATCTGACCTTGAAGTAAACTAACCCGAACTCGTGACTTAAACTTGCACATATGTAACAAAGAGCAGTGCCGAGAATTCATGCCCATTTGAATCTCTAAGTACTCTATACTCTTCAACCAACCAACCATCAAGTAATAGACATACATCACCTCTTGAAACTCCACAATTCAATGTGACTGAGCACTACAACGTAACTCCTTAAAGTGATAGTTATTTTGTGGTGGTAAGAGCCTAATTCCCCTAAGTGGTAAAAGAAAAGGAAAAAAGTCACCCAAAAATAACTAGATTTCCAAGTCTTCGTTTTTGATTAAGCTCGAACACGGATCTCGAAGAATCTTCATCCAACCATCCCCGATACCTTCAGATACTAAGTACACTCGCCAGTGACATTTCACTTCAACCTCAAATAGATAATATTGAATTAACGCCGTTGTCACATCTTCTGGTTAAAAGCTCAAATCTAGCCTCCTTTTACGTTTTAAGTGAACTATGATAATGGTTTCATCCCGACCATGGTTAAAAGCACATAACCCCGTAAAACCATGTAATAACCAAACTGCCATGACGAATATCCAAACACACATCCAATTCATGAAGTACACCCTTTTATCCCTTCTTGAAGCAAGAAACTGTAGCACCAACATCAAATAAGATCCCGAAATACACTTTCCTTTCTCCAAGATGGTTCCATTATTACGGTATTTTACAACTCTATGGTTTAAACCGAGAAATAGTCTCTTTCGCGGGATTTTACAAAACCAAGAATAAACCGTAAGATAGATCCGGAAATGCACCTTACTATTATCAGGATGTTTCCATTGTTACGGGATTTTACAAGTCTATAATTTAAACCGAGAAATAGGTTCTTTCGCGGGATTTTACAAAATCAAGACAAAACCGTAAACAATGTCAGCTTGAATGTGTTATGACAACTTTGGTTTCGGTGAATATCTGTTTTTAGGGGAACATGCAGAGGTTCATCAGTGGTTCATTATCCAACATCAACATTATCATCAACCATCCAATAGACACTTTGGTAAACACATCATTTACGCATTCTGTCGGCAAATGTTGTGACCTCCTGGTGAAGTAAACCCGATATACCAAACTTGATCATGAAGTAAAATTCCCCAGATTTGTTACTTAAACTTGTACTAATCCTTGTGAAGAAGTAACGGTGTACCCAATGTACAAATCCTCTTGACATATCCTCAACTGCGTGAGACACCGAAGTGATAGTTACTTTGTGGGTTAAGCGAGAAAGAATCACAAACGTAACTAAATAGCCAAGTCTTTATCACACTCTTTAAATGCCCAAACAAGTCATCTTCGCGAAAGGGTAGTAAGAAAGAAGATGAAAGTAAGTAAACGCGCCCGGAAAACCTCACATCAAATCCAAATAAGAAATATCGTACAAGCAACCCCGAAGTAAACCTTGTTCAAATATCAATTCAAGCCGTGACAGAATACCCATCGTGAAAATGCATAAACCAGAGTACCAATCAGCATAACACAACGATCATCATCACACCAAATCTCATTATCATAAATCATTGCATGTATACAAGCCCACTTTCGTTCCAAAATTGAAAGCCTAAGTACTTTATGATCCAAAACCCGGTCACAATATACGCCCCGTAAAATAATCACTCCAGCCCATGAAATTAGTTCCACTTCCAAAGCCGTCAAGTCCAAATTTAAGGTTGTCCTATTCCAGGTCCAGTAGTAGCCCAATAAACAACATAATACACCACTTCCCACGATTACAATTACATGATGGTTTAATTATTTGTTTCATTGAGGTCTTTTAAAACGGAACTTATTGAAGTGTCCAAAATGAATAAACTAATCCATGAGATTCGTGATTTACCTCATACGTTGAATGAAATTCGTGACCCATGTATCGTGATATATCAATTCTGAAATTTGTGATGCCACCATTTAATTAACCAATGGTACTCGTTCCATTTCACACACAAGCAAACAAAACTTTCGGCCCATGTATTAGACTGGTAACCGATCCATATACCACCCAACCCTAACCATCCGGGTATTTAACACACTTACAAACCCTAATCCTTTTTATCATCCGCCCCCTACCAAAATAATCTCTCAAATATCACCAACATCTGCTTCTCTTAACCCTAATCAAAAACTCTAAGAGTACGCCTCCATCAGTTAACAATTATCCAAAATCATTCACACATCATCCAACTCATTCGAAACCCATAATTATCTCAACAAATTCGACCTAATCACCACTTCTTAGACATAATATGCAGCAATAATCAACACAAGACCTCGCCACAGGGATGGCAAGAGGTCCTTGGTTTCAACGAGTTAAGCCACATGGATGGCACGATGCTTCTTGATTATGCTTTACGAATCAAAAACAGATCACATGTAGGTTGAATTATGATACAATCAATAAATAGTTTCTTTGTTTTGAGTTTTATTAAACGAATCAAAGAAAAAAGATTTAACAAAGTTGTTAAAATCTTTTCTTTAAATTCGGACATAAAAAAAGTTTGGATCGATGATGAACTCTTTCTCGTTAGAAAGACCTTAGAGTCTTGATGTTTCATTAAAAAAAACGAGATAGTAATCTGAGATTAGTGGTTTTATTTTGAGTTTGCATGAAGTTTGTTGAAGAGTGACTAAGATGGTATGATGGTTGTGTTTAGGTCTAGGATTAGTGAGTTGATAGACATGGTCTCGTGGCTGATGTGAACAACTTTTTTGCTTTCCTTAAGATTTGTTGATATTCATGGACTGATGATGGGTTTAACCTGATGTCATTTTGAGTCTTGTTGGTATTTGGTTTGTGGTCATGTGGTCAAGTCTTCTAATTCTTCATTTCTGTTCTTAGTATTTTCAAACAAGTCGCTACTATGCTATAGTAGACAAGTCGCTACTAATGCTTTAGAGTTAAGTCGCTAACCTCCTTTGAGTCAAGTCGCTACATTTTTTTTCATTACAAACCGCTACTTGTTAAATAACAAGTCGCTACATCATTTTCAAGTCGCTACATCTTTTGCAAAACACAACTCGCTACTTCATTTTCATCACAACTCGCTACTTGTAAAGACAAGTCGCTTAGAAGGACTGAATAATGACAAGTCGCTACATCTTGACTCAAGTCGCTATAAGGAACATACTAACTCGCTTATATAAACAGTTTGACAAGTCGCTTAAGACTTTTTAACCCATTCATACATAAACCCAGAAAAACTGCAATGAATATCCGTTTTGACCTCTTTTTGACTATATCCGATGAGTTTTCCGACCATCATCATAAGAAACCCAGAAAAACATCATAAAAATGCTTCCTTTTGACTGTTATGACCACAGAAACTGACGGTTTGACCACAAATAGATTTCACATTGGTACAAACAATTCATAAGAAAATGATTGTACAACACTGTTTTGGACAAAAATGACAAAGACCAGATATTGTAACAACACATTGGTACTTAAAACATTGTTAAAAACTGTTATCAATAATGTAGTAAAAATATTTCAGTCTGTCAAAATAGTACTAAAAACAGATTTAACACATATAACAAAACCACAATAAATCACAACACAGTAAACCTTGGCTCTTGATACCATTTGTAGGATCGTAAATATTATTGTGTTGATGATTCGGGTGGTCTTGGATGATGGAAATACATGTTAGCCATTTTTAGAGAGAGAAAGAGTGAGAGGGTGTTTCTTGGTAGAGACTTGCTTAACAAATGAAAGGTTAGATTATGAGAAAGCACCACCCCTTCCAAGGATGGAAGGGGTATTTATACTTACAGACTACACGACCTCCTGACGGCCTGTGGATCAGGTATACAGTGGGTAAAGACCCATCCTTCCTCCACGGTATTACACTAAACTAATCTACGCTACAAACTAACTAATAAACTACTAAATAACGTAAATAACAACATGTCTACGAGCTATCATAGGCTAGACCATAATTGGGGTGACCGACACTTTAACATGGAATTTCCAATTCCTAACAAAACACTTTGTGTATAGGCACAAGATCACAAAGCAGGAACAAGAGAATAATTGTATGTGTTTTTCTTCTGTCTAAATGAGGCTAATAAATCTTTTTATAATACAGATTCTAGAAGACAGCTATGCAGTTAAAGTTGGTTGAAACCAGCAGGACCCAAGCAAGGGGCTCTGCCCCTTAACCCTGCAAGGGGGTTGCGCCCCCTTGACAGCTGCATTTTTGTCATGGTCGAAAACATATTAGCTCAACGAGTGTGCACTCCACACTTCCCTAACTCGTATCCGAGCCGAATATGAAATCTCATTAACCTCTAGTAAATCGTCATTACCTAAATGGCCGTTGATGACACTAAAATCACCAACAGATGTGTACGCTTAAGCTTATATTTTGGAAGCACCACACATCTCATCATCTTTGATATATGTATTTACACCGTCGCGTGTCAATGCGCACATAGCTAAACTAGGAGTGCGATTGAGAATGGAACATTTTAGATATGTCCTTCAAAATGTCTTTCTTTAGATCAACTTGAACTCGGTCATACTGAGTGAATTCTTGATGTCTAGAGCTAATTGTATGTTATTTATTTTTACGACAATACACTATGGGATCATGGACTTGCTAGTTAGATGTTTCATATATTGCAATTGCTTTAGAAAATGGTTCTAACATGATTCTTTCATTTTAAAAAACAAACCAAACATTAATAGCCTGAATGTTAACGGGTATGTCATTCCTTTTGGTTTTTAATTTTTAAGCTTAATTCATATGATGTTTTGGGGTTTTCTTAGGTACATAGCTAATAGTAATTGCATAAGCATTTAAAAGGTTTTTTGCTTTTCAAAGTAATCAATGTAGGAAAATATACTGGTGTGGGAATGATTTATAATTTGGATATCAATTTGAATCGTGTAATCACTTTAAGTTTAAAGTATTTCAATCCTATATGCTTTGGGTTCACGAAATCCTTAATCGGATAAGAAAGAATGAAAATTGAAATCTAAGACAAGATATATCAATTAGAAACTTTAAAGTATTGTTTGTTGTTTTATTTTGTAAATGAGACCAAGAATATTGTTAAATCAACCAACGAAATTCAGTTATATTCGGTTATATACCAATCATTGTGTTGGTTGGTAAAAGACGCATCAGTTGGGTTTTTGGCAGAAAACTGTTAACATCGATTAATAAAAATCGTTTAGGTTTTAGGGCGCCACCCCAAACCTCGCTAGGGGAGGATTCTCCTCAACCACCACCCACTTACTTAGGAGCGGGACCCCAACAAGGGGCTCTGCCACTTGACCCTGCAAGGGGTGCAACTCCCTTGACCCCCGCGTCTTTGTCGTGACGGAATCAAGCTAACTATAACGAGTGTGCACTCCGCACCTCTTATGTCTTCTTGAGCTAAACTTGTATATGGCCGTTGGTCTTAAGTAAAATACAATCACCTTAAATAGTTGATACACTAAAATAACCAACATTTCTCTCCCATTTTGGTGTAATCCTTAATTTAATAAAATATAGAAAACAAACCAAACTCATGCATAAATGAAATTGTCACTATGGATTGAATTTTCACTTAGTATGAATGCCTAGGATTGAACCCTACAATTCGTATGAATACCCGAAGATAGTGTACATATAAGTTACTGCAATACTCTAATGTTTATAAACTTGACACTATTATAGATCCATGTATCCATATCCTTTGATGAGCATATAAAATCCAATTCCAAGCTTTTAGAAGCGGCAAAACTTCCTCCTCATATAGGTAGTCCTTTTATTCTTGCACACGCACATGCAATTTTTCAAAAAAAAACTATTAAGAATTTAGACTTCAACCCAACATCATCTGCATAACCGAGTACATACCTTGGGATGATTCTATCGAATGTGCTCCAATCACTAAAATGAGCTTTCAACATTGAATTCAACTCCTAGTGTTAGCTAGAAGGGAATTGGGTGTCTCACCGTTAGAGATTTTTTTATGGAATTTAATCCCATCCTTATAGCTAACTTGTGCACTAAGTCTAGGGCTAATCCTTTTGTCAAGTGATCCGCCAAGTTTTGTTGAGATCGAACAAAATCCACGGAAATCACTCCATTTGTAATGAGCTCACGAAACATATTGTGTCTAACACCTAAGTGTCTAGACTTTCCATTGTATATTTGATAATATGCCTTAGACAAAGTGAAAACACTATCACAATGAATTAAAAATAGGAGACAGTGGTTTTGGCCACAATGGAATCTCATGGTTTTCTTTAAGTACTTGAAGACCCGCGTTACAACATGCCAGTGATGAGTACTAGGATTACTAGTGTACCTACTCAATTTACCCACAACATAAGCAATATACGGTTGTGTGCTTGTCATTGCATACATTAAGCAACCAATAGCTCTAGAGTACTCAAGTTGATTTATAGCCCTGCCTGTATTAGGCATAAGTTTGATAGTCGGATCCAAAGGAGTGCTTACCGGACAACAATCGTCACATTTAAACTTCTTGAGTATTTTCTTAATGTAGTGTGATTGAGTAATTGTCATACCCTTGTCCATGCATTTAATCCTTATACCTCCTTACGTTTAATCCGTGTTTTTATAAGTGTTTTGGTCACGATCGTTTCACTGATTGTGGTGACCGTATGTTATAACCATAAAGAGGCATTAGTCATTAGTACAAAAAAATTGTTACGAGTACCCAAACCATTAAAACAACGATGCTAAAATGAAATTATTTTCACGCAGTTATGCATCACATTATATGTGTATAATTGAAGCGTAAGAAATTTTGTGGCCCTTGTTAAACGGAGATTATATGCAAATGACATCACCTGCACTCTCCTAAAGACGAGCCTCGTATTTTGCCTATGTTGTTAGTCTTTTTAATATATTATTCCGTTTAAGGAGGAAAAAATTAAAAAATAATAAAAAAGAAAATTAAAAAAAAAAAACTTTGAAGCCCTTTTGGTGTCAATAGAGATCTCTAGATAGAGCTTGAAAAGTACTAATCTATTCGTTAGCCTAAAATACCCTTTTGATCGAGATGTCACCTAATCTAATTGGATTACAAGTAGAATGATGACAACCAAAGATTCACAACTTAGAGGTATACACGCCAGAGGATTTTAGTTTAGCCATTATAAAAAAAATAAAAAACAAACAATATATTCTAACTTATTTAGCACCGACCTAGCTATTTATGTTAAGTTAGGATTTCTCATGTACGTAGTTCTATATAAGTACGCACAAATGCAACAAAACGGGTGATACAATATTCACGATCGACTTCATATTCATATTACTAGTTTTAAATTTGGTAGTCTTTGATTTCTGTATTAAGATAGCATGGGTTCTGGTCCGCCCCAAATCTTTGATAAAACTAAGTCTTTATTCAATGAATTTCCAGGAGATGCTAAATCATGGTAAGATTTATGATCCAACAATAATGTTTATCTAGTGTGGCATAGTAGTAATTAGGCACTCTGATGTCCTCTGAAGAGGTATCAGGTTAAAACTTTAATGGTTACATCTTGGATGTGGCTAAAGAAAGGGTCAAAAACAGTCACGGGGATACCCGGTTAGGCCATGTAAATCGAAATCAAAGACTCACACTCTCGGGTAATCTAAACAAAGGAGACCTCATCCGTTTACTTGCATATTATTATTTGGCTATGTATAGTTTATGTATGCACTTGATTGATAATGCTACTTGCTATTATAATCTCAGGTTTTCACTAATAGCCGATCAGTCCTCTTTGTCGATGCAAAAAAGGTATTTAAACATATAATCATTTAAGTTATGTCAACCTTCAACCTCTTTAGAGTATAATTCCTGAAGAACCAATTCTTAATTGAATGGTAAGTTCAATTTGTTCTTAAGTATTTGATTGCTGATTATAATTAATCTTATAATCTCAGGTTAAGTCCATCAAAACACATGGAACTTGTTAATGCCGCCAAGTCTTTTTCCTTATCATTGTCGGCCAATGTTGATTCTCCAATCAACAAATCTTCGTGTACCAATAAGTCCAGTTTGGCGATCAGCAGAAGGTATATATTAATCAAGCATTAATATGTTTGGCTGCATGATTCATAAGAAAAGAAGGAACAACCACCTTTTTGTTTTATTATTTTGCCTTATGCATGCAGAATTATATTGCGTAATAGTTTCAAAATTAATTAGTTTTAAGTATTTTTATTATCGCTGATTTTATTATCCCAGGTGGTTAGGCGTGCGAGTAAAAGAACCAACGAAGAAGAAGAAGAAAACAAAAAGTATTGAGTGTGGACAAGTGGCCACAAAGCTATTAGATCGAAGTTGAAGATGACATATTATACTGATAAAAATTCTGCTTATCGTAGTTGATTTAGTTCAATTCTTGAGGTTTGATTGATTAGCAGATTGATGATATCCTGATTTCATTTCATCGATGTTATTTTCAGTTGGTAAATAAAGATATCCTCCTATAGTTGTTACATGCCTACGTTTGATTTCAACTCTGCTTGATAACTTGTGCATTGTCCTTTAATACATTACAACAACAAGTGCTTTTAGTGGAAAACAATTTTTTTACGACATATATTTTCGTCACTAATCAGACCATTGATGACGTATAACACGGTTGTAGGTGAGTTATTATGAATGATCGTGATTTATTGATTTCCCTCAATACACATGTACAAATATATTCAATTACATGGTATGTTCTAGAATCGGGCTTGAGTCTGTTACACAAATACACAACATAATATGGGCTAACATTTAATACTCTTATTCGTTGATATTGTTTGTGTTAATTCGAGTCTCTATTTTGTTCTTATAACACGTTATAAGATGGTGAGCTCATAAGTTTAAGTAAATACAGTAAAGTGGCCCACAAGATTTGAAGTATATGACTATTACAACACATATAATAGATCATTCAAAAGTATTACGATTGCCCTAAGTCTCACGACACCGAAGCTACGACAGTTAAGTATGCAAGTAAGTGCACGTAGTATAAAGGCCCGGTAAGTTTCTAACCCTCGACACTTAGATTACGACATGGTATACGTTCGTTTGCCTATCTGGTCAACCCGAACGGGGGAGTCACCACAATAGATCTATTTATAGCACTCGTGCTTCCCGCAAGAACTAACGGTTCATGATAGTAAGCAAAATTGGTTATCGCTACTTAGGCTAATCCGTAAGAGTTTAAAAGTAGTACTTGTGTCCAAAGTAAAAGCAAGCATGTTCTCACCCCAAGTTTGTAAACAAGTATAAAAGAGTAAAAGTTGGGCTATAAACTCACCCCAGTCTAGTAATAATATGAAATAGTAAGTCAAAGTTTAGAAGGTTACGGCTCCAACACGCGACCTAAGTAAGTATGGTTCGACTCAATATACATTATATGAAAAGTAATATGTGCAAAAGTGTATCCTAGACTTTATATCACCACGACATGCTTGTGCTTTTGTTTTATAAGTGAAAATACATTTTACGTCAAGGTAGGTAAGTATATAAGTTTTTGACGCTTTAACAGACGTTCTCACGTTTACTAGTTTAGATAGTCACGTAGTGAAAATAGTCTCGTTTTTACCTTAAGTATTTAAAATAGTACTCATTTATAGTTTATAAAATTTTTGTCTTTTAGTCGGTTTCGTCTCGTTTTCAGGTGTCTTCTCTTAGTCGGGTTTCGTCTTGTTGTCTGATTTCGTCTCAGTTGTCGGTTTTCGTCCTTTTGTCTTGTTTTCGTCATTTTTTCGGGTTTTCGTCTTTTTGTCTGGTTGTGAAGATAATATCCATTTTATTACTTACAAAAATAGTTTCGTCTATTTGACGTGTTTATAAGAAAGATCCATTTTTACTGTTTAAAAAAGTATATTGGTTTTTATAAAACCAGTTTAAGTATTATATTTCTAGCGAAAATTCAGCATGACTCGTTCGTAAATCTTATTTTCCAAATTTTACCTATTTCGTTTCTAGTGTTCCGAAAATCCTTTTAAAGTTTATAAAAACATTTATTAGCTAATATCGTAGTTTTCTAATAAAAAGTATATATTACGTCGTAACTTAAAAATAGTGTAACTTCTACATTTTAAGTCCGTTTTCAGTGGTTCAAGCGATCACGTTTAGCTTATGGTGTCTAGTTTCTATTTCTTTATCCAACAATCTATACCTAATCCATTACACCAATTGTTACAAGTTTCTCATCATCTCAACAACTCCAAACTATCCTACGGTTCCCTTACGCCAATTTGTTACCATAGTTCTCATATCAAGTATATATTCAAAATAACTTACAAATTAAATTGTACATCAACCGCGAGGACTTTAGTAAGTAAAAATAAAGCAAAAATAAGCACAAGTATGGTGATACAAAAGAGTCTAGTGTATGTATATATGTATGTCGTGACATATGTATATGTATGTAGTTTGTTTTTAAGTTTTTCAAACAAATTAACACAATAACTTGTACTTATTCAAGATTAAGGCCAAGATGAACAAGAAAGTACAAGATTTCTAGAAAAATATGAGACTTACAAGTTTGGTGCAAGATTTGTAGATTTAGAGTGATGTGCTAACCCAAGAACCTCCAAATTACCCAAGAACTATACTAAATCACGATCTAAACCCAAAAGTACAACTTATTTCTTTAAAGATTGAACATAAATGATGGATTAGGGTGTGTTTTGGTTCGTACGACGCAAAAATGGAGATGGAAAGAGTTGGATGAAATTCTTTGTGTGTGAAATGGTGTGTGTGATGATAATGGTATATAAACAAGGCTTTTCACGTATAACTAGTATCCAATTTGCATGAAATCATCTCAAGTACAAGTGTAAGACTACCAAAATAAATTTGGCTTATATGGGAGGTGGTGACCGATTGGTTATGGACAAAAGGAAGGAGGAAAAAAAAATTAATTTCAAATTTGGTGTATTGTGTGTATAGTTTGAGGTAAAATGTAAAAATGATGAGTCGGTTGAGCGTTTTTGAGCACATGTTCGTAAAATAACGTTTTGTCAGTTTTTATGAAAACATTATGAAAACAAGTTTATGGACACTGTAATGTATTTATTAGATGCAACTAGTTCGGTGTCGGTGTCGGTACGCGTTCGAGCTCGTTTTCATAGTAAGCGAGATAACTTCTCGTTTTTGAGCAAAATTAGTCCGTAAATGTTAGAAAATAAATATTTTAAGTTTTCTGATATACATAATAGTCCGAAAGTTTACCATTTGTCACAATATAGCAACGAACCCGTTTCGTTGGTAATATCGTTGCTAACAATATTTAGCAACGCATTTAGGCCATAATGCAACGAATTTGGGCCGTTGCTATTGGCACTTTTTCTAGTAGTGTAACTAGGCCATTTGGTGGGGCTGTAGTTTACAAAAACTTCTATTTCTTTTTATATGCTTTTTATGCGAAATGAAACTAATTGACTTACACCAAAAATTATAACACATATGAGACGTGACTTGAACTCACAAACTAACTATCGTACAGCCAAACACCAAATATAATCCAAATAAGTTTATTGAAATAATAAGAAGATGTTATAATAACCTCATAGTCTTTTTACCTTTGAGTAAGGGTAGGACTATATACATCATATCTCATCTATGCGTTGTTCAAGAGAGATTAAATATTGTTGTTGATGGAAATAGTAAATATCACAATTGGATATTAAAAGTAGCAAAACACACCAAGAGAAGAATTTATCAACAATCACAAGTTAGATATAATACGCGTGCATACTTTTATGCATTAATTACCTCCCGCTTTCTGTTAGGGTTTCTAAATTAGAAAAATATGCTTAACTTAATTATTTATGAACCGGTAACAAACTGTAAAGAAATATATGGCAACTTATTTACAACCGACCTAGCTATTTCTATTAGGTTTTCTCGTATTTAATTTTTATATAAATAAACATACATGCAACGAAGGGATCATATCATATCTACAATATTCACATTATTACTTTTTAATTTCATCTATCGACTGTTTTTACGTACCAACTTGTTCGTCAAGATAACATGGCTTTTCGTCAATACCAACTTGTTCAAACCAAGTCTTTTCTGAATAATCATCCAGGGGAAGTTCCGAAACATCAACCCGATGTTGGTTTTCCTGTTAATGATGATCAGTCTATTTACGTACAATTATCGCTCGGTTTTAGTGTTTTGGGTAGCACATCTTCAGTCGCCAAACAATCCTCTTTGCCAATGATGAAAAGGTATATATACTGAATCTTTTAAGTTATATCAACCATTAACCTCCTTTAAAACTGTTTTCTTGATGAATCAAGAACTCATCTAAATGGTCAGTTTTATCAATTCTTGATATTTGATTAATAGTTAATTAATCTTATTATCTCAGGTTAAGTCCATCGAAACACACAGAACTTGTTAACGCTGCCAGGTCGTTTTCTTTATACTTATCGGCCGAAGATAACACTTCATTCATCAAATCTTTGTCGCCTGAGAAGTCAAGTTTGGCAATCAACAAAAGGTATTGATCCAAGTACCCAAGAAGTGAAGAAAGAACCACCTTTTTATGATGTATTATGCATGCATGTTTATTAAGTCTTGTTATAATAATCTGTTGATTTTTGAATAATAACACAATATTTAATTAGTTCTTACTGTATTTACTTAATGTTAATTATTACTATCTCAGGTCGATGGCACCTTAAGACATATATCCTACTTATAAGGATGTGTTAGCCACACAAGTTAATGTACCAATGAAGAAGAGAAAGAAAAGGCCAAAGAGAATCGAGTTTGGACAGGTAGCCGCTGAGCAATTAAATGAACCAAATAAGAAGAAGAGGAAGGTACAAGAGAAGATCAAACGTGGACCGATTGTGAAGAATGAGGTGACTGAGCAGTTAGAGAGTTTCATTAGAGAAACAATTAAAGGTTCTGAAATAAAGCTTGTGATTCAGAAACCCTTGTATATGAGTGATTTATTAAAAAGCCAGAACAGGTTAAACTTGCCGATTAAGCAACTCAAGACTAAAGATTTCTTGACAGACGAAGAGAAAACCTATCTGGAAAGTGGTGAGGAGATTGTGGTACCGCTGTTGGGGCCAACGCTAAGAATGTATGACGAACCCATGAAGTTAAAAGAATGGAATATGGGAAGTAACAAGAATTATGTGTTGCTGAACAAGTGGAACAACTTTGTGGAGGAGAATAAGGATTATTTGAAGCTTCTATCAACAATTCAGTTATGGTCGTTTCGTGTAGATCAGCAACTATGCTTTGCACTTGCTGTTGTCGAGAGACCCATGGCCAATGGCGTAAATGAAGTTGCTTGAGAATCACTGTTTACACTGAGATTCTATTTAACGTAGTAGTTCATTTAGTTCTTATGATTTAATTAGTAGATGATGATACTTACATTTATTTCATCGAGATTATTTTCACTTGGAAAATAATGATTTACCTATTCTTTTAAAAACCAATGAATAAAACTTGTTAATCTCTTCTAAATATACTCTGTTTTAACTAATCAGCACATCATGAATATGACTAACCTTTGGCTTTTATTTGTTGTTGTTGTAATGAACTGGTGCTAATTAAGCATATTCATTCGTCAATTGAGTATGCTCACAATCAGTGCATATTTGGCAGCTTCCCATATTCCGACTCTGCAATTAAAGGCGAAAACAATAAAAAAAATATTAATTTTTATACCTAAATATATGCAAGCTTTATGAGTATACAACAAGCAAAATGAGCAAACTTACAACGATCAAGACACGGACTTTCATCTTCTGCTCACCATAAATCACCACAGCAACACTAATCTTTCCGTCAGTAAACAAATAAAACCAAACACAATCTCTTACAACCAACACCCCCATTACCTAAATACGTCATCTTGTCTCGCCATCCTATAAAACATCTTTTAGATTTTAAAAGTTTCACTTGCTTGAGGAATTTCATCGAACACTTTGTGTGCATAAGTAATCTTGCCCAGTTTATCGTTGCTACGGGCAAGATTATTGAGTAAAAATGGTTCTTTATTGACTATGGTTTTCAGTATGACGCAATGTACCTTATCTAATTCGAAAACAACAATGGGGTTCACAGTATATCTATACTATATAAAATGGAAAAATGGTCAAAGTGGAAAAAGTGAAAAATGTTGAAAGTTGAATGTTGAAAACATGGTACAATAATTTATTCACATTGTACACCTAATTAAAAGCACATCTACCAAATTAAAAACAATCAATTGAAACCGATACCGGGTTGACCCGTTGAAACCGATACCGGGTTGACCCGGGACGCTTCAAACGTGGTGACCGGTTTAATTTGACATTTTTTGACCCAACCTATCGGTTTGATTCGGTTTAAATCGACCTGTTTTTCTATCGGACGGTTCAACAGTTGAACCACCCGAGTGAAATCGGGTTTCAAATTTGACAAAATTATATGAGAAATGATGAAGTAGTTGTGGAACCCGTGACAATTTTTTTTAAATGAGAGATCAAGTAATTGTAGTTTTTGGTTTATTTTGCTTTGACACATGTAATTTATTTTAAAAAATGTTGCTCTTGCACCATTTAAGGGACTAGCATATATGAATAGTCGTTTAAAAGTTAATATATATTGTATAGCCCTTTGTCCAGTGTATCAATAATGTTATGTAAGTTTATTAAAATCACAAAAAATAAATAGTATTGTTATCTTTAGCGATAATTATTTGTACCTCAAACAAATAGCTTTGAACAATGCATAAATATCTATACAAATTGGTAGTACAAAATAATCTTATATGGTGATATCCAATTTGCAAAGTTACAATTTTAAAAGCCACACACCAAATGATAAACGCTACACATGTAAAAAATAGTTATCACTTCGCTAAATTCTGACAAAACAAGAAAAAGAGGTCACACATGTTGGCTATACCTATAAACTACAATATAATATTGCCAACTGCATAATACCGTTGCTTTTGTAATGCTTGAATCTATTATTACTAAAAATCTTAATAACTTAAAACAATCCTATTAGAAAATATACTCACACATTTAGATCAACTCCACATAATTTTTTTAAAAACTATATATTTATCTTTGCTATGCAACCCAGCATCAGAATTGTAGTTATTCGAAAGCGATTCTCTAATGCTACAAATACAGTTTGTTGAAAGAAACTTATGGGTCGTCGGAACTTTGCAGAAAACTAGACATCGCTGCCGCTAGGCGCGGGTACTCGTCTAGTATTTAGTAATGAGCGATAGTGGTTTGACTTTGATATGTTATAACTGACATAACATTTGGCAGGTAATGTTGTTAGTCTCTGCAAGTTTCATAAAGTTATATAATTTAAACATATAAACCGGTAAACGGATGAGTCTTTCTTATTTCAGGTGATCCGAATGTGAGTTAGATGTACGCGGGATCATCGGTGTAATCTTGAGACATTGGCATGCCCTTCCCTGGTCACTTTTCTATAGTTTAGTGGTGTTTGAATTCGACTTAATTGACTTAATATGAAAAAAAAAAACTGAATTTATTAAGTCATATGAAAACTGTTTGGTTGTGACTTAATAGAGAAATATGACTGAAAATATTAAGTAATAAAATTGAGGATGTCTGCATTCAGTCATCTCTTAATTAAATATTACTTAATAGAAAACTTTAACAAACAAGCCCTAAAACATTACTCACTAGGTCATTCGGTGATGATCAAATAGTAATCCAATTTCTTTTGTGATAACAATATGTGGATTTTTTTCCCAACATTTCTCTTTGCGTTATCACTTTTACTGTTGATTAATAAGTAAAGACTCTTTCAACGAATTTTCATTTCCAAACTTCTACTTTAATCTTTCTAATAATTTTCGAAAACTTTCGGTGAATCAGAAAAGTGATGAACACATTCTTATGATATTGTTTTGTATTCTCAAGAAAAATATATAGGTGTTACAAAGGAAACAAGAAAAACAAAAAAATATATATATTTTGCAGATTCCCTTGTCAAAGTAGGAAATGCAAATTTTCTGTTTTGTTATAGAATTTGATGGGAACATATTTGATTTGAACGCAATATCTATGTTCCTTGTCTTCTACAAAACATTTTGTGAAAAATAAGAATGTTTTCTTTCAACAAAACGCACCCTTACGCTTTCTTTTTCATCACAATATGTTTTGCAATATTTGTCCATGCGTCATATTTATTTTGTATTTCATTTGTTGCAAAATCTATTTTTCTTGTTTTGTACAAAACATTTTTTAGAAAACAATGATGTTTTCTTTCAACTAAACGCACTCTTACGCTTTTTTTTTTCATCACAACATTTTGCAATTTTTGTTTGTGTGTCATATTTTATTTTGTATTTCATTTGTTGTTAATTTCATTTTTCGTTATTTTGTTGGTACTGAATATTACATGATACGAAATCACATGTGATTTGTGATGTAAGTTTTAAAATTAGAAGCACTTCACCAAAATCACATGGTTTTTATAGTCGTAAATTCCATCACTAAAAAACTCAAAATAAAGTTTGACCAAAGTATATACAAGTGTCACTCGATATATGATTTTATGTTCGACATGAATGTGTAATAGTTTTACTTAACCATCAATGGTTTATAAGATATTTAAATTTTAGTAAAGAGGATGTAAGTAATTTTTTTAGTTTGATTGAAAAATGAGTGACTAAGGGGATGTATGTCTTTTCAAAAAATTAAACGTCTAACCGGCGTCTAACATCTTACCCGGTAAGACGCGGTTAGATATGAAACCTGTTAGGATCGTTTTTTCTGGATGATTTGGTGAATCAGGAGGTCTTGGAAGATGGAAGATTATCATCTTCATGTTAGTGAGATAAAGTAGAGAGAGAAGGGAAAAACTAGTGTGTTTATACCTAAACACATACAACTATGGCAAATTGACATAACAAGCCCATGTGATTAAGCTAACAAAGATAGAAAATGTAATCCCATCAATGTCGTTCCATTTACGAGTTAGGAACGATTCCAACAATCTTCCCCCAATGGGACGACATAAGGGATTACTTACAACATTTACTACAAATATAGAAAACAGATAAAGAAAGGTCTTCATAAGCTCTTCAAGTGCTGAGGATGATGAAAGGTTACGCTCTTTATCTTCTTCTTGTACCTCGACTTGAGAACCGTTTTCTTCACTTGTACGCAAATGATGTAATATGCATGAATTGGATTAACTTCCCCCCAAATCATGTTGCATGTCTTTAGCAGCTTCTCCGTACACTTCTTTTGGCGAATTTTAGAATCAGCTTCCCCAAATTGACAACCGTCTTCAGGGTCGAAACTTTGATGTAGTCAACATTTCCTCTAACTTTTGAAATTTTCAGTACGCAGCGGAATTTGTAGATGAGCAGTAAACCACACAAGGTAAATCTGACTTGTTGCGGAAAATCCGTTTGGGGGTAACATGCAAGAAATCAACAAGATCTTCTCACGTATGTAGATGCTTCACACCAAACAAACCGCGAAAGACGAAATGAAACGATTTCCCCCTGAATGTTGCGGTCTATAGGAATAATAATCACTTGTGAATATGCAGTTACTCGATAAAATGACCGTGTGTGAGGCATCATAACATCCTATTTAGGTAAATTCACACACGATAACTCTGAATGAGACGATAACACCAAAGTAAGAAATTTGAACCACATATCGTCTCATTTCTTTCCCCTAATTGAAGAAATTCATGAAGGGAAACGGGTTTTCGAAAAAAAATCAAAGAAACAAGACCCCGTACACTCTCTTCCCCCCGATGTTTTCAATGAATCAGAATCATACACCACATATGTTGATGATGAATTGGACACAGCGAAACCATGTATGTCCAATTAATCGAACAATTGTGAAGTACCACAAATATCTCGTGAGAATCAACTGCTGATAAAACTTCTCTACTCGTGTACACTCTTCTCAGTTAACTCTTTACCGACCCCATTATCATTCTGACGGCTTTTTTTAGTGATTACTGATGGAGAAAAATCCAATATGACGAACTTGAGATAGAAGTAAAATAACCTGAACTTGTGACTTAAACTTGCAATATTGTCAGACGAAGAACCCTTTTTCTTACCACCATCGAAAAAAAGTAAACTTAAAGTTTCTCGAATTATCCACAGCTTTTTGTGACACTTGAGCACAACAACGTAACTCCTTAAAAGTGATAGTTATACGTTGTGAGTACAACAACGTAACTCCTTACATCAGGTATAACTAGACAAATCAAGTCTTTGTCATTCGTAACGGTTAAAGCTCGAATAAGGATCTCGAAGAATCATGCATCCAACCAACCCCGATATCTTCAAAATACTAAGAACACGCACCTGTGATATCCCACTTCAACCTCAAATAAATAATAAAGAATTAACGTCGTAGTCACATCTTGCGGTTACATGCCAAAAACTAGCCTTTGTTAAAGGTTTAAATGAACTTTGATAATGGTTTCTCGATCTTGTCAAAAATTGTATCTCCGTGAAAAATGATTCATGTTGACGTAACGAACCCCAAATGTAACCATATACCATTAATCAACAAAGATTATCACGCAAGCTAAGTAATTACCCTAATCCGTGTAATATACAACTCAAAATGAAATTGCACATTATCGCATTAGTAGGCCCACAACAAATCCATTATACACGAATGTTTAAACTATGAGTCCAACACCCACTAGCTAAAAAACCGGATCAGCCCATGTTTCATGTTGTTCAAGCCTTCATAACGAATCTCATGGCCCAGTCCAAATATGTAAATTACTAAGTAAGAGCTGGAGGTTTGATTTTACTGCCTTTTAACGTTCGATGATCTTCACTCACCATCAAAATCTTTAAACCCACAAAATCTTTCACCTGCCTTCAAACTCCTAATAGATATTGCTGGAGTATAAAGAACTATGGAAAAGTGTTCTGAAAATTTTTGAAGAAAAAAGATAAAGCTTTGAGGAAGAAGATGCATCGAGAATAGAGAAAACTAGCCAAAATAATACGAAGTACTAATCCTCTATGTCTATTTTCAATGTATATAGTAGAGTCGATGTCACGTGCTAACTTTTATTGTTGCTTAAAAAATGGTTGTAGTTAAAAAAAAATTTTAAAAAATACTCGTAGTTTGTAATTTTGTATTCTAACAGTTTCAAGATATGAAAATTTCATGTATCTTTAATAAATGGGTTTAAGGCATTAAATAGCCACGTGTTTTCTCAAATTTATTCATATGGTACGTGTACTCAAAAAACTACTTATATAGTACGTGAACTTTCATAAACCGGCTAATATGAAACATGATAACCTGTTTTACCTGCTAATATTGCACGCATGCTATATTTCATATGTTTCCGTACGTTTTCATATGTTTTCTAACGTTTTTGTACGTTTTTATCCGTTGTTATCCCTCTTTAACCATTTTTGTATGTTTTTTACGTTTTGTATATTTTCTTACGTTAAAAAACTTTTTTGTACATGTTTGTACATAATTATACATTTTTTTACGTTTATGTACGTTATTGTATGTTTTCTTAGGTTTACGTTTTTTATTTTTATACGCCTGATAGTCCTAAACGATATCTAAACTAATGGTGTTCATCGGTTCGGTTATTAGTTTGAAATTTTTTTAAGTTAAAACTAAAACAAAACCAAATCAATTATAAAACGGATAAAACCAAACCATACACCACGTTAGAATTCGGTTAAAACCAAGAAAACCAAATTCGAGTAAATATAAAAATATAATCTAGAAATCGTAAATAAAAACCTAAAAGTTTAGATAAAATTAACAAATCAAAATGTCTCACAAAGTGTTCAAGTAGACTAACAAAATAGAAGTTATAGAAATCAAAAGATTTCACAACTTAAAGAAAGTAAATAAAAGCGAAACAAGATAAAATTTTCTTCAACAAAACTCTTATAAATTCTTATTAAATTAAATGTTCAATCTTCAAGAATCCAAACCGAGTTGAATATTAGGATTGTTATTTAGAATGATAAGATGGAAACTATGTATATTTATACTACTCCCTCCGTCCCTAAATAAATGTCCACTTTTGACTTTTAAAGTCTTTCTTGTACAACTTTGACCTTAAATATTTTTGTTTGTGTTATACAATACTTGATAAAAACTATACCAACTTAAAGTACATTTAAAACACAATTCATTCATATATTTTGTATCAAGTGTTATATAAGATAAACACAAATATTTAAAGTCAAAGTTGAATAAGTAAGACTTTGAAAGTCAAACGTGGACATTTATTTAGGGACGGATGTAGTATTAGTTTTAATGTAGATTGAGATATTCGGTTCGGTTTGGTTATATTTTTGTTGTGACAAACCGTAGCTTTTTAGTCTTTTATGGTACTACTATCTAAAATGCATTTTTTTTATTGATAATTAAAATTCAAAAACGAGAGGGTATCTCGTGATTTCAGAAAAACACAGCGTCGCATGCATAACAACACCGACTCATAACGACAAAACTGATATTATCTAAATTCTAAACAATGACGATATCATATTAAAACACTCTCGAAAACGTTTCTAAAAATATAACTTTTATATTTTACGGATACCGGGAAGGTACATTTACGCAGAGACTCGACAAAACACGAGGTAGAGACTCAACTCTATAATACAAAAAAAAGGGGGGGGGGATAAATATTATCCACTCACACCACACCACGACACGTCTCTTTCTCAAACTAATCTTTCTGTCTTTTCTTTTCTTTCCCTTCGTCTCTATCTCACACGAGTAAAACACCAAAATGGTGTATGTCTCTTCTTTTTGGAAGTCCAAGGTAAATCCTTATCACCTTTTCACACCAAAATCAAGCATCTATGGTTATAGTCTCTCACGAGGTGTCCTTGGTGGAAGCAGCTGAAAGTGAAGCGAGCCTAAAGACGGGCAATACCCTACGAATGAGGTCAAGAAAGCAAGGAGGCTTTACCCTCGTCGTTCCCCTATAAATAGATCGGCTTTCTACAAGTTTTATTGTCCGAGTTCAAGTCAATTTGTGTCCGATTGGAGATTATTATGTTCGGTTCTTTTTCCCACTCGACATCACCACCTTAATTTTGTAAGATTTTATATACTCTTTGTGAATAATGGATTGAGAAGTCATAATATATTTTGTATCATACGATCGGCACATGCATACATAATTGCAATTAATTTTGTTGTTGATTAATCTTGTGTGGCAAAGTGAGAAAACACAAACTAATAATTCAACCTTTAAACAATTAGTATTGGATCGATTGGTTTTTGTTTTGTGTTCGGGTCAAACCACACCGAGAGGTGTCTGCAATTGTCTTGTATTGCCCACTTTGGCCTCAGGTCCAGGTAAAAATCGAGAAGTAAGTTTTGGTTGTGTTTTAGTTTGGTTAGTGTACAAGCGAAAGCACCATCCGGGTGTTACATAAATTGTATTAATTTTGAGTTAAGAAATATAACTATGTCATTTGCGTTTGTTTCGCGAGGGAATACGCATCGGGGTGTTTGCCTCGGCTTGGTGTAACATTTACACTCGAGAAGGTGTATAACAGATAGCACTAGAATGCTTTTGCGTGTTTGCTTTAAGCCACCATAGCGCAACCCGAGGGTGTTCCTACCCGGCTAAACACAAGAACATGACATGACCATAGAGCACTCGTAGGAGTCTTGTTACTATAAAGATCAATTTTTGGTTTAAGTCTTGCGTTTTAATGCTTCCTCGCGTCAAACACAGCGTCCCAAACTTAAAAGAAAATGTTAGTGTAAACAGAATATTGTTAAACCTCACTTGGGCCTCAAGCCCAATATGTAATGAATATGTTTAGGTTTCCACTGGGTTGTTAAGCCCATCCAGTTCCATAAGGGTCCGTTTGGCGTAGGTCAGCCCATCAGGGCGTGTTTGGATCGCAACAACCCAACACGGGTACGTTTGCTTATTGTGATCGTCTCGAGTCATTCACGTTTTTTCGCGTCTCGACTCGTTTCCACTTTGGTATGACCCTTCATGCCCGACGCCATCCCTCGTCATACATTAAGCGCGGTTCGTAGATCCTTACTCATCCACAATCCACGATTGTCGACACATCTTGCATTGAATAATTAACATTATTAAAAACGGAAGTCACGAAGTCAAATAGCAAAATGTTAAGGTCAAAAACATATTATAAAACGAGATTTACACATAACATGTAAACTAATATTTTTTATAAGTCGAATAGGAAGCTTTTAATACTCCTAATCATTAAGGCGGAAACTCGCAAACAATTACTTGCAATAACTAATTCCAATTATTTAAACTTAATGAAACGTGCTTTTATAAAACTTCGACGTTAGTCACATTGAACAAATGGAATATACACTTGTGTCATACCATATTGTTGGTAAACATAAATGAGCTATTGAAAACTTACATTGTATTTTTCAAATGCAACTTGAATATAAATTAAGTTAAAACTTAAAATGAAAACAGTTGGTTTAAACAAATATTTGTGATACATGGAAGGGTATTTTAAGGCTTACATCAGTTTTCTAATTTCAAATGTATACAAGATAGGTTATACTTAAGCTTTTCCAAATACATCTATTTAGATATTAAACGACATGAAATTATATACATATGTATATGAACACTCAATATATATCTTTAGTTCGTGACGTATACAAAATTCAATCATGTCTTATAATATATGTACTTACGTTCCACATATCGCCATTCGGTTATCATCAAACCAAATTCTCGTCCATCCTCGATATACTTTCTGCGTATACTCTTCCATAAGCCAATGCACACACAAGCTTTTGAAAAATTATTTTCAAACCTTAAATGCTGCCACACAAGCAACAATAACTCAAACATTGAAAAACTTATAAAGCTACCTTAAACTTTATCGAGTCTTAAACATGAATAAAGACTAAACTTGTCGTGCATATCTAGGTCGCGTGTCGGTACTGCGCACTCATACCATTTGACTTTACTCTATTTCAGACTGTTTCACTAAGGTGAGTTCATGGCCCCTATGTTACTTGTTTTGAAATACTTTTGACGGCGAATACATGCTTATTTTTACTTAAATTCAATACTTTTTTTACTTGAATACGATATTTGTTTACTCAAAACATTACTTTCTTTACTTAAATACTTGTTTGCTTACTCGAATGCATTACTATTTCACTCGTTGCATACTCGATTATTCCCCTTTGGACACAAGTATTTAAACAATTACGAATTGCCTAAGCTATACTATTGCCAGAAATTCCCCACACATCACGAACCGGTAATTACGTTGTAAGCGCGAATATTATGAATAGATCTATTGGGGTGAACTCCCCATCCATAGTAGGATAAGCTCTACTGACCACTAGTATGAGTCGGACGGAAGCATAATTATTTGAGGTAGTGCTTGGTGTTTTGGCAAGACACTTATTGGGGCAAATATACTTACATAATACTTAAGGATTCTGTTCCATGAGCTTAGGGAAAATTTGTTTACATTTACAGAACATAACAAACATACTTTCAAAAATCTTGCGGTACACTATTACACTTACTTGATGGCAAATTTTCACTTCCAAGACATTGTGGGCTACACAATGATCTGATTCCTTTCACAACATTGTGGGTTACACTATGGTATTATTTTTTTGATATTACGAGAGATGCAACGATTAATAAATTCTTATGATAAATATTTCTCTTACATTACATTACTTTTTACTCAAACCTATGAACTCACCAACAATATGTTGACCGTTTTAGCATGTATTTCTCAGGTACTTGATTTTGGCATTGTTCAGCATTCATGAAGTCTCATTTAGAGGTCATTCTCTATAACTTGATCTCTGTATTATGAAGTAGCACCCCAGTAACGATGCCTTCCGCTGCGGTATTTTTGGGGGTGTTACATTTGCCAAACCATAAACCAAATCAAACACCAATTAAATACTTTGATTCGGTTTCAAACCAAACCATACACCAATTAAAATTTTCGGTTCAGTTTTATGCGATTTCGGTTCGGTTTTATGCGATTTCGGTCTGGTTTGTTTTTCGGTTTGTTCGTTCTCAAACCAAACACTGAACACCTTTAATCTAAACAGTATCTAAAAGTGTTGCACTCTAATATAAGGAACACATTTAATTACATGTGATAAAACACGTCAATATGTAATCACTATACATCCTTACTTATATGTAAATCAGTATACTAAATCTAAGAAATTATATGTAAATCAGTATACTAAATCTAAGAAATTTCGTTATGACAGGAGCTTTAAGGAAAAGACTAGGAGACAAACGAAAAAAGATGATATAAGTGGAGAATATTGGTTAGAAAGGTCTTGAGAACGAAGAGTATAAAGGGTGCTCGTATTCTTCAATCTCTTTAAATGATTTGGGTCAATTATGAAAGTTCATAATCTAGGGTTTTGATGATTTAGGGAAATTGGATTGAGAGTGTTTTTGGTTTGGTAAAGTGATCAATGTGTGTTTAATGAACACATCTATTTAAGAAAGTGGACGTATCATATCAAGACATTTCAAAAAAGTATGCGGCTATTTAGTGCCTTAATCCTTTTATTAATAAACCATTTAAAATTAACTCAAAAAAGATGCCACATCAGCTTTTTGGAAAAAATTTAGCCGGTCGAGCCGGTAGTCGGTAAAAAAGTGACCATATTAGCACAAAAGTGAAAGTTGGGGTATTATATGAGTAATTTTTTTAATACACGTACCATATGAGTAAATTTGAGAAAGTACGTGACTATTTAATGCCTTAAACCCTTAATAAATTTCTAACTTTTTGCAACTTTATATGTAGTTAGACGAATACCCGTGTAAAGCGAATATGTATAACAACAAATAACTATACTTTCGAACTTATGTTTTCGATGACCCTTGATGCAACTTACAAGTCCAATGTGTAGTCCTTGTGAGAAATTTTTTTTATTGATTACAGATGAAAAATAATAAAAGTTTGAGGATGATAAACATTTAAACTATTAATTTAGTAGCATATGTTGTTATCATTTTTAATTAATGGTATTTTAGTAATTGAAGGTTAATCATTTTTTTAAGTTTTTAGATTAAAGAAAATTGTGTAATTGCTTTATAAGTAGTATACATATAAGATTTTTATATCTTTTTGTTTGTTTATTTTTTTTAAATAAGCGTTATATTTATGCTAAAAAATAATTTGTTTAATTTTTAAACAAGTTTCTTATTCATCGTATAGCTATGGTTTAATATATATTTAAAAAACGGACAACTCAAACCATTCAGATAATTATAAAAAACAAACAACATCATTTTATTCAGATTCAGATTTTATAATCATCTCTTATCAATAAGATGTGGTGGTCAGATTGAGACCCAAAACATCTTAGTTAAACAAACACATCCTAAGATTGTTCTATTTGATCTTTGATTCTTTTATGATATTTGTTGAACCAAACATTAATAAAAAAAATGATTTTATGTTCGGGATGATGGTGCAATTAGTTTTACTCAAAGGTGAATGATTTATAAGATATTTAATGTTTAGAAGAAAAAAAAAATATGTGAGTTTTTTTAGTTTTAATTGGAAAATGAGTGACTATGAATGTCTCATTTGGGCTTTTATTTTTTTATTATATTTTTAAACCAACCTCTAGTAAACCAAGGGTTGGGATCAATAAAGAACACATAAAAACTTATTGGTCAATTACGTATATCCTCACTAAAACTTGCATATTTACATATTTCCTCAAAACATGCTTAAACATTATTGTACATCATGCAATAAAAACTTGTGTTTTGGAGAAATATGCAAATATACAAGTTTTAATGGGTATATATGCAATTCCCCCAAAACTTATAATCAAATAGGTCAATCTCAACAATCCATTTTTGATCAATTTAATTAAATTCACTTTCACCCTTATATTTAAAAATTAAATACCTTACAAACCGTTAATAGTTAGATAAAACTAATTATATCATTGCGACAAGAATAAAATTATCTTTCTATAGAGATCCAATATTGAATACTTTCGACGAACTTATTTTTATCGTTTCCTGCGGGTTTCGATATATTACACTATAAATGAAAATTTTTAAAATACTCTTTTGTGTTAACACAACCCCTAAACTATAAACCCTAAACATTAAAAACCCTAAACATTAAACCTTAAAAACCTCTAAACCCTGAAACCCTAAACCTCCCTAAATCCCTAAAACCCTAACCGCTAAACAAAAAACCTAAACCGTATATGCTAAATCGTAAGAAACCTAAACCCTTAACCCCTACAAAACTTAACCCAAAAAAGCCAAACCCCTAAACCCTTAAAACCAAAACCCTAACCATAAACCCTAAACCCACAAAAAAGTCGGAAAAAAATTCGTCGAAAGTATATGATGTGGGATATTAAATTAAAGGTAATTTTATCCTTGTCGTAATGGTATGATTAGTTTCATCTAACGATCAATGGTTTATGAAATATTTAGTTTTTAAAAATGAATGCGAAAGTTTATTTTATTGTTTTGATGAAAAAATGAATGGTTGGGAATGATTTACTTGATCTTTAGTCTTTCTTTGATCTTTATTGAACCAAACTCAGTAAACCAATTTCTTTTCTTTATAAAACAGTTTAAGGCGCCATAGATGATTAGTTATCTGATTAATTGGTTTATGTGTAGTTGTTTTTATAAGCGTTTTGGTCCGGATCGCTTCGTTGATTGTGGTGACCATATGCTATAACCGTAAAGAGGTGTAGTCATTTTTTTTGGGTAAAGGGGAGTAATCCTGCACCCTGGCAAATATATTAACCAAATAAACGTTTAAGTACAATGGATATGAGTGAAGTCCCATATCTCAGCCCGTTACATAGGCATAAAGCTTACATAACAAGATACTTCCAATTCTCTAAACAAGAAAACAAACCACTACTCAAAATGCTAACATATGACATAACAAAATAAAATTACTTCCTAGGACCTTGAAACTTTGTGCCATACATGGCATTAAAGGTATCCAAATTCCCCGGAAGATCACGAACCTGTTTCGCATAGTCGTCGAAATCATAGTCATCATACTCATCTTCAAACTCGTGTCCACCACCAAAAATATTAACAGACTCATCAAATGGGTTAGCAACAACCTCATCTTCAGAATCAGACACCACAATCTCTCCCACTTTAGAAAAAGGGTTGGCTCTCTTAGTAGAAGAGGTAGCCGGAATAGGTTGACCATCATCATCCACAAGAGTAGCTTTCCCAGCAATAAGTAGTTTTTCAATCTTACCAATTTTCTCAACAATGGGAGTAGAACCAACATCCATTTTTCCCATTGAATCACTCACAAGCGGAACATGTGATGTAGAACCAGTCTTATTTAACACATCCTCATTAACCTCCATTGTACGACCCTTAACCACATCTGCTTCCTTAGAACAACCAGTATAATCCCCAATCATCGCCTCCTCAGTATTAGAATCAACCACAGGACTTTGAATGCCCGTGTCCTCATGCACCTCAAGTGTCCCAAAAGAGTTAGAAGTAGTAACAGGGAGTACTGTAGCATTAGCAGTAGCAACGTCCGGCATTTTCTTCTTTGGGATATAAACCAGCTTCCTAGGAGCAAATTTAGGACCCTTACCCATATTAATACCACTAGACAACTTCGGACCTTGGGGTTTGGCTTTTCGATTCTGCACCACCTTAAAACCATCATCATTCACATCCAAGGTCGAGGTGAGAGCATCAGCATGATGCTCCTTAGGAGACTTAGGACAACAAGCATTATCATGCCCAAACACTTTACATTCCATGCAATGTAGAGGTTTCCATTCATATTCAACCTTGATACTAGCCGTCGTAAAACCACTATCATCCTTCTTAGGGATAGCCATAGTTACCACATGTTTAAGATCACTTCGATGATAACTCAACAAGAGCACGAGCAAAACTAATACGACCCCATGAGTCATGCGCATGAGCTAGTGAATGCATCTAACATGATCGGCTTACCCACCCTGGTAGCAATAAGGCTCAGCCCGTCTTCCGAATATGCAAGTAATGGCACATTATGCAATTTAATCCACACAAGCACTTTGGTAACCTCACTTTTGGACAATAGCACGTCAGGAGTCCATTTAGTGAGAATGATAGGAGAATTACGAATTATCCAAGGTCCTCGTTGAAGAACATTCTCAACACCCTCTTTAGAATCAAATTTAAAGAGAAATACACCATCATCATTCTTCATAAGTTTCTTTAAACCAAACTTACCCCATGTATTGGTGACATAATTCTTGACCAACTGAAATGCAATATTCTTGCCGACAAAGAAGCCAACAAGAGTATTATCATAGCGGTTAAACACACCCTCCATAGCAGCCTTAGGAAGAACCGTATCATGATTATCAATTCGATTCTCATTCACCAATGAACGGAAGTTAACTTTTCTAGAGACACGTTCCGAGTTTAACACATTAGCAAACGACCTCACTTCATTGTGTATACTATCACTCACATTAAGACCAGAATTAGAAGCATTCTTACCATCCATCAAGCATTAAGATCAAGTAACACTATGATTAGTAGCATACATTTGGGATTGCATAGCCACATCAAAACTCGACAGAGGAGTATTTGCAGAATAAACTTTAGTACCATTAATACCACTCGAGTTGTTCACATCAGAAGATGAAGCCATCTTAGCAATATCATCATTATTAATTTTATTCATTGCTTTTGCATCAAATTTACGATGCGCATTAGCAATCAACCTCCACATTAGTCGTTTTGAGGTCCGAATCGAAGCAGTATATCATGACTAGGGCTTGAATCAAGTGAAACCGGCTCCACTTGTCCATCAGTACCAACAAGAGGTGTACCTTTGCAGCTACAGGGACGCAGCAAAACAATCGTAATCCATACCACCAATAGTACCGGTGAGGCCAATCAGCTCCACACCCCAATTATTGTCAACCAAACCAAGAACTCGGCATAGGTTCCTTAAGAGACCCAACTTGATCGGCCAAGTTGGTGCGACTAGCAGCTTTCTTCGACGGACATTCCTTGTTGAAAAACCCTTTCTCCATGACACAAAACCCCACACACAATCACACAAACCCACGTAATGATATGACAAACCCAGCAGACATAAAACGACCAAAATAAAATAAGAGAGAAAACCCTAACAGGATGTTAGGGTTTAAGCGATAATCCCACAAAAGACTAACCAGGCTCCATGTTAAGATGATACACACAATCAATTAATCATGTATATACTATCCATTGAACTAATAAAGACCGGAAAAAGAAAACAAAAAACGAAACCCTAACAAACGAAGAACCCTAACTCCTAAGCGATCACAGAAATCTGAAATAATTAAGCAAATCACATAAGTAATTGCATAAGAATAACAGATTAGAGTAAAGGATTAAGAGAAAAGAGCAGAGGAGATCGTTGTTTGCAGAAGTAAGGGTTTCGGTTTTCCTTTTGGTCGCCAGAGAGAAAAATCGACTTAGGGTATTAATTTGCAAGCCATAAGAGGTGTAGTCATTAGTAATACAAAAATTGTTACAAGTACCCAAAACATCAAAACAACGATACTAAAATGAAAATATTTCCACACAGTTATATATGCCTCACATTATAATATGTACTCCCTCCGTCCCTAAATAAATGTCCACTTTTGACTTTTAAAGTCTTTCTTGTACAACTTTGACCTTAAATATTTTTTGTTTATACAATACTTGATAAAAACTATACCAACTTAAAGTACATTTAAAACACAATTCATTCATATATTTTGTATCAAGTGTTATATAAGATAAACACAAATATTTAAAGTCAAAGTTGAATAAGTAAGACTTTGAAAGTCAAACGTGGACATTTATTTAGGGACGGAGGTAGTATATAATAGAAGCGTAAGAAATTTTGTGGCCCTCGTTAAACGGTGATCATGTGCAATGACGCCACCTGTTGGTGACAATAGAGATCTCCAGATAGAGCTTGAAAAGTACTAATCTTTTCGTTAGCCTAAAAAACCCTGTTGATCGAGATGTGGAAAGATAAAATCACCTAATCTAATTGGATTACAAGTAGAATGATGGTAATCAAAGATTCACAAGTTAGAGATATACACGCCAAATGGTATTTAGTTTAGCCATTATAAAAAACCAATATATTCTAACTCATTTAGCACCGACCTAGCTATATATGTTAAGTTAGGATTTCTCATGTACGTAGTTCTATATAAGTACGCACACATGCAACAAAACGGGTGATACAATATTCACGATCGACTTCATATTCATATTACTAGTTTTAAATTTGGTAGTCTTTGATTTCTGTATTAAGATAGCATGGGTTTTGGTCCGCCCCAAATCTTTGATAAAACTAAGTCTTTATTCAATGAATTTCCAGGAGATGCTAAATCATGGTAAGATTTATGATCCAATAATAATGTTTATCTAGTTTGGCATAGTAGTAATTAGGCACTCTGATGTCCTCTCAAGAGGTATCAGGTTAAAACTTTAATGGTTATAGATCTTGGATGTGGCTAAGGAAAGGGTCAAAAACAGTCACGGGGATACCCGGTTAGGCCGTGTTAATCGAAATCAAAGACTCACCCTCTTCGGGTGATCTAAACAAAGGAGACCTCATCCGTTTACTTGCATATTATTATTCGGGTATGTATAGATGTATAGTTTATGTATGCACTTGATTGATTAATGCTACTTGCTATTATAATCTCAGGTTTTCACTAATAACCGATGATCAGTCCTCTTTGCCGAAGCAAAAAAGGTATTTAAACATATAATCATTTGAGTTATATCAACCTTCATCCTCCTTCAAGTATAATTCCTGAAGAAGCAATTCTTAATTGAATGGTAAGCTCAATTTGTTCTTAAGTATTTGATTACTGATTATAATTAATCTTATAATCTCAGGTTAAGTCCATCAAAACACATGGAACTTGTTAACGCCGCCAAGTCTTTTTCCTTATCATTGTCGGCCAATGTTGATTCTCCAATCACCAAATCTTCGTCTACCGATAAGTCCAGTTTGGCGATCAGCAGAAGGTATATATATTAATCAAGCATTTATATGTTTGGCTGCATGATTCCTAGGAAAAGAAGAAACAACCACCTTTTTTGTTTTATTATCTTGTCTTATGCATGCAAAGTTATATTGCTTAATAGTTTCAAAGACTATGGAAGTGATATCTTTTAAAAAAGTTAATTAGTTTTAAGTATTTTGATTATCGCTGATCTTATTATCTTAGCTGGTTAGGCGTGCGAGCTATAGAACCAAAGAAGAAGAAGAAAACAAAAAGTATTGACTGTGGACAAGTGGCCCCAAAGCTATTAGATCGAAGTTGAAGATGACATATTATACTGATAAAAATTCTGCTTATCGTAGTTGATTTAGTTCAATTCTTGAGGTTTGATTGATTAGCAGATTGATGATATCCTGATTTCATTTCATCGATGTTATTTTCAGTTGGTAAATAAAGATATCCTCCTATAGTTGTTACATGCCTACGTTTGATTTCAACTCTACTTGATAACTTGTGCATTGTCCTTTAATACACTACAACAAAAAGTGCTTTTATTGGAAAACAATTTCGACATATATTCTCGTCGCTAATTGGACCATTTAGTGACGAAGCAAATAGTCGTCATCAATGTTTTGTCACAAGCTAAAATTTTGTAATGACACACGTCATTAACTTATCACAAAATTTACTTATTAGTCACGGGAACGGTGATGATTATAGAGATTGTTCCTAAAATTTACTTATTAGGGACAAAAGTATTTGTCATTAAGTTGATAAATTGTTTGTGACGAACATATTCGTCATAAGAAAACTTATATATACTCACTCGTATAGTTGAGGCAGTGTTGGCGACTTTCGAAAAAATACGAATCTTTTAAGTATTCATTATGTGGGCACTAAAGCTGTATGATACATTTTATCATATGATAAATACACAATTCATTAACAATAGTAAAAGTAAAAATAAGCCTAATATCCAACTCAAACACTTCAAGCTAGATATCACCACCACAACCACACACCACTGCTGCCTCCGCCATCATGCACCATCATCGCCACTATGTCGTGCACCACCACCGCCACCAAGTCACGCATCACCATCGTCGTGTCACCACCACCGTCCATCCATATAGATCTTGCTTATCGTATGCGAAGTAATCACGTCTGTGATGACTACTGGGTCCGCTGAAGGTACGAATCCTTCTTAAGGGAAGTGTTCTTTAGCTGTTGGACCCATTTCTCAGTACCTCATTATTTTGTTTCTTGCTTGGCATCCAGGTTTGAATCATGTGTACGTAGGGTAGCTGATCGAGGTTTAGTTTGTTTTTAAGATAAAGTTGGTTTGTTCACTCGTTATGTTTTTGAGATTAAATTTTTACTTAAGATAAAAAGGTGAGATGAAGATTTGATTCGTGTTTGCAACAAAAAAGTGAATTTTAGGATGTTCTTGTGTCAGAAAAATGGAAACCGATGGCTTTGTTTAGGTCATTGTCCCACGGATGGCGCCATATTTACGTATAGTATGTAAAGCAAGGATTAGGGTAAGTTTACGGTGAGAGATTAGGCTAGTCGTATGATTGGTTTTCATAGAGTTGTAAGAACCCCAAGATAAGAGTGTTTATCTAAAGCTCGGGTAATGCTCACAACTATGGTTTATTGTGTGTAAAGTTGAAGAAGATTTACTTGGTCTTTTCTCATGAAATACATGTGTACTTAGGCTGGTAGCAGTGGGACAGAAAAAAGTCGGTCTTGAGCTTAACTCGACTGACTTTGAAGTCGGTCACAACCACTGTGGGTGTTAGCCTTAATAGTTTTATTAGAAGTGATGGTCATTCACATTTAGGAACTTTGTAACGTGTGTTAGATATCATTCTAGAATAGTCAAAGGGCTCATGGATTGGGCTAAGCTAAATGGTTAGACGTTTAGTTAAGTTAGCATTGTATAAGTTCATGTAACCCAATCCATGTCCAAGCCCATCTCACGGCCCATGGCCAAGCCTTAGGGCATCATCTCTCTTACTATAAATACCCCTCAAGTATGTCATTTGAGGGGTGTGCTGAGTGTGTTTTGTGTGTGTTTTGCTTATGAAATATTGTTTTCATCTTCTACTCTTTATCTTTCTAAAACACATCATATAATCATTCAAGTCACCACATCTTTTCTTCATCTCTCTAGTCATATTGTGTGAAATGGATTGATAAAAAGGGTCCTAACAATTGGTATCAAAAGCCTAAAGATGATTTAGAAGTGTTTTTTTTTTAATCAAAAATCGTGTCTTTTCTGTCAAAAAATCACGTTTTTACATTTGTTTGGCATTTTTTAGTCTCGTTTTTGCTTATTCTTGCTTATTGTTCTGGTTAAAAACGTGTCTTGAAATTTTTTTGGTACTTTTAATATCTGTTTTTCATCTTGAAATTGCTTTCTTTCTGCCTTCCAAAACAGTTCTTGTCCAAACAGTTTTTAAGGTACAAACAGTCCTTCTCCTTATTTCTGTCAAAACAGTTTATTGTCCAAACTATCTTTAAACATCTCTTATTCTATCTTTTTCTCGATATCCGTGGTCACAAAAGTGCTTGGAAAATACCGGCTGAAAGTGTCTGAAAAGTGGTCGGAAAACGCTGCCTGAAAAAGTTGGTCGGAAAAAAAGTCAACGAAAAAGTCAAAACCCTCGTTTTTTACGCGTAAGGGTACTGGTTTACGCATAAGCCTTTATTTTTACGCCTAAGACCTTACGACTATCTTCATATCAATTACGATTTACTTGGAAAGTATTTCGTAGGTTTCTACGCATAAAACCTTACTCGTGAGGGTGTTTACGCATACGCGTACGGTTTGTTTACGCACAAGAGTCTTTACGCGTAAGGTTTTACAAAGTGCTTACGCGTAAGGAAAAAGTTTACGAGTAAGAAAGGGTTTTACGCATAAGGTTTTAAAAGAGTTTACGAGTAAACAAGTTTTTTACGCTTAAAGGTTTTCAAAAAGGCTTCTTACGCCTAAGGACAATAGCTTACGCATAGGATTGTTTACGAGTAAAGGTTTCTACTAACTGTTTACAACCACGGTTACGCATAACGTTTTTTTAACACGGTTTCAAACACAGTTTACGCTTAAACAAATCTGAAAAAAAACGAGACCAGATCCACATCAATCATCAATCAATCAACCATTCTAAAATCCAGATTCAAATCTAACCTTCAATCACTACCCACCTCAGCCAACAACGAAAAACAAAATCATTTAAATCGACCTCAGATAATTTCTTTGTACTCAAGATTTGTTCAATCAAAAGAACCTTAAGAGATATATCATCATAGATCGTTTGTTAGAAGTTTACACTTCATTTGATATTCGAAAGCTATTAAAGAAATAACAAAAACCAAACGGTTTCATCATTCCTTTCTTTCAGTTTATGAAATAACAAATCAAAAATCGAAAATTAAACCTACCCGTGTTCATATCTTTCTTGGTGATTCGGATTATCAAAATACTGATAGTGTGGTTGTTCGAGCAGATTATAAGAATCAAAGGGTTCGAAATTTTTCTTCAGATCAAATTGGGTGAAAGAATAGATAGGATGGTTTTTTTGTTGACTGCGTTTTTTTTAGAGAGAGTAGGGTTAGGTGTGTAAGAGTGATATTAGGTTTAGAGTGGATTAGGGTAAAGATTAGGTTAAGTGAGTGTTTTATACCGAAAATTTCGGGTAGAGTGTTAATTGGATTTGGGCTTTTCAGCTTTGTGGATTTGGGCCGGATTATTTGTTAGCTTTATTGGACTCGTGATTATTATTCTGTGGTCAAGAATTTTTGGCTACTTTACTTTGTGGTCAGGATATTTTTGAGATAATCTTTCGACGACAGTTTTAATTGAGCTTCCATAATCCGAGATTGAGTATTACATTGGATTGAAATTTTTCGGGATCGTTGGCATATAACTATCGTGCCAGTTCTTGGATAACTCGATTCGGACACAAAAATCACTTCTTTATCGTCTACAAGATCCGTAAATTCATTTCACACTTACCTTCATCAATGGCAACTCTGGCAGATCGTCTCAAAACTGCTTTCTTTGATTCATTCTTCAATGACCTTAACATTAGTCCAACTACACCAAATAACAACAACCAATGGATTTCATCGTATAATCCGCAGTTTGCTCAACCAAGTATGCATATGGGTCAAGGAGGACAAATGGTTGATGTTATTGGGAATCAGAATGGATTTGCTACGGGTATACAAATGGGGAATCAGATGCATTATGCAAAGACCAATTTGATGGACATCAAGGGGGTCGAATTGTGAATCGAATATGGGATATCAAAATGGAATAATCGTTTTATGACTTCGGTTCGTAATGCTACCTCCAACCTCAAAGCCAAGATTCGGGTATCGTCGGTTCAATATGCTACCTCATAACCTCAAGTACAGGGTGCTGTTAGCAAAGAAAGAAAAATTGGGAACAGAGTTGACTGCAGAGGAATACTGAATCTCTGTATCCAGGACGGGCAAGAAAAGCAAATGATAATGCAAGCTACCGTCTTACACCAACGGCGAGGACACAACATCAAGTTCTACTTTTGACTCACCTCCTGTCTACGACACAGATTCACTCAATGAGGTACCAAATTATAGTAATGTTGCTAATCAGTTTACTCATGATGAACAAAGATTACGTGACATCGCACCTACTTATGATACACACATGGACAATCCGAGTTGTAGCAATACTAACTCTGAAACTCCATATTTGGATCCTAATGGAGGTTGTGTGGCACAAAATACTGAGACTGATGAGGAAACCCGTGCTTATTTTGAATCATTAATCAATAATTGTGGTATTGAGATTGAGAAAGTGAGTAAGGTCAATCGCGATGTTAAGGCCGCGAATGCCAAATTGACCGCTGAGCTTGAGAGTTACAAGGAGAACGCAAAAGCCTTTGAATTTTAGAAAAACAAAGAATCAGAATTAGAAATTGGTTATCGAAATTTGGTTTCTAAAGAACAACTATTGCAAATCAAGTACAACACACTCGATGTGAATTTGAACTTGAAAATTAAATATTTAAACAAGGAAATTTCTGATTTAAATAACCAACTTTCTAAACAAAAAGAAATGTTTTCTAATCTTGAAAAAGAGAAGAAGCAGTTAATTACAGATTTTTCAAAACGAGAAGATTCTCTTCTTGATGAAATTCTTAATAAAACGGAAAAAATCAAAACATTGGACAATTTGCTTCTTACAACGGGTCATTCAGCTAAATCAAACAAGATGCTTTCTTACCAAGTAAATCCACGTTTTCATACTTCACATAAGATGGCACTTGGTAACGACCCTTCTTCGTTTCTCAAGAAAGCTCAGAAATCTCAGAATGTGTTGCACAATGGAAAACCTTTGCATGAACCCATAATTGTGCATGATTCTCTTGAAACGTTAGAACTATCTAAGGAGAGCAGAGAAAGAATGAAACAAAAAGGTCCGGAAATCAAACCTATTGACTATAACAAATGGAACAAACTTTCTGGAATTACTTTTGTTAATCAAAAAGAAAAGTCAAAGTTTTCCATCACACCAAGTGTTTCAAACAAAGAGTCAACACCTGTTTCAAAATCTGTTTCAAAACCAGCGTTGACTCAAAATCTCTTTGAACATTGAACAAATGTCTTCAAACAATACTTTTAACACAAGTGATGCGAGAAGTATTTTAGACAATGTGAAAACTAGAATTGCGGATCTACAAGACACTGTTAAAACTAAAACCACTATTACTCCAAACAACTGGTTCTCTAGTTTTGACATCGAACAAAGAAGTTTTTGAAACTCAAATTGCCCTCATGAATGCCATCGCAAGGGTAATTCATTTTGAACAAGCATTTTTAAAAGAAACAGCTGACTTTGTCAAGGACCATAAATCCCTGGTAAAGCAAGCTATTGAAAGTGTTGAACACATCAAAGTTTTGGAAAATTTGAATGATTCTCTCTTCAAGATGTTATGCCTCCGATATTATGTCCATCATTTTGCAAACATATTCTGTTGAAGATCATGAAAGACTCCATTCTGAGACCTCCGCAATTGTTTCAAAATATGAAAAAGCTCTTGAAAAACTTGAAAAAGAAAACGTGTCCTATTTTAAACAACTTGATCGAAAATCTGAGGAATGCAAGTATGACAAACTGTCGTATGAGCGTGCCTACAAGGACATGAAAGAGCAAAATGATCTTTTGAGAGTTCACCTTGGAAAGTCTAAAAGGAAAGGCTGTGGATACTAAGTTTGCAAAACCATTGACCGAGGAGAAAACAAATGTTCCCAAACCGGTTTTCAAACCAAAATGTCTATTTCGGTTTCCTCTAAAAGTCAATGAGAAAATGATTTGTCAAAAACAGTACCTCAATGCAGACTTTGCCTATTAAAAAGAGAATTATCAAAGCTTTTGAAAAACTCTGCTTTTGATAAAGAAACAGTGTTTACACCTGGCATTTCTAGGAATAGTACACGAATGTGACCGCAAATCTAGTTAAAGAATGCCGTTCTAACGACATGGTCAACAATCACTATCTAGAAGAAGCTAGAAAAAGGCACAGACTCGAAAAGACGGAATTCTAGGTGCAACATCTAGGGTGATGAATTCTACAAGATTTCAAGGCACTCCTAGTAGTAGTAAACCATTACCTAGGAACTCACTACTAAAGACTAGGAATTGGCTTGCATCTAAGAGTAGTTCGATAAAAGAAAATGCTATTCCCTTAGAAAACAACACTAGGAATTCTAAGTCTTTTTCGAACAAGAATCAATTTCCAAAAGACTGCGTAGTGAAAAAGTTAAAGCTTTCTTTATTTTTAAACAAGAACATTGAATTTGTCTGTACTACATGTAAAAATGTGTCTTTTCAGCTAATCATGATGCATGTGTCTCACAATATCTCAAGAAAGATAATTCTCGTACCAAGGCACAATCCACTAAGACTCCAAACCGAAACAAACCCGATGACAAGATGAACATCAAAAGGAAACCTAATAGGTGGATCTCTTCAGGACGTAGTTTTTCTAAAAATGAGTCTTCCGCTGCATCTGATAAGAAAACAACTCCTAGATCTTACCTTAGGTGGAAACCCACGGGAAAAGTTTTCAACCAAGTAGGTCTTAGGTGGATTCCCACAGGAAAGATTTTTGATACTTGCACCAACACAGATAGTAGTGAAAATCATCAGGATAAGGAAGTAGAAACCACTACAACCGTTGATAGTGATCACCCTCACCGTGAGGAATCGTATACTTCTAACACTGTTATTTGTGAAAACTCTTCTTCTTTGGTTGCAGGTGAATCATATATCTCAGAACCCAGCTCATCAGAGGGTTCTAATTCTGTAAACTCTTCTTCTTCATTCTCTCTATCGTCTATCTTTGATTTTCCATTTCTTTTATAAAACCAACAAAAGCAAAATACAAAAATAGAAAATTTTCAAAAAAATTCAAAAACAATATAAAATCAAAAATCCAAAAATATTCTTCTCACGACATGTCTCTTGTATAATCGATATTCTGTACGTTTCTAGAAATGTCATTCAACAATGATACGGGTATGTACATGCTTGAGCGAGAGTTCTTTAAATGTTTTTCAAAACATGTCGCTTCTCAAAATTTTCTTCAATAATGGCTTTCGTATACTTCAAACGAAACCCGACTTCAAAATAATGGCTTCTGAACACATCAGTTAAGGACCCGCGCTTCAAAGAAAGGAAAGTGCTTATCAAAATCAAAGATTTTAAATATTCTTCAAGCACTTTTCCTAAAACATAATGGCTTGCAAGTATTTCAAATTTGCAACCCGATCTTTAAAGAAAGGAAAGTGCTACGCAAAATCGATTTTCATAAATATCGAGCGCTTATCCTAAAACAAATGAAGATATTTTTCTCTAAATATCTTCAAAAGATTTTCAAAATCTTCATCTTGCGTACCATTGATTCAAAAATTTTCAAAAAGATTTTTCAAAATCTCTCACATTTGGTACCAATATAACTCCCTCTAAACCCTTAATTGATTCTAAATTTTCTGTATGAAAAATATGCTTTCGCTAAGGGGGAGTATTAAACCAAAGTTGTTCCAAAATTCATGCTAAATCAGTTTCTCTCCAAATGCTTTCCGAAAAAACATATCTTTTAATCATTTTGTTTCAAAAACATCATGGATATGCTATTTTTGAGGGGGAGAAACGTGATTAAAAGGTGATCAAAAATGTTTTATGATCGGTGTTTGAATCTCAAAAGAGCTCGAATCAGTCGAAACCAATGAATTGACAAGTAATCAAAGCCAGTAAATGTACCATTTCGAGAAACTTGTGATAGACATGCACTTACATGGGTCTAACCTTCTTTTCAAGAAGTGTTTACAACTTCAAGTTAGTTATTAGAGCTAGGTGTCACCTAAAAACTTACAATGGAACTCTTTAATCGAAAGCAACGTGAACCGTGTCTCGTGGGGATTTGTCTATCATGAGCCGATCAATTCAAAAAGTGCAAACTCTACCCTCGATGTGCAATTTCGTTATTTAAACTTATAAGCACATGTGAAGGGGGAGTGATTCTGAAAATATAAAACTCTCAGAGTGTTCCAAACATGTTTTCAATCATAAACACTCTGAGAGATTTTCAAGAAAAATGGTTTTATGGCAACAATAGGACAGTCATGGAGTTATAAGGTGACTAAGGATAGGAAATCCGTCCTATGATCCGCCCAGAGCCGGAGGGATCTACCCAAGGACAATACCCATAGTTAGTATTATAAGTCCTTAGGTATGATTGAAAAAAGGAGTAATGTGAGAAAGGAGAAAGAAGGGGTTGAAGAATTAAAAAGAAATGAAATGAAAGGGTGAAAAGAAATAGCCCTCCATAATCAACCTTAGGCGTAAACCCGGTTCAATTCATCTGCTACTGGTTGTCACTAAGATGACACCGGTATTGAAGACAAAGACGCCATGGACCCAGCTGACGCCACTGCACCTAACCTTCTAGCCACTCAATTCCTCTTAAAAGGATTTGTTTCATTCTCACCGGGAACCCTACATAATCTATCGACTTTCTCTTAGAGATTGTTGGTATTGAAGAAGGAGACCCTCTCCCTAGTCTCCGCTCAGAAAAACCAAAATGCACTAATTGAGTCTAGAGCCACGAGATTCATCAAAAGATCTCATAGGAACACATGGCATCTCATCACTTGTTGTTCATCAATAAGGGCACAAGTGATACATTCTAGAGTCCTACGCAGGTCTTAGCAATGCGCGTAACATTTATGAGAGGTTTCACATTTGTGATCTTCATTGATTGAATAGAAACTCCGCCGGTCAACATCAAGCAGCCTCGACAGCAGTCACTTCGGTAACTCCCCGTGGATTACGCTTTAGTGTGTCCTCAAACGGTCTACAGTCGTAGGGTGATGCTTCGTGTACCTCGCGACTCATCTAAACTGTAGGTGTATTTCGATATATCGCAAGTATCTCACTTGTGGGACTCCAGTTCAGGAACGGCCCTTGTGAGAATTAGAGACGTGTTTTCACACTATGCCGTTAACACCCTCGAAATTCAAACTTGTAAGTGCCGGAATCCGCTTATTACTAACCTGTTTTATGTTTTCTTCTTATGGAAGCTCCGGAGCGGATTGATCGTGCAGATTATCCTCATGCTCATACCAAAAACATATGAAAGTTCTCATCATAATCAAAGGCTACACAAAGTTAAAGATGATTCTTCGTCTATGTCAAAGAATCTACAAAGTTTAAAGACTCGAGAACTACGTCATTGGTAAATCAAAGTCAAATAGAAGTGTGAGCATGGTGGAGAAAGGCGTGGAGACACCTAACCAACGAAGTTGATAACGGCAGAATACCACATTAACTGATCACAAAGCATGAAGGAACAAAGAATCAAGACTATTCTATATCTACACACAAAGTTCAAGCTCGAGAAAAGTAAAGACCTAATCAAGTGGAGCATCTTTTGAATGACCACCCCTTAGGGGGAGATTGTTAGCCTTAATAGTTTTATTAGAAGTGATGGTCATTCACATTTAGGAACTTTGTAACGTGTGTTAGATATCATTCTAGAATAGTCAAAGGGCTCATGGATTGGGCTAAGCTAAATGGTTAGACGTTTAGTTAAGTTAGCCTTGTATAAGTTCATGTAACCCAATCCATGTCCAAGCCCATCTCACGGCCCATGGCCAAGCCTTAGGGCATCATCTCTCTTACTATAAATACCCCTCAAGTATGTCATTTGAGGGGTGTGCTTGAGTGTGTGTGTGTGTGTTTTACTTATGAAATAGTGTTTCAACTTCTACTCTTTGTCTCTCTAAAATACACATATCTTCATTCAAGTCGCCATATCTTTTCTTCATCTTTCCATTAGTATTGTATGAAATGGATTTGATAAAAGGGTCCTAACAGTGGGGTTGGAAGCAAATATCGGTCGAGGTGGGATAATTAACACAATCGGTCTAAATCTTGACCGAGTTTAACTCTTTTCTTTATAAAAACGTTACCACTTTACAACCTTATAAATATAAACCTCAATCACACTTCTAAACACACAATTTCAAACAACATTTCAATCAATACCTTCAAACTTCTTTTCATTTATGTCGTACGAGCTACTTTTTGGTTCTTCGTCTTCCGACGATGATGCAGTTATTCGTGAGTTTACGGAGTTTCCGGAGTTTGCTTGGAACGCTTACCAAGCATCACAGCCAAAATTTCCATGAAGGTACATACATAGGGATCATGAGGGTGCTCATAATCGTTTAGTGACGACATACTTCTCCAAAAATCCGCAGTTCGACGAAAGAACATTTGTCGGCGGTTCCGAATGAGCCAAGAACTATTCACACAAATTGTTCGAGAGGTAACCGGTTATTCTCTTTATTTTCAACAAACTCTTTATGCTAGGGGCATACCTGGTATTAGCCCATTGGTCATGTGTACTGCAGCCATTCATCAATTCGGAAATGTCTCCGTAAGTTTTGAACGGTTATCATGGAGTTATATGGTGCTGAGTTTTTGCGAAAGCCCACGTATTCTGACCTTATTGTATACTCATCACGAGCATAAGCATGGGTTTCCTAGGATGATGGGAAGCATTGATTGTACAAGTTGGGAGTGGGAGAATTGCCTAAATAGTTTGAGAGGTCAATATGCTAGGGTGATCACGGGCCACATCCATTCATTTTATTGGAAGTGGTCGCCTCCCAAGATTTATGGATTTGGCATGCGTTCTTTGGTGTCTCCGGAATGAATAACGACGTAAACGTTTTACATTGTTCCCCTGTTTTCAATGAAATCAAATCTGGGAGAGCACCAGACCTTGAATTCGAGGCTAATGATATACCTTATAAAAAGGGATATTATCTTACTGACGGGATATATTCACAATGGTTCGTTCTTTTAAGTCCATTTCAAATCCTTCCAATGGTGATAAAAAAGGAATATTGTACAAGAGGAAGCACGAAGCAGCAAGGAAAGATGTGGAACAGGCTTTTGGTGTGTGAAGAAGAAGTGAAAAATACTTAAAGTTCCGGCTCGAGGGTTGTATAAACAAGATCTCCAAGATATTATATATACATGTATAATATGACATAGTATGATCATTTGACACAAGCAGCGTGCGATATGTTCTACATGGTTCGAAGATGAGGGCTATCGTGATCACGACATCTTAAGATCGCATGAAGAATCGTTAATAGTCACTCATGAGCTGATGGACTCATCAACTCATCTACACTTAAAATCTGATTTAATCGAACACATTTGGAGAAATCATAGAAATCAAGTCAATCAAGAGAATGAAGACGAAGACGGTGGTGATGATGATGATGAAGAATTTTTGTAATGTTTTTAACGTTATTTGAATAATTTACGTAATGTTTTTAATATTTATTTGAATTTAGTATTGTAATGTTTTTATTTTTAATGACTTTTTTTGTTGTTTAAAATGTTTGAACTAAAACGTAAAACCGTTAACAGTTACAGACTATAGTCTTATAGGGATGTATTTAGCGTTATGATATTTGTTGGATGAGTTCCAACGGTTTAAAGAGACCAATGTGAGAGTCATTCGACGAGGAGAGACAAGAATGACATGTGGTCATTCATGTTTGGCTCTTGGTACGAAGAAAATATTCGTATAATGTACCATAGGCCTTATGCTCGTCGTATTTTCTTCTGTACCAATGAGGTGATAACATTTGTCACGGGCACCATAATAGTTGATCTGTCAAGACAGTTGTCAGTTGTTGCCTCGAGATGGGTTTCTTCATGTAGCGTTTTGTGGGCTTCTGCGTTCTGGGCTAAAATTAGTCGTATGTGCTTTAGCTATTATGGTAAAACTGTCATACGCTATCAATTTCCATAATCTTTTATATAATAAAAGAATTACATCATTTCGGAGTGTTTTTGCAAAACCTTTCTCATTGAAAAAACAATTGGGCCAATAGGAGAGTTCAATTTCGTCACGTAAGCAAAACCAGGCGACGTGATTGGTTAATAAAAGTCAAAATTAAATTGATTTTGATCAAACTATAATAAATTTGGTGGAGAAATTTGGTCGATAAAAAAAACACATAAAAATATAGGTGTCAAATTTGTGAAAACAAAAACTTAAAAAAAGATGAGGTAATTAATAAAACTTTAGTGGGTGAATGTTTAAAAATTATATAGAGTTAAATGTAATATTATAAGCCTTCATATTTTTTAATAACTTCGGATTATAAACAAATACCCCCTTATACTTTATACCCTTTATACTTTATATCTTAAAAAATAAAATGTATATGTTGTTTTAAAATAACAACATATAAATTTGCATAAGATTATAAGTATCAATTTTTTACTATATACGTTCAATAATAACTCATTTATTTCATTTTAAAATTTTAACCTATGTGAACATGAGTTTACATTTTAAATACGGCTAAATTACTGAAAACGGGAATATAATTATCAAATTGTAAGCACGGGTTACTTTAATATAAAATAAATATACGCGATTGTACTTATAACAATGACTCATGTAATTCTTATTTATTTATATAAGGATATCTAGAAAAACATTTTTAAAAAACATTAAGGAGCATACTTTAACTTTATCAACGCTCATTATATGCTATTAAGCTTGCATCATGTGTACAACACATATCAGTAGTGAAATTTAAATAACAACATCAACATATTTGACAGCTAAATAAAATTAAATCTTGAGTTACCTAACATAAATTTTTACAAATATTTTACCAAATTCTAATGGATATTAATGCATAATGAAAAACTCGTGCATAAGTATTAGTTGTACTTATACCACAATTTTCATGAGCAAATTCTTATATATGTATATACGGAACTAAAATGTTAAAATAAATTTAATTTATGTGTAAACTTCGTGCGTGCACAAAATTAATAACTATATAATTATATGCAATTATCTTTAAAGACACTTCTTTAATTAATTAGCACCTTCCTAATTCAAATAGGTTTTGTTGTTCAAAACTTCAAATTCACAAACGTATGGAACAAGTAACAAACTCATACTCTCCTATATAAATAATAACCACGCGGTCCAAACACACATAAGATACGATTCATATTACTAGGTTCTTCATATATTGTTTTAAATTTCACGAATAAACAACAATGGGTGTTCATCATGGCCACGATAGCCAAGATTCACAAGTCGAGTCTCCTTCAAAAGACTCGTGGCACCACACTTATGCGGAGACCAGGAAAAATATATACATGGATCAGTCGAATTTACCATTTAAGAAAAGGTATATATATATTTAAGAAGCAGATAAGTCGTATTAACTGAAGTATGTTTTCTTAAATAATGAAAACAATTAATGGAAAATTTAATATTGTACGTTGTTATTCTCACAGGTTCATAAATCGACAAGACTCGCTTATGATGAGCAAAAGTGTTTCCACATTAAAAGATAAGCAGGATTTTTATAATCAAAAGATTCAAGAATTCTTTCACGGCGGGTCTTTTCCTACTGATTTGTTAATCGGCGTTCATGCTCCTGTCACAAATTCGTCGTTCATTAATCCGCCCAGTGTTCCCTATAAGAAACGCTATAGGTTGCTATGATATATAAATTACTTTATTTAATTTTCTTAAATTATGATCAAGATGCTAAATCAATGCATGCTACTTCTTATGATCTCAGGAGGTTGATACCAAAGCCATTGTCACTACTAGATCCACCACCAAGGGATAAACATCCAAGTAAACCTACGATGTGGGGGGAGGCTAAATATTTTAGGAAGTTGCCCGAATTTCTGAAGAATAAAATGGAAAAGTTTGCTCGTCGGGATTACTTAGCCACACGACTAAAAGATTCAAAAAAGAAGAAAAGGAAGTTAACAGTCAAGTCTGGACGGATGGTGAGAAACGAGTTAACAGACAGTTGTGATTTAACCTTAAGATTGTGGACAGGCTTGAATCCTTTATCAAAGTCGACTTAGAAATGCTCAAGTTCTGTTAAATGTACGGGTTTCCTTTGATTCTTCATGTAATGGTAGTTCATTTAGATCTCGGTTGTTGATGTGTTCTAACTATAGAAACATAATTCTCTAGAAAGGCCACGGATTGCGATCCACTTTGTGCGTTCCTAGATCAGGTTTGATTTAGTCGGAATCTGGAAAATTAGCGATCCAAATCATGAACTACCCAATCCTCATGTTGTGATATTTTTCTAATGTTAACATGTGTTATTGACTTGTAAAAATTTGATAAGTATTAAACTATTTTTATACTATTAGTGTTAGGATTTACTACGTCTTAGGAGTTATAAATATATAAATTATTCGGTACATCATCGTAGGGGTGAGCAAATGGACCGAGAACCGACCCGGAACCGACCCAACCCGAACCGCATTTTAGAACCGCGGTCCGGTTCTCGGTTCTTAGATATTGCAAGTTTCGGTTCTCGGTTCGGTTCGGTCCGGAACCGCGGATATCGGTTCCGGAACCGAAGAACCGCACAATTTCAAAACATACATATAACACACTTAATGTTTCTTAGTTTCACTCAACAATTATGTTTTCTAGTGCCACTTACATGAGGTTTGATGTAAAATGGCACCAACATATAATCATATGCTTTTCATATGAACATTTGATGCTCTATATAATGTATATGAATATTTACATTGTTCTTTTGAAAATTAATCTCAGACAAAAAATGAAATGAGCTTCTAAAGAATGTTAGACCAGGCCAAACAACCAGTACACCTCTATTGGTTTATGTTCAAGCAAACAAAACACACACTAATTACATAATTTGTGACATGCTTCGATTTTGAAAAGACAGACTTTGAATTTGACATTTCAACTGATCGATGCTTTACCTTTAGAGTTTGGGATTATTTAATAATGCTCTATCAAATATTACTAATTAACTGTACTTTTCCTAAATCATGGTTAAAGAAAGATGAGAAATATTTTAAAAGCTAAAATCGAATATTATATAGGGTAATATAGAAGTTCTAAATTCATGGGACAGTTGCCAACTCCAAGCGATACTTAAAAAGATGGATACGATTGACTAGCTTTATTGCTAGCTAGTAAACTAAAATAAAGTATAACTTAACCAAAAAAAGGAAAACCAGTTAAAAAATCACAGCTAAAGGTAAAACGTTGGTAAGTTAGGATAGCTGGTTTTTGCTTTGCATGGTAAGTTTGTTACATCTGAGTATCTTGCATGCATGATCGAGATATATATATATATATACACGGGTCTTTTACAACACGGTTTCTAAAAATTTGCGGTTCCAATCGGGTAGAACCGAAATACCCGAACCGGAACCGAGAACCGAACCGGGACTGAAACTATTTTGCGGTCCGGTTCTCGGTTCCTAAATTATGAGAATTTCGGTTCTCGGTTCTTGCGGTTCCGGGTCGGTTCCGTGCGGTTCCGGAACCACGCTCACCCCTACATCATCGTACCAGAAGAATCCCAAATGAACTTACCTTCTATCGAAATGAATTCTGCTTAGCGAACTGCAATCCCGATCCTTGACTCGTACAAGAACGATCCGCGTTCTATGTGACTATGGCTATGGTTCTAACTAAGTTGGTAAATATGTGCCTAGTTTGTTTCCAATAAGAAATTGATATTTCCAGTTTCTGCTATAAACTTGCAATTCCTTTATTTCTCCTTACTTAAACTTGTGTTTCATTAGTTTGTTCTGTATTACTGTTTTTATTTAACTGTTCCTTAACCATAAAGGAGTAATTCAAATGTATGTGACAACGCTAAGACTATGGTTAAAAAAATATTTTTGAAGAATAATGTATGTAAAAGGCACTCAATTAATGAACGTTTTCCATTAAGGCCGCCATATATTCAAACTACTTTATAGAACATTTTTGTTGAGAGGGCCAAAATATAAATCGCTACAGGTAATATAAAAACGAAAAATGACTCGTAAAGCACTAAGAATTACAACTTAGCGTGACGGTTTTTAAGATCTTTATATTCATCAATTACATATTTGGAATTCTAAACTCTATAACTATGACCCTACTAACTTGATTTAACCCAAAATCCTACCTAAACTATTATAAGAATCAATAGTAAAGAGATCTATACTAATTTATGATAATAAATAAACTTAGTTGTTTTGTGGCATCAAATAATCCATTATATATGGGTCTGTGTGGTAGAAGTTTTTTGGGGAGCTGTTAGCTTTTTGTTAGAAAAAAAAAAAAAAAATATATATATATATATATATATATATATATATATATATATATATATATATATATATATATATATATATATATATATATATGATATATAAGATCATTGAGGACAAAAGATTATTTACATCCTAGGGTCAATCTCCACCCTTCATTTTTATTTGATCTAATGGATGAGATTAATCCCAAATATATAAAACCAACTTTCATCATTTTTTTCAAATATTAATATTTTTAAACCGTAATCGTTAGTAGAGCGAAAAAAATATATATCATTGCGACGAGCATTTAATTATCTTTCTATAGATAGGTACTTTGATATACTTTCGACAAAAATTTTTTTTCCGTATTTTTCACGTTTTTTTTAAGTTTTTTTCGTTTTTTTTACGTTACTGAAATTTGCATTGAAAAATCATATATGATATAACACTAATTTGATATTAGTGTAAAATCATATATGATATGTAATATCATATGTGATATTAGTGTAAAATCACATATGATATCACATGTGATATTACATATCATATATGATTTAACACTAATATCACATCTGATATTCAATTTAGTGTTTTATCATATATGATGTTTTTCATACAAATTTCAGTAACGTAAAATAAACGAAAAAAAGACGAAAAAACGTGAAAAAAATGATTTTTTTTTCTTTTTTCGAAAGTATATCAAAGTAGCCCGCCGTCTATAGAAAGATAATTAAATGCTGTCGCCGCGACGGTGTAAATATTTTCGCTTAATGATAAACGGTTTTAAGAGATATATTTAAATTATAAAAAATGAGTGAAATAATAAAATGCTTTTAAATCTCTATTAATTTTTTTAATGACGTATGGTGAAGATGAGTCCCTTGGTATTCTTTTATGTAGAAAAGTTTGGTATGTAAATAACTCTCATATATATATATATATATATATATATATATATATATATATATATATATGTATATATATATATATATATATATATATATATATATATATATATATATATATATATATATATATATATATATATATATATATATATAATATATATATATATATATATATATATTTTAAATAAGTAGCTCCGTTTGGATAAATTAACTTCAAGCTTTTATTTCAAACAAATAACTCTTAAATAAAAAGCTTATTCATGAAGCTTTTTAAACATCTTGGAGCTATTAAAACTTTAAATGACTGATATACCCTTCAAACATTTGTTTAAAATTATAAATATGTCTTTTTATGTCATTTTACATCTTATAATTATATTTAACAGCTAATTTACCAAACACTTTTATTGAGAAAAAGATATACAGTAAAACCCCTATAAATTAATACTCGATAAATTAATAACCTCGATAAAATTAATAATTTGTCCAGTCCCAACTTGGGACCAGTATAAATTTGGACCCCAATCGATAAAATAATAAGATAATAATTTTTTTGAAACCCCCGGTGTATATTTATTAGTCCCAACGAACTATAAATTAATAATTACTAAAAATTTCATATATATGTATATATGTGTGTGTGTGTGAGAGAGATACACTTCAAAATCCTAAGATTGTTTAGTAAAAATGAATTCATAGTCACTTGTTTTTTGTTAAACTTCAAATCTATATTTTGTTTATCTTAAAATATTCTTATTACACTAAAGAGTTGGTTCGTTGTCTTCTCGTATTGCAACAAAAAGTGTTAATTGTATTTTCATAAAGTATGAATGTAAATTCATAAAATGTTAATTGGAACTTGTTTTTCAAATTTATTTCATTTCTAATGAGTATATATTGTAATTAGCTAGTATATTAGACTTGAAAATTTAATGGTCATACGTAAAACCTCTTTAAATTAATAAATTATTAATTTATCGATATAATAATATCTCGCTAAATTAATAAAATATCTCAGTCCCAACACTATTAATTTATAGAGGTTTTACTGTAGCTTGTAGCTCATGTTAAAAGTTTTGTAGCTTACAGCTTACAGCTTACAGCTTACAGTTAACAACTTAAAACATACAACATACAGCTTTTTGCCAAACATACCCATAATCAAGTAAGCTAATATATTTGCTTGAATCAACTTCATGAATATAAGACTGACAATATATGAGTCGTTTAATTGCTTCAAGATGGATTTTTTTATCCTTCCGAAAGCTGATAATGAAAACTTACCAAATCATCCCTAAACTATTAATCTTTTTACACTATGAACCCAAAACTTTGGGGGGCCGGGACCCTCCCCTGCCTCTATAAAGGTCCGTCCAAAAGCTAATAATGAAAACTTACCAAATCATCCTAAACCGATCAAATATATATTTGTTCTCGTTTATACCCGTTTTTCCCAAAATTTAGCTTAGAATATTTGATAAAAAAAGAAAAGAAAAGAGAGAGCCTAAATTTAACATATCGAAGCAAAACAAATAATAGTTACATACGTAAAAGATGAGTTTTTTCAAGTGCAACTTTAAGAGACCAACAACGAATTAGAAGGTTATAACTCATACTTTGCATTTAATATTAAAATTGTATTGTTTTAACTAGTTCTAATACCCGTGCACGCACGAGGTTTTGATAAAAAAAATTATTCTGTATTAATATTGAATATTGTGTTTTTAAAGGTAATTGCATATAATTATATAGTTATAAGTTTCGTGCACGAACGAAATTTACACATAAATCAAATTTATTTTAACATTTTAATTCAGTATATACACATATAAGAATTTGCCTATGAAAATTGTGATATAAGTACAACTAATACTTATGCACGAGTTTTTCATTATGCATTAATATCCATTCGAATTTGATAAAATATTTGTAAAAATTTCTTTTAGGTAATTCAAGATTTAATTTTATTTAGCTGACAAAGATGTTGATGTTGTTATTTAAATTTCACTACTGATATTATGTTATACACATGATTCAAGTTTAATAGCACATAGTAAACATTGATAAAGTTAAAGTATACTCTTTAAACGAGTCATCTGATTCTTAAACGAGTCATCTGATTCTTATGGAACGTTATTTAATTCTTAGGTTCCGGACGGCAGCATTGATTCATCGTGTGACTTACGTTTCTATTTTACTTGCTTCGATTGAGGTACAAATATTCTGACCTTACCTCTTAAGGTTTCTCATGATTCGTATTTCATCTTTCGATATTCGTTTGAACTGTTACGCTTTACTCTAAGCCTCATGATTAGGGCTTCCCTATGACTCTGCTATGCTCCCTTTGATATGAAACTTTGATATGAACTTTGATATGAAACTTTGATATGAATTGATACTGATAAACTTTGATATGAAACTTTGATATGAAACTATGATATGAACTTTGATATGAACCCTTATGATATGAATATGCTTTGACCCTTCATCGATACCCTAGCCAAATATGTTTCCTAGTCAGGAAGGTAACCGGACCGTGTCATTGATGCACCAATGGCATGACTTTAGTGTGGTTGAGTGATGTTCCACACCGTCCCCTTTTGATATGATTATGAGCTCACTATATGTATATGATTTGGCCATTATGTTCCGGGGGCGTATAGATGCATCCTAGATATGATATGTTTTGAGGGATTTGATCTGATTGGAGATTTATATGGTGAATGATGTCGGGTGCAATCCGCTGTCTTCACATTCGGGAGCTAGCTACTCCATTTGTTCGTGAGGTCTCCTCCTATGATATATGGTATCCGAGGTCACCCTCCGAATACAATGGTTACTTATGATATGATATGTTCCGGGCTCGTGGTAGATTTCTGACAACCCTTACACCTTTGATATGCTTTATTGTACCTTTTGTATTTCCCCAACGCACTATATGCTATGTTAATTGTTCATTACTCAGTACCTTTATATGACTCACTCTACTACCAAGATATATATATTCCATTGCTTTGATATGTCACACTCTCATTCCGTTACTTCAGACTATCGTTCCATTCACGTACCGGGTTATTATATGTTAATTGGATTTGATTATGATATTCATGTTTATACGACTACTGATTACTATGTATGATATGTATGTATGCGATATAAGATTTACCTGTTGTCAGCCGATGATATGTGATCTTACTGTTATGTGACCCTCAGATTTGTCTGTTCATCATGTGTAATCGATAGTTTTGTCGGTTTATTTTGTGTGCTTTGTTCGGTATCTCGTGGACTATGATTGTCCGATAGTATCCTTATCTGCTTGTTGTTGACCTGTCATATTTGCATTTCGGTTTATGCTACGGTGTGATTAGGTAAATGGGTCATCTTGTGACGTCTGGCTTGTTAATTTGTTTAGTTTCCCTGATATGTCTTTAATTCATTTAATTATAATGCTCATACTGTATTCCTATCTGTTACGTGTGACTGCTGTTTAGCACTTCCGCTGTTATGATACTGGTTATGTTTTCAACTAAGGGTTTTTGACCTGTGTGATTGTCATGCTCACTTACTAATTAATTGTTTCCGCTTGCCTTTAAATTCCTGTTTGACTAGTATGTCTTCTTGATCTGTGCTAAACTGTCAAGCTACCTCACACAAGCTAGCCACTTGTGAATGGCTAACCGTAAGAAACTTAAAACGGCTTAAAACACAAATTCAATGAAGATCAGAGAATACAGTGAATTCCCGGGTCGTTATGTCCCGACGAGGCTATGACGTTCTGAATACAACGAATGTGTGTTCTGGGGATATTAAATATAAAAACAGAATCTGATTGACGAACACCACAAATGTGAAATTTATATTTTTGTGATCCTAATAATAAAAGAAAACTAATTATGAATTAAAATGATTTTTACAAGTATTTATGTAATTACTATTAATTAAAAAAAACTATTATTAACTATTTAATAATTACCTAAAATAAGAACCTGAAAATAAAGCCTAAATAAATAAAGTAAAAACTTAGAAAAGTCTAAAATAATATAAAAGAATTTTTTTTTTTAAACAGAAAATATATTTGTTATACAATTATTCTATTTATTACTAATTATTAACTATTAAAAAGTGTTAAAAACTAATATTGATTTATTATAAATAGTAAAAGTATAAAATAAAAATCTGAAACTTTGTACATAATTCTAATATAAATCTAGGAACCTAGGAAAAATATAAAAACTATAACTTATGTTCAAAAATAAGTCAATAAGCAAAAGCTTCTAAATAGAAGCTATCACTTCTTAGCAAAAAGGAGTTCTTTTAAGCTTATATGTTTTCTGGACTTATTTACTACTAATATTATACATGTGTGAAGAAAATGGAACTGTGCAAACTAAGAAATAAGCTCATACGTGGGCTTATTAGCTTAAACAGTTAAGCTATTGCTTAACTGTTGGGACTTTAAGCTTGAATGAGCTTCTAATAAGCCACACAACTGAAACAAAAGGAAGATAAAGGTTTATACATGTAATATTAACAGGTATGAACAAGATAGTGTGCTGGAAATGGCCAATAAGCTTGAAACAAGCTAATAAGCACTTCCAGAAACTAAATGTAACTCAGAATATGGGACAACTTTGAGGTGCTGATTTAGGTGGGTCCCAGAGGGTATGAGGTCAAACCATGGGTTAACTTTCACTCCCTGGTAGGAGGGGGTTGGGAGAACCCAAGTATGAGGTGTGGGACCCACTGGGTTAACCACAAATTACCACCAAAATTGGATGGGTCGTATGGGTCTGCTGAGACAGGGCAAATACCTTGCCCTGCAGCTGTGTTCCAAGGGTGTTTTGGTCCACTTAAAAAGGTCCACACAAAACGAACAAACATGAAATTTAAAAGTTCAGTTGATAGAGTTAATACCCAAGAAGTTTCAGACCTTGAATCCCAACACAAAAATCTATAAAAATCTTGCCATTTTGATGAAAATCTGAGATTTCAATTTTGACTTTTAGAAAAATTTAGGTTTTGACTTTTATGAACTTCGCTTGCTGATTTAGGGACTTGGAATGTTATGTTAAGCTATATGAAAGCTAACTTAAGTAAAATGCAAACTTATGAAAGGTTTTATGGGTTTTGGACCCAAAATCACCACAGTAACTGTGGTGATAATTTTCCTAAGATTTTGACTTTTGATGTGTTTGTGAACAAAAGTTAGGTTTCCCTGACCTTGTATCTACCCAAGCAATAAACTGAAACACAGAGCTGTGTAAATAAACAAGTAGAGTAGCACAAACATACTTCAACCAAACACCCCTTAAACCTATGTCTGTTTTGGTTTTTTAAAGAAAATGAACTAATCAAACCACAAAGCTTCTAAACTAAGTTACACTAGGCTTTAATAAATCTAATTAAACAAAAATAAACAATAATTAACAACAAAAACTAAAGATCACAGATTATGCCATATTTATAGTAAAAATGAAATATCAAGCAATTCTAAATTTCAACACGTAAGCATACCAATTTAAGCTATAATATCACTAAACAATAACAAATAAACATAAAAACACATAGACTAAAGCACATAAAGGACTAGAACAGTAACTTGCCAAAATGGATAAAAATGCTTACAAAGTAGGATTTCAACTGAGCACTAAGAACTATGGACAATAGAACACACCTATAGCTTACCAATAAGCACTAAACCAAAGGGGCATTCCAAAATTCATTGCTCCAAGCCTTCTTTTATTTTCCACCATGAATTTTTTTGTTTTCTTTTCTATTTTCTTGTTTCTTTTTGTATTTTTTTTCTGTTTTTAATGATAAAAGCTGTTTTCTAGGGTTCCAAAAGCTTGCATAAGATTTGCATAGCTTATGTAGTGTTATATGGAAACTATTTAACCACTTTTAATCATTTGACATGAAAATTAAATGACAATAAGCATAAATTGAAAGATAAGGGAAATGATATGCAGAATAGCATGTAATTAAACTTTGTCAAGGTCTAATACAATACTGAAAGCAATTAAATGACATGGTAAGTAAAGAAAAACAGTAAATGACATTTAAACTAAAGTGACCAAAGACCGAAGTCTAAGATGTCTTCTCCTCTCTTTCTTCTTCCTTTTTATAGGTCCTGGAGGTCCACAAAGACTTTCCCACCATGCTTGTGAGCCATTGGATGGCTATCTTTCATCTGAGCCATCTATTTAAATTTGGCGGGAAAAATTTATATTGGAAGTTTGAGTGGGTTAGGTTTTGGCAGTTGAGTAATTAATGGGGAGGGGGCATGTATCAAGGGTTGAAGTGGAGTTGGTGAGGGTTTAGTGGAAAAGGAGGAGGGGGGAAGGTGAGACAGCTGCGAGGAAAACCAGGGAAGTGGGGATGATGAAAGCATGGATGTGGGGTGTGGGTGTTGACTTTGGACCAGGTTTGGTTTATGGGTCAAATTAATAAAAAGGGTCCAAATGGTTTTGTATATAATCACAAGGACCAATATTGTAATTTCCCAAACTTCAAGGACTGATTTTGCACTTTACCCAATTAGCTTCCAAGGACCAATTATGATGTAATTCCAAAGTTCACAAACCATTTTTTCATTTTTCAAATTTCAAAATTTCCCAGGGACCTATTTTGCCATTTTTGGATTTTCAGGGACTAAACATGTAATTTTGGAAAACTTGTAACCCAAGTGTAATATTTTGTGAAATTGACTTTCAAAACCTTGGGTTGGCTTTTCTTTTCAAAATAAATGCATAGGGACTAATTTTGACAAGTTTTGAAACTTGGGGGACTGAAACTGCCAATATTGCAAACTTTGATCGATTTTCCTTTGTTTTTGCACATTTTGCATTTAAAACACATAAAACACAATCCCTGGGATATTTTAAGTATTTTGATATCTTTTTGATTGTTTTTGTATGTTTTGACAGTTTAAATACGACAAAAATGATGAGTATTTGAGCACTCATCAATCCCCCATACTAAACTATTGCTAGTCCCTAGCAATATTTTTAGAAAACTTGATGGATTTGAAAAACTCTTTACCAAAAGCCATCACTTCTGGAGTAGCCAGGTGTAAGAACTGTGGCACACCTGATAACCGTGTGATTTTGAGCAAATCACCAGCTTCCAACGGATTTGATTTGTCTTTACCAAGAGCCGTTTGCTCCTGGACTAGCCAACTCTTGATGGACTAAGTCAACATCTTGGTGAGCTGATTACCAATTATGGCTTTCCACTGCCTTTACCACAAGCCATAATCTTGTGGGCTAGCCAACTCATTCACTTTATGGGATATGGGGAGTTGAGGAACCATACAATTTTGGGCAAATTGCAAGCCGCCAACGGATTTGAGTTATCTTTACCCAGAGCCGTTTGCTTCGGGATTAGCCAATCCCTTTTGTCGATTAGACATGGCGGACTGATAACCACAAAATTTTTCTAAATAAAGTGAAAAAATTTTTGAAAATTTTTGCCAAAAACGGGGGATTAGAAGATATATTTTGATAAAATTCGCTAGAATTCCCCCCCACACTTAGAAATGAATATTGTCCTCAATATTCAAAGTCTCGGCTATTATGCCGACTCTTTGAACGGAAAAAGCCAATATTCGAAGCTAAGTGTGGAAATACCATATTTCACTTTATTTCTATATATACACATTTTTTTTTAGAGATATATACATATATACATTTTTTCAAACAGCGTGGGGTTGGCCATTCCCCCACACTAGGTGGTAGAAAGTAGAAAGAAATCAGAGATACGGGTGAAAACCCGTATTGTGCTATTGTTTTTGATATCCGAGTCGCTAGCTTGACTCGACCCCGAATTAAATTGTTCATGGGGAAGCTGAGTGGGATTGCCACTCAAGGATTGGGTGAGAAATTAGAGTGAGATTGCCACTCACAGAATTATGAATAATCATCACTAAGATGAGTCTAAGAATCTTAGAAAGAAACTCAGAAAAGGTGTGAAGAATCTTTTTGATTTTTGATTTTATAAAAAGAAATGGAAAATATTTTTGTATTTTTTAAGTTTTTATATATAGATACAAAGAAAAGGAAAATCCTAACAACCGCTCCTCGAAGGGAATCGGGCTTGACAGAGCTCAGCAACTGGAATCCGAAAACCGAACGATCAAACGTTCTCAATAGAGGAGTTAACAAACTGCGCGTTTCCGCCCCTTAAAAGGGAATCTAGGTTTGTAACGTCTACCAAATTGTTTTCAAACACCCAACAACCAAATGTTGTAACCGGGGACTAATCAAACCGGGCAAGTTGTGTTCTACAAAAAGGAAAATATTTTTGTATTTTATATGTTTTTGAAATTTGAAATATAATATATTATAAGTAAAATATATACAATGGATAGATACTTCAACACACACAAATTCGTTATACGCAACACAGCCTCCCCGGCAGCGGCGCCAAAATTTGATCTGTGCTAAACTGTCAAGCTACCTCACACAAGCTAACACTTGTGATTGGCTAACCGTAAGAAACTTAAAACGGCTTAAAACACAAATGCAATGAAGATCAGAGAATACAGTGAATTCCCGGGTCATTATGTCCCGACGAGGCTATGACGTTCTGAATACAACGAATGTGTGTTCTGGGGATATTAAATATAAAAACAGTGAATGATTGACTAAACACCACAAATGTGAAATTTATATTTTGTGATCCTAATAATAAAAGAAAACTAATTATGAATTAAAATGATTTTTACAAGTATTTATGTAATTACTATTAATTAAAAAAAAACTATTATTAACTATTTAATAATTACCTAAAAATAAGAAACTGAAAAATAAAGCCTAAATAAATAAAGTAAAAACTTAGAAAAGTCTAAAATAATATAAAAGAATTTTTTTTTAAACAGAAAATATATTTGTTATACAATTATTCTATTTATTACTAATTATTAACTATAAAAAGTTGTTAAAACTAATATTGATTTATTATAAATAGTAAACAGTAAAATAAAAATCTGAAACTTTGTACATAATTCTAATATAAATCTAGGAACCTAGGAAAAATATAAAAACTATAACTTATGTTCAAAAATAAGCCAATAAGCAAAAGCTTCTAAATAGAAGCTATCACTTCTTAGCAAAAAGGAGTTCTTTTAAGCTTATATGTTTTCTGGACTTATTTACTACTAATATTATACATGTGTGAAGAAAATGGAACTGTGCAAACTAAGAAATAAGCTGTACGTGGGCTTATTAGCTTAAACAGTTAAGCTATTGCTTAACTGTTGGGACTTTAAGCTTGAATGAGCTTCTAATAAGCCACACAACTGAAACAAAAGGAAGATAAAGGTTTATACATGTAATATTAACAGGTATGAACAAGATAGTGTGCTGGAAATGGCCAATAAGCTTGAAACAAGCTAATAAGCACTTCCAGAAACTAAATGTAACTCAGAATATGGGACAACTTTGAGGTGCTGATTTAGGTGGGTCCCAGAGGGTATGAGGTCAAACCATGGGTTAACTTTCACTCCCTGGTAGGAGGGGGTTGGGAGAACCCAAGTATGAGGTGTGGGACCCACTGGGTTAACCACAAATTACCACCAAAGTTGGATGGGTCGATATGGTCGCTGAGACAGGGCAAATACCTTACTCCGGCAGCTGTGTGTTCCAAGGGTGTTTTGGTCCACTTAAAAAGGTCACGAAAACGAACCAAACATGAAATTTAAAAGTCATCAGTGATAGAGTTAATACCCAAGAAGTTTCAGACCTTGAATCCCAACACAAAAATCTATAAAAATCTTGCCATTTTGATGAAAATCTGAGATTTCAATTTTTGACTTTTTAGAAAAATTTAGGTTTTGACTTTTATGAACTTCGCTTGCTGATTTAGGGACTTGGAATGTTATGTTAAGCTATATGAAAGCTAACTTAAGTAAAAATGCAAACTTATGAAAAGGTTTTATGGGTTTTGGACCCAGAAATCACCACAGTTAACTGTGGTGATAATTTTCCTAAGATTTTGACTTTTGATGTGTTTGTGAACAAAAGTTAGGTTTCCCTGACCTTGTATCTACCCAAGCAATAAACTGAAACACAGAGCTGTGTAAATAAACAAGTAGAGTAGCACAAACATACTTCAACCAAACACCCCTTAAACCTATGTCTGTTTTGGTTTTTTAAAGAAAATGAACTAATCAAACCACAAAGCTTCTAAACTAAGTTACACTAGGCTTTAATAAATCTAATTAAACAAAAATAAACAATAATTAACAACAAAAACTAAAGATCACATATTATGCCATATTTATAGTAAAAATGAAATATCAAGCAATTCTAAATTTCAACACGTAAGCATACCAATTTAAGCTATAATATCACTAAACAATAACAAATAAACATAAAAACACATAGACTAAAGCACATAAAGGACTAGAACAGTAACTTGCCAAAATGGATAAAAATGCTTACAAAGTAGGATTTCAACTGAGCACTAAGAACCATGGACAATAGAACACACCTATAGCTTACCAATAAGCACTAAACCAAAGGGGCATTCCAAAATTCATTGCTCCAAGCCTTATTTTATTTTCCACCATGAATTTTTTTGTTTTCTTTTCTATTTTCTTGTTTCTTTTTGTATTTTTTTCTGTTTTTAATGATAAAAGCTGTTTTCTAGGGTTCCAAAAGCTTGCATAAGATTTGCATAGCTTATGTAGTGTTATATGGAAACTATTTAACCACTTTTAATCATTTGACATGAAAATTAAATGACAATAAGCATAAATTGAAAGATAAGGGAAATGATACTGTAAATAGCATGTAATTAAACTTTGTCAAGGTCTAATACAATACTGAAAGCAATTAAATGACATGGTAAGTAAAGAAAACAGGTAAATGACATTTAAACTAAAGTGACCAAAGACCGAAGTCTAAGATGATCTTCTCCTCTCTTTCTTCTTCCTTTTTATAGGTCCTGGAGGTCCACAAAGACTTTCCCACCATGCTTGTGAGCCATTGGATGGCTATCTTTCATCTGAGCCATCTATTTAAATTTGGGCGGAAAACTTTATATTGAAGTTTGAGTGGGTTAGGTTTTGGCATTGAGTAATTAATGGGGAGGGGCATGTATCAGTGGGTTGAAGTGGAGTTGGTGAGGGTTTAGTGGAAAAGGAGGAGGGAAGGTGAGACAGCTGAGGAAAACCAGAAGTGGGGATGATGAAAGTGGATCGGGGTGTGGGTGTTGACTTTGGACCAGGTTTGGTTTATGGGTCAAATTAATAAAAAGGGTCCAAATGGTTTTGTATATAATCACAAGGACCAATATTGTAATTTCCCAAACTTCAAGGACTGATTTTGCACTTTACCCAATTAGCTTCCAAGGACCAATTATGATGTAATTCCAAAGTTCACAAACCATTTTTTCATTTTTCAAATTTCAAAATTTCCCAGGGACCTATTTTTGCCATTTTTGGATTTTTAGGGACTAAACATGTAATTTTGGAAAACTTGTAACCCAAGTGTAATATTTTGTGAAATTGACTTTCAAAACCTTGGGCTGGCTTTTCTTTTCAAAATAAATGCATAGGGACTAATTTTGACAAGTTTTGAAACTTGGGGGACTGAAACTGCCAATATTGCAAACTTTGATCGATTTTCCTTTGTTTTTGCACATTTTGCATTTAAAACACATAAAACACAATCCCTGGGATATTTTAAGTATTTTGATATCTTTTTGATTGTTTTTGTATGTTTTGACAGTTTAAATACGACAAAAATGATGAGTATTTAAGCACTCATCACTTCTGATTTCCTGAATTGTTTGTATGATATATGTATGTTATGTGGATACGACGTCTGCTATGGTTGCTTATGTTCAGTACTTGTATGCCTAATTTGTATGTGCTTGTATATATGTCATCGATGCTTTGCTTTGCTTCGTTCTCCTTGTTATCTGTTCTGTTTGGATATCTGTATAATTGTTTTCTGCAGGATCCTCATTGACTCATTGTTCTCATTTCGTTGCGACCTTGTTATCAGCTTCCTTATTTCATTTCGCATTTCTGATTTTATTTAGCTTTCGCTTTGTTATATCCGTCACTGGGCTTTTTAAGCTCAGCCCGATTTCTTTTTCCTGCGCAGGTTTTTAGGATTGAAGATGGGCTTTGATGGGCCGAGAGTTGGACTATCTGTGTGGATCTGACCCTAGTTACCTTATTATTTAGACTTTTGCTCCCGGCGTTGTTAATTTGGATTACATTTTATTTTAGACATTTTGGATTAAGCAAATTTCTTTGTAAGTCGATTGTTTATTTGATTTGATACTTCATTTTAAGGCTTCCGTTTATAAATATTTATTTGTATGTTCTGATATGACACCAGAATGTGACACTTCTACCCTTGTCGGGTTGAGGTGTTACAATTATGGTATCAGAGCCCAGGTTTCGTCTTGTTGACCTTAGGATTGACCTGTGAGGATTGGGTAGACATTAGGCTTTCGTCTGTTCTGATCTCTTCTGATTCCTTTTGATTGTCATTCAGATTTGGCTCCGATATTCTTTTGTCTTCGCCGATTTGACCTTCTCCTTTTTGCATTTGATTTTGTTTGTTTACCTTCACCCATTTGTTTGTCGATCGTTTAGATGAAGACTACTCGTGGAACCGAAGATGATGGTGCCGACCTTGCACTGCTGCAACAATTTCTGGAGAAGTTCGTGAAGCAGAAGCCGCACCCGATCGTGATGTTGCCGGAGACATCAAGATGCTGCTGGAGGGAGCTGGACGGATCAACCAAAGACGCAAAGACGGAGACAGGATTCAACTGGTGGCTGAGGAGATTCATCTACTTCACATGATCAGCGCCATCCGCGTGTTACTCCGATTTTTTTGTCATGCGTTTGTGGCGGTTTGATATTTTGCTATGTGATTTTGATCGGCATTGCTTTTCTTTGATTTGTTCAGAACTCGGTTTGAATCGTGAAGTTTTATCGTTTGGCATTTTTATTAATATCTCAGCTTTTTTTTTGGATCGTCAGTAATGAGTCATGAGGAACCGTTTTGAGCAAGTTGGTGGCCTTCTTTCTTTTCTGGTATGGTAAGTTGGTTTGATGTATTATATGCGCATGTTGTGGACCGGCTCCGCTTTGGTTTGTGCTTGCTACCTATGTGTTATCTGTTTTGATGTCATATTGGTTATGTGATTGTCATGACCCGAGACAGAATATGATGACAATAAGGACTTGTTATGTGATGCAAGTATTATGACGCTGATCAGCGTAATAATACTGAGATCATATAATTTGAACTTATTGAAATTGTGCGACGTCTTGGGAAATGCCTGGGTTGGTACGCGGAATGGACTATGACCTATATCCGTTATTTTGTCGCCCCCACATGTTCATTTGAAATTCTGTACCTCTTTTGTGAGTTCTCATCCCCACACACTGTTACGTATAAGTTTGGTACGCTTTGAAACCAAAATCGGGTGTATGGATGATTGTGTGGAACTATGGATTGCTACGTCTGCCTTAAACTCGTACGTCTCTGAGTATTTCGGCGACTTCAATTTTCGAGGACGAAAATTTTCTTTTTAGAGAGGAAGAGTTGTAAAACCCTAAAATCTCAAACACGTAAATGACAATTTTGCCCTCAAACTTAAAATTATACAAACTCGGAAAACACGTCAACATCATTTAACATTATACCTTATAAATAACTTGTGTAAATAAATGAAAGTATTTAACTTATGTTACTAAGTAAATGTACACAAATAAAATAAACTCTAAGTTACCAAACATGTTACATTATGTACACAATTAACTTGGACTACAAAGGAGACTACATACACATGAAAAGATAAGCTTGGAAAGTCAAATGAATTGGTCCTTCCCCCTCCTCTATGGCCGGCCCCTATTATCTCCCTCATTACTATCCAAATCAATTTTCAATTATCTCATTTACACATTTCCTTTTCATTTAAAAAACACAAAGAAAACCCTAGATCTATTTCTTTCAACATAAGTGGCGGCATACATATATTTTCTTCATCCCATCCGAAAATCAAAGAAGCAAGGTGTTCCTAGGAGGCTTGTGATCGTGTTTGGAAGCTTGGACGTGGGTTTGATTTCTAGGTCGTGGGGTCTAGAAGGCCAAGAGAGGCTTGGTTTTGATCGTGGTGGTTTTATTCTTGTTTCCTTGTCACGCGTACGCTACTAGGGTAACGTATCATCATCTCACGCCTTTTCCTCCTTGTTCTTGATCACAACGTGGCTATGGAGTCTTTATTAGGACTTGTTATACTAAAAGCGAAACACATGAAATGATAAAATGGATTACATGAAATCATGATTCTAAACCTATATGATTCGTATGATATGTAGCATGTAAATATTAATACAAATCTGATTTTGGCCTCTCATTAAGTCAATTTATATGTATTACATTAAAGGGTTAAATGAGCTTGTGAAACTATATGTATACGTATGTGATAAATGGAATCGATAACGAATGATTTACGAGTATGTTTTGATTTGTATATGGGGCATACATGATATGTTTTGGTGAGGATGTCACGTTCCAATATGGGTGTTGGTTAATATGTTGTGTAATCTATGATAATCGAGTTTACATGTGTTAAAACCTATACGTTAATCATAATTAAAAACTAGGGTTTTGTAATTGATGATTTAATAAAGATAAGGGGTTAATTTATAAATTATGAAACTTGATGGATTAACTTGTTAATATGTTAACTAAATGGATTAAATGAGTAAAATGAGTAAACTTGCTATATTTACACTTTTAACCCTATACTTTGCAATATTGACATTTTAAAACCCTAAACTTTTATAACTTGTCATAAATGATCCTTAAATCATAATAACACTCATTTTCACTATTTAACTTAAGATAAGTAACGAAACCTGCTAATTATGAAAACCTGCTAATTATGGAAACCTGCTAATTATGGAAAGTTACTAAAATAGAAAGTTGCCTAAAATAGAAAGTACTTAAAATGGAAAGATTACTAAAAGTGGAGAAACCTGCTAAAATAGAATCCGCCTTAAAGCGAGTCATCGATTCTTATGGAACGCATTATTTAATTCTTAGGTTCGGACGGTGGCATTGATTCATCGTGTGACTTACGTTTCTATTTTACTTGCTTCGATTGAGGTACATATATTCTGACCTTACCTCTTAAGGTTTCTCATGATTCGTATTTCATCTTTCGATATTCGTTTGAACTGTTACGCTTTACTCTAAGCCTCATGATTAGGGCTTCCCTATGACTCTGCTATGCTCCCTTTGATATGAAACTTTGATATGAACTTTGATATGAAACTTTGATATGAACTTTGATATGAAACTTTGATATGAACTTTGATATGAACTTTGATATGAAACTTTGATATGAACTTTGATATGAAACTATGATATGAACTTTGATATGAACCCTTATGATATGAATATGCTTTGACCCTTCGCCCGATACCCGAGCCAAATATGTTTCCTAGTCGGAAGGTAACGACCGTGTCATTGATGCACCAATGGCATGAATTTAGTGTGGTTGAGTGATGTTCCACACCGTCCCCATTTTGATACGATTATGAGCCACTATATGTATATTGATTTGGCCATTATGTTCCTGGGGGCGTATGGATGCATCCTAGATATGATATGTTCGAGGATTTGATCGATTGGAGATTTATATGGTGAATGATGTCGGGTGCAATCCGTGTCTTCACATTTCGGGAGCTAGCTACCCATTTGTTACTGAGGTCTCCTCCTATGATATATGGTATTCGAGGGTCACCTCTAATACAATGGTTACTTATGATATGATATGATATGTTCCGGGCTCGTGATAGATTTCTGACAACCCTTACACCTTTGATATGCTTTATTGTACCTTTTGTATTTCCCCAACGCACTATATGCTATGTTAATTGTTCATTACTCAGGTACCTTATATGACTCACCTACTACTACCAAGATATATATATATTCCATTGCTTTGATTGATCACTCTTCATTCCGTTACTTCGACTACTATCGTTCCATTCATGTACCGGGTTATTATATGTTAATTGGATTTGATTATGATATTCATGTTTATACGACTACTGATTACTATGTATGATATGTATGTATGCGATATAAGATTTACCTGTTGTCGTACCGATGATATGTGATCTTACTGTTATGTGACCCTCGATTTTTTCTGTTCATCATGTGTAATCGATAGTTTTGTCGGTTTATTATGTGTGCTTTGTTCGGTATCTCGTGGACTATGATTGTCCGATAGTATCCTTATCTGCTTGTTGTTGACCTGTCATATTTGCATTTCGGTTTATGCTACGGTGTGATTAGGTAAATGGGTCATCTTGTGACGCCGGCTTGTTAATTTGTTTAGTTGCCCCGATATGTCTTTAATTCATTTAATTATAATGCTCATACGTATTCTATCTGTTACGGTGAATGCTATGTTTTGACCTGCTGCTTAGCACTTCCCACGTTATGATAATCGGTTATGTTTTCAACTAAGGGTTTTTGACCTGTGTGATTGTCATGCTCACTTACTAATTAATTGTTTCCGATTGCCTTTAAATTCCTGTTTGACTAGTATGTCTTCTGATTTCCTGAATTGTTTGTATGCTATATGTATGTTATGTGGATACCGACACCTGCTATGGTTGCTTATGTTCAGTACTTGTATGCCTAATTTGTATGTGCTTGTATATATGTCATCGATGCTTTGCTTTGCTTCGTTCTCCTTGTTATCCGTTCTGTTTGGATATCTGATAATTGTGTTCTGCGAGGATCCTCATTGACTCATTGTTTCTCATTTCTGAGACCTTGTTATCACTTCCTTATTTCATTTCGCTTTTCTGATTTTATTTAGCTTTCGCTTTGTTATATCTGTCTCATCGGCTTTTTAAGCTCAACCGCATTTCTTTTCCGCAGAGGCAGGTTTTTAGGATTGAAGATGGGCTTTGATGGGCTGAGAGTTGGACTATCTGTGTGGACTGACCCTAGTTACCTTATTATTTAGACTTTTGTCGGGCTGTTATTTTGAGATTACATTTTATTTTAGACATTTTGGATTAAGCAAATTTCTTTGTAAGTCGATTGTTTATTTGATTTGATACTTCATTTTAAGGCTTCCGTTTATAAATATTTATTTGTATGTTATGATATGACACCAGAATGTGACACTTCTACCCTTGTCGGGTTGGGGTGTTACAATGTCCTAATTTGTAGCATATTTTGGCACATTTACTATATCCAAAATATCGAAACTAACTTACCTTTAATAACGTAACTCACTTTAACAATCTCAAGAAGCTATGGATAAGTTTAGAAATTATTATTTATTGATTATCCGTTAATTCAAATTTGGGAATCAGTCAAAGTAAATACTAAATTTTGAATTGTGTTTTCCTTTCTCATTGGATTTTCAAACACTTGCATCACTATTTAAGATAAAGGATTGCTATTTATACCCACACATAATAAATCATATTTTTTTTTGAACATAATAAATCATATTTCATAAACATATGATTTATTGAGTTAGAGCATCATCTCACTAAACATTTTGTACCATTGAGTTAGAGCATCATCTCACAAGCATGCACATGCATCTGGTATTATTTGGATACAACATAATTTCAAAAGGATTATGCACTGTATATGTATCTATCAGTAGATTCCAAAGAAGATCTACTATGTCGTCGTAGTGTGCATCCAATATCAAATCTATATATTTTTAATATCTTTTTTAATTTTACTCTAGCAATTTCGTTAACTTTTCTACAAGGCTACAAGTGCTAGGATGTTGTGATATTCAACGAGAACTCCAACGATGAGATGATACTATACCTCTTAAAAATTTAGTAGCTAGGTGCTTTATTATTGTTATGGACGATGGTTGATACTATTAATGGAGTGTTTGAAAATATCTCTCTTCAACACATACATATTTCTAGCATAGTCGGTACATTATAATCTTACACACATGTTCCTATATATTAAACATGTAAAGAAGCATGCTAATAATTGAACAAAATGTTTAATGGGTGCTATTTTAGAACTAGAAGAAACATCATGGTTTCATAAATTTATTAAAAATAAGTAGATGACAAGCATAACCACTTAATCTACTTATATTCTCACTTAATGTTATTTTGTTAATTAATTTGTATAATAGTAATAACCTTTTATTATTCGTGTTAATTTATGCAAAAAACGAAAAAAGATGATGGTGCAAGTAAACCGAACATTTTCATCTTCTCTTATCATATAAAGTTTATGGGTGTGTTTGTTAAAAAGTAGCAGTAGCAATGAGCACACCGTTCGCATTAAAGAAGTAGTCTTCTTAAAAAATAGTCATAGCTCACCGTTTTTTTGCTAACGATCACACAAAATCAAAATGCTTATTACTCACCGCTCACCGCCTCAAAAAGCTTCACACCGCTCCACGCCAAACATAACCTATATATTCGGAATAGTTGAAGGAATATGATAAGCGTTTTTATCTTAAGGATGTGATCCGAGCTACGCATATATACTTTTCAATTCGGATTATATCTTATAAATTTTACATATCTTATATACTTACTTAAGAATGATTTTGACTTTAAATTCTCGATTGTTGATATATGATATAGTTTACGGTGTTGCTTTCTCATATTTTTTCTTTTGCTAAGGCTTTATTGTGATTTGTTGCTTCCCTAACTAAAAATATATATTTTTAACTATATATTTTTAAAAGCTTCCTAATTTGTACAAATGTTACAACAGAGATGCTGTACTTGGGCAATGCACAGGTATTGTACTTGTTTTTGAATAGCCAACAAGTCAATTCTGATAAATGGATGACCTTAAAAAAAATGATATTTTGGTTGTCTTCCCTTACAATATTTATATGTTGGATTAATGTCATATAATAGCAACGGACTTTCTGATTTGTTCACATATCATATACGAACAAAAAAAAAATATACCACAATACCCATCCAACTTTCAAATTTTGTTTCATTATCATGCGTTTTATAGTCATCTCTTTGCATCGTTAGTCCTTTTGACTAACGACCATTTGTAATTATCCCAAAAATAAGTTTTTCTTACGTTTTTATCCGTTTTCATACATTTTTATCCATTTTTATACGCTTTTGCCCGTTTTGTTATGTTTTCAAACTTTCTTGTTCGTTTTTAAACGTTTTCGTCCGATTTTATACGTTTTCATCCATTTTTATACGTTTTCATACATATTTATTCGTTTTTTACGTTTGCATATGTTTTTATACGCTTTCAAACATTTTTATACGTTTTTGTCCATTTTTATACGTTTTTCTTACGTTATTATACTTGTTCTTACGTTTTCATACGTTCTTATCCGTTTTTTGCGTTGCGTATGTTTTTATACGTTTTCGTCCTTTTTATACGTTTTTTTATATTTTCATCCGTTTTTATACGTTTTACCTGTTTTTATACGTTTTCGTATGTTTTTATCCGTTTTATATGGTTTTATCCATTTTTATACGTTTTCTTACGTTTTTATAGATTTTCCTACGTTTTTATAGGTTTTCTTAAAACATATTAAGACGTATAAAGACGGATTAAAACGTAAAATACCATATAAAATGGACGAAAACGTGTAAAAACGGACGCTAACTGATAAGGTTTTATAAATGTACCTTTTGAGGTCATTTAAGCCCCTTATTTGATCTTTTGTATCCGCTATTACTTATATATCGTCCTTTTCACCTATTTAGGTCTCTTGAAGAGCAAAATTGTCAGTAATGGCACTTATTTGGACGAAAAGGGCCAATATACGAATAGAAAATGGCCAAAGTCAAGAATCGAGACACTCAAAGCTGTTGAATGACAAGGTGACGCGGTCATAGAGCTTATACGCGATGCCGCGGCCGGGAGGATTTTGTGACGGGACAGAAGCCAAAACTCTTATTTTCATGTGACAACATCAAGTTATAAAAGAGTAGGCAGTCGCCAACTCGTGAACGCGCCTAGATTTAATCCATGACGGCGCTGGCAAGCTAAGAGGACGGAGTCAGCCACAGAAGGAAGGAGTGTCGCCGCAAGTCTAACGTGGCCAAGACGAAAACCTTAATGACGGCGACCGACGGGCGTCACAAAACATAAGGTGACGCCGACGCATAATCTAATCTTATATATAGAATCCGAATTTTTCAAGATTGGTGTGTAGTCTTTTGGTAGAATAAACTAAACGAAACCCAAGGCGCTGCCTTGTACAAGATTTTAGGTTCCAAACCCTATCTTACATCAAGATAAGTTCTTTACTTCATTAATACAATTATGTCTTTTATTATTTGTGTGTATGCTTGCATGTTCTCCATGTCCTAATAATTATACTTGTGTGTTTGCTTAGGAATATACAACTTAATTATTGAATATTGATTGGTTGTCTCATATCTTAGTTGATTAATGATCTAGTAATGCGATAGGTCATTCGCTGTGTACTTAATGCTTGATTAATCTTTGTGAACCTTAGGTTATAGCACCTTGAGCTGTTGTAAGCTAAATTATCCAAAGAGGCCTTAGAGTAAGAGTTTATGATCCCTAGTGGTATTTTGTAGACGAGACCCTTTGGTAACTTCAAAGAGTTAGGGATAAACGCATACCCTACACTTTAGACACACAACGCAAATTAAGAATCAAGGGAGCGTGACAATTCAACCCCCAATAGGAGATAATTAAGGAGTAGTAAAACCTAAGTAAACACATATTTAAACTATCATACGAGCACACAATAATTAGACATAGACTACATACACATTAGATTAGATAATTAGATAAGTAGAGTAATCGGTAGCAATACCAACCCCCAAATCCAAACCCCGAGATTCGTCCTTTTCCATTTCCTAAAAAACATAAAAAGATAAAAAATAATCTTCCTCAACCCCAACCTTAGTGTAGTAACTTTTCACTAGCATTCCTATTCCGCTAGAGAACGATATCAATACCCGTGGCTTACCCTAATACTACACTACAAATCCATTAGGTTCACGCCTAGGGTGTTATAAAACTTGCTTCAAGAAAAGGAAGTTACTTTGACTCGAACGAGCGCACGTTTTAGCTATCAAGTTTTGGCATGCCTACTGAGGGAATAGAAGTAGCTACTAGTAGTCCACCTCGTTTAGGTTTCTTTTGCTGTTTCCTATCAAGTTAATTTTTCTTCATTTTTAGCTTCCTCATAGTCTATCCCCTTCTTCGTGACCTTGTTCGTCAGAATAATCATCACTCTTCATAATGGAAGGTGATAACCAACCACCAAACAACACATTACCATCAAACAAATACCCACCACTTGATCCAGCCTTTGACAACCAACTCCGAGCTCGCATTGTTAGTGAAATTGGAGAACTTTAAAAACTTAATAGGATAATTGAAAGTGCACTCGAAAAGCCCTGAGGAATCCACAATCGTACCCTAGATAGTGATTCAACCTCAAGTGATTCGGAAGATGAATTGTGTGGAAGGAGATTATAAGGTTTTGGAGATTATGGATGGAAGTAAGGAGGAGGAGGAACTTATGGAGTATTTCGATTCATACCCTAATGGGAAGGAAACTGCTTATCACTATAACGTAGTTAACTTTCCACGACCCACCTTCGACCATGCATTAAAAAGTGGTAACCCTAAAAATATCAAGATACCTTGCATGATTGGATACTTATATAGAGATCACACTTACATAGATTGTAAGGCACCTATGAACATAATGTCAGGCTTTACTACCAATTGGATCATGAAGTGAAAAGTTAGGACCTATGAGGGATCCCTTTTACCCTAGGAAGGTGGGTAACTATGTTGGGAGGGTTAAAGGATTGCATGTCTTCGTAGGAGAGGAAACTTCTATATAGTTGCGATTTCATGATCCTAGAAAATGTTAAGGGCATTATCGATGGAGTTTTAGGAGATGTGATACTTGGGAGACCATTTATTGAAGAGTCTATGATGGTTTATGATCAAGAGGAAGGAATAGTAAAATTCACAAATGGGACCGAATGTGTTAAGTATATAATGCCCTACAAAAATAAGAAGTTTGAGGGCATGGATAATTTAGATGTAGATAACATTCCCTAGATTCGAGAAGAATAAAGTTTACTACACCGCTTGTCTTGAACTAGGCCCTGAATATATTCGTGATGAGAGAAGAGTTGAGATAATAGAATGGGCCTCTAAGATTAGGACAACGTGAGGGAAACGACTCACGAAGTCTAGCTACAAGACTCTTAAATAAAAGAAAAGCGCGTGGAGGCCAACCCATGCTTAATTATTTGCTTGTTAGTGTCATATATCTTTTATTAATTGTTTATTCTCATGTTTAAATTTTTAAAAATGCTTTATTTTATTTTTAACCTTGTCTTAATTGCATATAAAGGTATTTTACATAAAGGATAAGTGTAGGGAGGATTACACACGTTTCCAAAAGAAATGTAAACATGAGAATAGCAATTCATTAAAAGATATATATGTATGTTTGTTCGAGTCAAATGCTTGTATCGAGTCATAATGAATGTTCTTGCGTAATTATTTCCAGATTCTAAAGATGTAAATTTTCCAATTTTTTCCAAATGTGCACCGTTTTTGTCAGGATAACCCGGCCAGGATTGCAAACTGACGGCCGTCCAGAAGGAGTAGAAACATCATATTACTTTTTTCTCGTTTTCTGAGCTACTTATGAATTTTTGGAATTTTTCAGGTCTTAATTTTCCAGAAATTTCGTAAACATTCCATTCCACAAGCATTATATCCTAGTTTAGTAGAGTCTCTATATATTATTACCGACGATTTTACGCGAAGGTTTCGTTGTTTTCTTCAAATGTGCAGGTTTCATTTATCAAGAAGAAAAAACAAAAGATTGGAAGGAGCTTTTCACGCACACATTCTTCTTGGAAAGGATTTAACCACTACTTCACACACGGATCCTACCGAGCTAATCAGGGAGTACTAGTTTTTTCGCTTTTTCATTACCTTCCATTATCATAACTTTGATACTTTCGGGGAACATTGAGGACAATGTTCTTCTTAAGTGTAGGGAGGGAAAACAAAACGGAACTTTGAAATACGTTATCCTGACTATTTGCTTTGTCCAATTGTATTTG
>OU343225.1:129312688-129353547 GCA_910596185.1 Chrysanthemum makinoi
TTATTGTTTCCTTATGAACACTAATCGGACTTACTACATATGAACTTGAAACTCATGCATCTGGTATCATTTCTAAATTCTTAGGCACATCAATGAAACTCATATGATATCTCGGGTCACAAACTTAAGTGCAAACACTTGCATGAATATCTCATTATGAATATACATATTTCTATTATACATGTGATTATTTACATGTTTCACCTCACACCTGGTGCCAAATCATAGTTCCATCATTGCATTTTGTTACAACTCGATTTAGCTCTGTTTGCTAATGTGTCAAATTTGCTTAACAATAGGGATACCAGGTTAACAAGATATAAACTTTGTAGGAGTCTTACTTGGAGAAATCTGTGTTCAAACAACGATGATTCAGCTGTCCAAACAGCATAGTCCGCCAAAAGCTTCTTGACTTTCGTAAATCTGCAAAAGAAGTTTTTAAGAACTATGAGAAACTGGAAACCATTGAGCGGCTGCAAGTGATGTACACAACTTTTATTCTAGGGTAAAAGCTATAGATGCTTAACGTACTTTCCACCATAACTCATTATACTTCATCTACTCTCAATATTGTCATTACACATATTTGTTGAGGGTAATTTGGTAATTCAACACTTCATCTTCTTTCTCATTTAATTTCAGATTTTTTTTAAAAGTAAAAACTGAATCAAAGCATCATTTATTTATGTGTCATCAATATTGCCATAATGAGGCATCAAACATAAAGCTACCACACGACACAACACTTCCACTTCCACTTCCACTAGTCACCGCATTACAGCCACCGTATCTCCGATGTCCAACCACGGCGGCGATGAGTAGTAGTCCCAACCGGAATCCACAAAAAACAAACTCATCCGACACAAACCCTTCTCCAAGATTTAGATGTAAATGTCGGTAGATGTATGGTCATCTTTAGATGTAAATGGATCACTGATTCACTGTGAAAGTTAAATAAGGTCCATTTAAAACATTTTCGTCAAACTATCTGATCTATGTATCTACAAAAATTTTCTCATGCTAACCATAGGTTTAAGAAGTACTAGATATGTTTAAAACTCAAAAGTAGGCATACATAATGGTAATACTCCATTCGAATTCTAACTGCAGTTTTTAGACATGTTGATAAACTTTATTTTTCGTTATATATAAACATGGAGTAGTTGTTGTGTGGTTATGTTGTTGGAATTCGAATAAAAAGTACACCTGGTTGCAGCTTGAAGGAGAAATAAGCATCAAATGGTTTAGGGAAGAAGACAAGGGTATTTGCGTCTTTTCATGTGAAAGGTGTGGGCCAGGATATGTATAATGATATGTTGACCGTAAACAAGGTTAAGTGTAATGACAATAAAAAAAGTTGAGAAAGCATAATAAGTTATTTTTGTAAGTACATTAAGCATTTATAGCTTTTTTCCTTTATTCTACAACTGGAGTTACAAACCTGGAGCCAAATACCATGAAAATGGTGCAAGTTCTGCTGTAACAGAGGTTACTCAGAAGAGTAATCCAATATCTAGAATCAAGGCTCACATACATTTAAGACATTGTATCACATACAGATGTTATGAATGATATATAGGCAATTTTGAGTTTAGATTGGATATATCCTGCTGCTAAACCTTATAAAATATACTACCAGTTTTGAATAACTCCGTACGATCTAACTGAAATGTTTTGTTTATGTCAAGTTAGATTGATATTGAAAATAGATGACAAGAGTGGGGAATGATGCCATGATCTTCTGGTGATGATTGGAAAAACAACATGTACATAGTGGTTAGGTTGTCATCATACTCGCCTGAAGAACATCTGCAGCAGGTAAGGTTTACATAGACTTGACATATCATAATTGTTTTTAAGGATATAAAATAATTTATCTTAGTCATGCATACACTTTCAGTTTTGTATGATGGCTTTTAATTTGTTTGAGGACCCTAAGTTTTCTTGCTGGAATCTTTATAATAGCTTTAAGGTTTTACAAATACATTTGAACAAATAGGATCAAAGCTTCTCTGTTATTTGGTCAAAGTTATCTGGGTTGACAGTTACTTGCATGAACAATTCCACAGTTGGTACCGGTGTTATCGATGAATGTTTGTCGAGTTCCATTTAGAAAGTGATGTGTGGCTCAGTTGTGTTTATGGATATGATTCTACTAGGAAACTTATGCATGACTAGGTTATAATAGAAAAAGCCGAAAACAAAACTGTACTAACGCTAATTATCTTGAATCTTTTAGGATCTTCCAGGTTATGCACAACACATTGTACCAATCTTTTCACACCCACAAGAATGTATTGAAAAAAGGCTTAATGATAGAGACCTTGTGATTCTCAGTGGTAATCTTTATCTCTCTCTACACACATGCTCACATTCTCAGTAGATGGTTATGTTATAATGGTTTACGTTGAATCTATTTTTCGTGTTTCTATCATAGGTTGTTACATATATATTGGAAGGAAAATAAAATGAGAGTCAGATCACGCTCGATCTCACCTACGATAATTTCACGTCCGATGACATTCTCCTTAAGGTAATTATTATAGATTGCTTTAGGTAGTTATATCTGATTATCTTTAACTGCACTGGTGACTTGGTAACAAATGTCGACCTTAAAAAATTTCCTGCCTCTAAATGGAATATATCATGCCGCCTACTTTTTCTTTCAGCACGAACATGTCATCCAAGGGTGCTAAAGCCTGCGTTTTCGACCAATGTTTGTTTTCCATATAGCAGTTTGATATGAATTGTGGAAGGATGTGTGCTTTTCTACAAGGTTCGGTAATTACTTATTCTATATATATTTTCTAGCTTTCTTTTCAGTTGTATATATGTATTATTATGGTTCGGATTTGTTATATACATGGAACAACAGGCTATTTGCTTCAGCACAATAGAACAAGCCTCTTCAAATCGGGCCTTAAAGTAAAGGAAGGTTATAAAAGAATCTAGGATTTTAATTTTTTGTGCCGTCAACTCAACATCTTCACTGCAAACAGATGAATAAGTTAGCGCGGCCGTACTTATCACCGGAATCGCTACAGGTCATTTTTTCCATTTGTTTATTATCTATGCTTTAGCTGAACCAGTATAATACTATAATATGTGCACTCATTTCTTGGATATCTTACATTCGCATAATATCAGGGGTATTTGATTTAGCTTAGGTTTTCAGCTTACTTTTCTTCTTCTTTTGAACAACGAATGAAGAATATCTTTGTTAGTGGGTCTTTGTATTTAACAATGTGCTCATTCAAGTACCATCAGTCCTTTAGAAATACAACCATTTGGATGTTTAGTTTTGTTATCAATGTTTTTTATGTGTGTGAAATAGAGGGCAGACATGTTTAGATCTCATCTTTCTTGCTCACTTAGTTAGCTGAAAATTTACCAAGTTATTAAGCCAAATATAATGCAAGTTATGGTTCACATATAAATTCAATCTACTTTCTCTGCTTTGGGTGTTTGTTTAAGCCTACTTTTGGGCTTATGGCCCTTTCTCAAAACCGACATTGCGAATAAGAAAAAAGTACGCCAGTTTATATCAGTAATGAGTTTTGTAATTTACAAATTAGCATTTTAATGCTAAACTGTATCTCCCAACTTTGGCTTCGGCAAGTGACACTAAATTTATTTGAGCTTCAACAAACTGATATTACTTAGTCTAATATGTTTGTCTTTCGCTTAAGTTGACAACTAACCAGAAAATCAACTTTTATTTAATCATGAGGTTTATTACATAAATGTTAACTTTAGCCTATCATTTATGTTGTATATGTCGTTATGTTTGCAGTCAACTGAATCTTCCTACAACCCCATTTAATGCTGGAAAGGTTTAGAAGTGTTGCGTTGTGACAAAGACGAAAACTACACCAATTTTACAACCAGTGTTGTATACCACGAACTTCTTCATAAATTATAAGTTTCATTTATTATTTTTTTGTACACAATAAAGAAACCTTAATATTCGTACGTTTAAGTTTAACAATATATTTCTCAAAGTTATTCTATTATGCATTTTATAATGTCTTTTATGTTATAAACAAATCCTTAAAACCATACTACACTATATACACTTTAATATATGTGCTCATGTACTTTGATTTATTAGCTTAGATATATACATAATCGACACAAGTATTGTTTATTTCTTGAAGCATTTTATTTCTTGATGCATTTTTTTTTACTTTTGTAATCGTTTGATTATATTTTTGTTAGCAGGGGGTTGCAAACCAATTAGACGATTAATCAAACATCAAACCTTCTATACATTATGTTCCTTAGCCATTTGACAAAATGGAAAATTATGAAAATACTTCGTTAGTTGAGTATGATTAGGTACAATTAAATTCTACCTCTGTCCTAAAATATAATATACAACTTTTCTTGGAAAAGATTCCTTACGATAATAATTAGAATGTTATAACCTGGGTTTAATTCAAGGGTTAGCAATAACAACTTGTCGTGATTCTTTATGAATACACGCACGCTTCAATATACGAATGATGTTTCCTATCTCTCTTGAATAGATATTATTGTGTTAAATGGTCACTTTGAAGAGCAGTCTAAGACGTTCTAAAGAGCAGTCTAAGAGATTCAGACAATATGTTACGAATCTTCTTGCCTCTCAAGACCCACACATCAAGGTCGAAAAGTTCCACCTTAGTTGCACTCCTTCTTTATGATTACCCTCCTTCTTTTGCTATAGTAAATTATGTCAACGATAATTATAAGACATGCCCGCCCATTGGGCGGGCTTCGACCACTAGTGTGTGTATATATATATATATATATATATATATATATATATATATATATATATATATATAGGGAATATATTAGCTACAATTAATTGTAGCTAATTGGCTACAATTTTGTACTAAAAATGTGGGTCCCTGATTATTTTTGTGGGTCCTGATTCTTTCTGTGGGTCCCTGAATGATTGTTAGTGTATTTTTAATGAAGGATTGTAGCCAATTGGCTACAAAAATTGTAGCCAAGCTATCCCCATATATATATATATATATATATATATATATATATATATATATATATATATATATATATATATATATATATATATATATATATATATATATATATATATATATATATATAGGCTCCGGTTCCATTGAGAATGTTTTTATTTTGAGAAGATTGAGAAATCTTCGTTTGAGCAAATTGATTCATGTTTTTTATTTGATTCACAAGTAAACATCATTTTATGGTGAATCGAATCTATATATCACAAATTTGATTCACAAATCATTGTTAAAATCGAGTTATGATGATGAATCATTAAATTTGTACGATGATTCAAGATTCTTACATATATCGCAAAATCGAGAGATTTTTAACATTGATTCAAATTTTTTTTTACACATTTTGAATTTTAATTACATTAAAATGAGTTTTACGCTTGAAAAACATGAATCAAAGTTAAAAATCTATCGCTTTTGAAAACCTTTTCAATCTTCTAAAAAAACCTTCTCAATCGATCCGGATTATATATATATATATATATATATATATATATATATATATATATATATATATATATATATATATATATATATATATAGGAGAGGGTTAACGTGAGATCAAACTTAAAGTTGTAAAAATAAGATCTAGTCTAAAAAATCAATAAAACATTTATAAATAACAATTTTAGCAATAATACACATGAAAATAATATTTTAATGCAAATTAACATTTTAGCAACTAATAATCAAATGATACATGAGTTTGGATTAGTGATACACCTGATACACATTACACTAATAAATATTTCAAAATCTGATACACATACAAAAACCTGATATACATTACACTTCTATCAAAGTGTATCACCAAGGTTTCATAAATTTTAAAAAGAAATATGTCAATACTTTAACAATTTTAATTGTAGTTAATAAAAAAAAAATTATTTTTGTTGTAAGGAGAGTGTCGATTGTCAAATTTTAGTTTGATCTCATTTTAACAACTTTAAGTTTGATCTTATTTGATCCAGATTCTATATATATTATATATATATATATATATATATATATATATATATATATATATATATATATAGGATTGTAATTTGACTTTTGGACATATACCGAGTTGATATTATTTGGACAATTGAACTATACTGGACATATTAGACATTTTGGACTTGGAACGAATATAATATATTAGAATTATGACGAATTTAATATATTATACTCGTAATGGACCTAAAATATTAATAAACACTTATTAAACTAATAACGGGTTATAATAATTGTTTTAAATTAGTGCAACACGTTTGAATTAACAAAAACGAATACATGTGTTAAATCGAAAACTCGTTAGGACATATTGTTTTGAAAATTGAGTCTTATTAAAGTCTATTGACTTTGAAAGGTTGTATAAATGAACGTGTAATGCCGAAATTTATAAAACCTTCTAAACTAATGTTTTTATTTCAAAACCCTATTATTCTTATAAAACCCGACAAGAATCTAAATGTATGTTTGTTGAATTATATTATTAACTACGGTTTTTTATAAAACAGTAAACTTTTCTAAACTGTTGGGGATTATTGGATAAACACCGAAACTTACCATTGACTTGTTCTTTTCGTATTCTTCCTATTCATTTTCCATTATTCATTTTTCCTTTGGTTTTGGCGTGAGTTGGATTTCGAGTCTGTGTTTCATACCACCACACGAAACATTTTTTACTGAACTTTCTTTCGACATTGGTACTGAACATTTTACGAATAATGATACGATTATTCCACGAAAGCTAAAACACTTTACCATTTGAAAACTCTTATATAATGTACTATTTTTTACAGGACATATTCTAAGACGAATTATATACTTAGTAGGTTGTGCCGATCCAAAGACCGTTGTGCTTGTATTACTTTTGATATCATTGTATTTTGCTACTTGATGCCATGTTTGATACTTGCATTGCTACATACTGAGGTGAAAGCTCATAGCCTCACATTTACTCGTTTAACTGTTTTATAAATTACTTTGGGGTGAGGTACATGCTATTATTTTTATTATGATCACAATTGTTTGAAAACTGTGTTCAAAATTGAATATACTATTGCGGGTGTCTTAGTATCTTTATGCCAAAAGTCCCCCACATCATGGACTATTAATCACTTGCGAGTGAACGCGAATATAGTGAATAGGCCAATAGGATTGACGCGTCCTGCTTGGTTGACCGGATAGGCATCTCGACGTACTATATTTGAGATTCCTAGGTATCTGGCAAATACCTACTTGGGGAAACTGTTACATTATACTATATCAATTACTGTTGATACTCTGTTAACGCTTTGAGTTCCATGAGCTTAGATGCAATAATATATGTTTTCGAATTATGGGTGTAACAACGGAACCCACTGTCTCGTAAACTTGAAATGTTGTGATCAACTGTTTTACTACTAAACCTATGAATTCACTCAACCTTTGTGTTGACTTTTTAGCATGTTAAATCTCAGGTGTTTGATCTTTACTGCTGCATAACTTATTTTTGGAGGCGCTTGGCATTGGCACGGTCATAGAAAACTCTTATATATATTTGAGACCACTCTATCTCTTTTATGGGCCTGTATTTCCACACTATATTTGAATGATGTAAACTTAATGCTTTTGATTTTGAAATTTCTTCTAAACAGTTGAGGTAAAACCGTTCTTTGTATTTTGTGTTGTGATACCAATTTAGTAGCACCCATAACTTGTATGCTTCCGCTGCGATCCAATTTTAAGGGTATTATAGATATGATATCCACATAAAGCGATAAAAAGACAAGGAACATAAATCAAGGCAATGATATATTCATAACTAGGCTAACACTTGAAGTGTTTGGCCTCTCATATTTAAAAGTAAAACAAATACAATGTTCATAATCAAATAACTAGTAAACATTGGGTTTGATACAAATACTTGATGCGATGCTAAAGCTATGAATGGAATGGTATGAATTCTCCCTTGGAAAGTCTTCAAGAACTGCAGGATTTCGTCCTTGAATGATCCCTTATTCATCCCTTTTGCTGTGGTGTGGAGAGAATGATGCAAAATGCTGAATTAGGGCTTGTTTATATAGGCTCGGAAATTATGGCGTAACCATAAGTATAAGTTTACGCCATAAGTACTCTTATAACTGGATGTCTTTACATTGTGTTGAAGGTTACGGCGTGACCTTTATTGTAGGGTTACGCCGCAAAACTCTCCTAAACATTTTTGGTGTATTTCTACACCGTAATCCATTTGGTGTGGTTACGGCGCAAAATTCATAATCTCTGATTTTTCCTAAGTCTTCAGATTTCTATGGCGTAATCTTGTCGATGGAGTTACGTAGTACCCTTGTGATGCGTTGACTTTGGTCTTCGTGTGACTTCATTATTTACGGCGTAAGTTGATCGTTGCACTTACGCTATAACTTCCTTCTGTCCAGTAAGTTCAAGTGTAACATTACATGTTTTCTTTCCAAATCCGTGTTTCTTCGTTTCAATGCTCATTTATAACCTGAAATGAGATGATAACCAATTAAAGTATATATTCACATAAAACTATGGCAATAATGAGCATAATTAGGAAAATTGATACTAAAATAATCAGACTATTTGATGTATCAGTAATCAATATTTTCATTTAGTTAGTAAAAGTAACATTACACTGCAATCATAACTCTACACCACCTAATTTTGACCATCATTGTAAAGGTTCAACATATCACTTCATTTATTTCTCTTTCCTGTCGACCCCAACTCTAGCAACCCACATCATTGATGTAGGTTATGAATTTTCTATTGATTAATTTGGGATTTTTCTCGACGATAATGTGTGTGAGTGATTTGGGTGTGTGTCATGACTGATGCTTAGTTTTTTTCTTTGTTATTATTTAAGCACATGTATTTGCAATTAGAGGGTGTTTGGCTAAGCCCACAAAGACGGTCTGTGTAATTATTAAAGATAAAAGATAAAAGTTGAAAAAAGATGTAAAACACAAAACAAAATTTCTAAACTAAAAAGAAAATCGATTAATTATATTATTTTGCTTTGATATATTTATTCTTTTTTGTTTTTAGAAAATCTAGTAATCCTGGTCTTTAGACCCAAATTCGAGATGACTGTGTAATGGGCCTAACAAGCTTGGTCTTTAGGCCCAGTTTATTGGTATTTGAAATTTTTATTACATTTTCAATTTTTATTTTAGTTTTTAAACTTTTTAATTGGAAATTTTTGCATGTGGTAAATTGTTAAAAGTAACTCAGAGTCCAACTATTTTTATCTTCGTCATGGCTTTGAGGGCCCGTGCTTCACTTTCCTGTTATTATCAAACTCGTAGGTATTCTTGTTGAAACTGATAAACTAATCTCATATATGAACCACATGAGAATACATGTAATGTTACATTAGTTGAACAATTAATGTCTAATGCTAATGAATATTGAATTATAATTTAGTAAAGATAAATCAGTTTGATTCAAAAATCAAATCGTTGGGCACTTTAGGTGTGGCCAGTTTTAAAGTTCCATATTCAAACTAATTATGCGATTGTGATGGTTTTATTACAAAGTCGTTAACTCTATTTCAGAGCTTTTATTTGAAGAGAAAAGAGAATATATGGAGAAAAAACTGTAATAAGTCACATCCATGATTTGTTTTTTGAGGCTAGAGGAGAAATTATGCCAAAGTTTCTTCCCAAACGGGGATGATTGTGAGAGAAGATGAGTTTAAAACTTTTTTTTATTGGCATCTCATATTTTTCCTTTTCAACATTGAAAGCACAAAATTCAAAACCAATTTTATCCCCACTCTTCTACTTTCCTTTCTTTCTCCTTTTTTGTTTTTATTCGTTCAATTTTACAAGAGTAAACAAACAGAAATATTAAACTCATTATCCAATTATTACATCATAATGCATCATATAAATATCCACACTTGTTTCTAATGAGAATGTTATAGTCCGCGAGTTACAGAAGGTTCATAACCTCCTATTTGCTAGACCATTAGTATATCGTTGCAAGGGCTCTGAAACGTATAACTTTTCAATTTGAAATATAATTATCAACTCTAATCTCATAGGAAAAAAACTATGCAATATATTACAATAATAATTTCAAGGATTAAAATAGAATGCTAATACTGTCGGCAAATTCCTATCGGATTAAAATTCTCCAAAAAGCTAACAACCTTACCAACTTTGAAACAATGGATACGATTCAGAAAGCTCGTGTTAAATGGGACATTGAAGGGGATGAAAACACCAAATTCTTTCACAGCCTGATCAATAAAAAACGTAGAACCAATTCTATCAATGGCATTATGCATGAAGGCGCTTGGATCACAAACCCCACCCAAATAAAAAAGGCGTTTCTTAATTTTTTTCAAAGAGAAATTGAAAGCCAGCGACTCAATGATTGCATTCCCTCATACTCATATTTCTTCTACACTCAACCTAGCGATCATGTTTTTTTTAGAATCTTCTATTACCATGGACGAAGTGAAAACGCGGTGTGGGAGTGTGGTACTGACAAAGCACCCGATCCCGATGGTTATTCTTTTGTTTTTGTAAAGAGGTATTTGGATCTTCTTAAGTTCGACATCCTTGAGTTCGTGTCTACGTTCCTCACTTCCAAAAAGATGCCAGCAGGTTCCAACTCTTCCTTCATTACCCTCATTCCAAAGGTCAGTAACCCGATTCATATCAGTGATTCTCGGCCTATTTCTCTCATTGGTATCCATTACAAGATCATCGCATAAATCCTTGAAATCCGGCTATCTAAAGTGGTTGATAAAATTGTTAGTCACGAGCAATCTGCCTTCATAAAGGGTCGTCAAATCCTTGATGGTCCGTTCGTCCTCAGCGAGGCAATAGATTGGTGCAAAAAAAGAAGGAAGAAGATGTTACTTTTCAAAGTCGACTTCGAAAAGGCCTTTGACACTAGGACCTCAATTCTTATTAATGGCAGCCCCACTTCCGAATTTAGTATTTGGCGCGACTTGAGGCAAGGGATCCTTTATCTCCCTTCTTGTTTATCATCATTATAGAGGGTCTTCACATGGCTATTTCTGAATCAATTCGATCTGGTTTGGTGCGAGGTATAAATATTGGCTCTTCTAATATTACTCTTAGCCATTTGTTCTTTACCGACGATGTTATGATCATCACGGAGTGTAGTACGCATGATATGGACAATATTATTCGTGTTTACAGGTTTTCTATCTTGATTCTGGTCTCAAGATTAATATTCATAAGTCCAATATCTATGGTATTGGTGTGTCTATTGTCGATGTCCATCTAATGGCTTCTAATACCAGATGTGCCGCGGGCTCTTTCCCATTTACTTATCTTATTTTGCCCATCGGGGCAACATGTCCCTCATCGCGGGTTGGAAGCCTTTGGTTGATAAATTCAAAGCCAAGCTCTCTGTTTGGAAGGCTAATCTCCTTCCTATGGTGGCCGCCTCAGCCTCATAAAGTCCATTCTCGGAAGCCTCGGTATACTATCTTTCCTTTTTCAAAGTGCCCGAAATGGTTTTGAATTCCTTGGAGAAAATGCATGCAACATTCTTTTGGGGCGACAACCACGATTCCAAAAAGTTAGCTCGGTTGAAATGGCCTAATATTGTTGTGTCGTTCGAAAAAGGTAGTTTGAACATCGGAAGCCTAAAATCTTTCAATCTAGCCTTGCTCCAAAAATGGCGTTGGAGGATGTTCTAAAATCCGAGTGCATTATCGGTTCAAGTTATCAACGCTTTGCATGGGCTTCAAGGCGGTTTTGATCACAATGGGTGCAAGCTTAACGGTTTATGGGCTAAGATTGTTGGTTCTTCTAACTACCTACATTAGAGCAATATTCTCCCTATGGACTCCATCTGTTTTCAAGTGGGTTGTGGCTCTCACATTCGCTTTTGGAAAGACATTTGGCTAGGTTCTTCGCCTTTTTGTACCAGGTATAGTTGTTTGTTTCAATTGGAACAAGAAAAGGAATGTTTGGTTATGGATCGAATTCTTAATGGGCAATGGGCCTGGAATTGGTCATCTAATCTTGGCATTCACAATTCTTCTCATCTCAACGAGTTTGTAACTTATAGGATTTCACAAACACATTACACCATAATCATATGAGACGTATACTAGGTTTAGAGAGAGAAAGTTCTAGAGAGAGAAAGGGAAGAGAGTTGGGAACTTATGTGAAACAAAAGAAAATTGGTATTGAAGCTCCAACCCTCTACCTTGGGAGGTAGAGGGTATTTATAGTTTTCTTACAAGACTCGCCACCTACGGGCTGCGGATCAGGCATACAGTGGGTAAAGACCCGTTCGTCCTCCACGGTGTTACTTAACTAAATACTAACTAACATTAAATGACTACGACTACGAGCTTTCAAACGATTACATATACTTGAGGTGACCGACACTTTAACCACTGGATTTTCTAAATCTTAAAAATCTCCCCCTAAGGGAGGTCACCTCAAATTACACAGAATACAAACAGATATTACATTAAGATTGTTCTTGGATTCTTGTTTAAGTTCATTGCTCTGTAGCCCGTAGTCTTTGATTCTTCATGTTTTGCATGTCTGGATAATTCAAGTGGAGATCTTTAACTGATCCACGTGATAATGAGTTTTGAGCCAGCTTTGAGATCATCATCTTGACATAAATCTCTGACTTTTCCTTTGTAGTGTTGACATTATGTGAAGTTGTGACATTGGACCGACATGCTCACATTCTGGATCATGATTTCATCTCATCAGAGTAGCGGAAGCTTTAGTTAATTCATGATATTTGCAGCAGCGTAGCGTAAGCATGGATGTGAAATATCGAGTCGTTGATGAACTTATCATGATTTCTTTGGAAATGAATGTGTTGTGTGAGCATGCGGCTATGGATTGATCTCTCAATTCTGATCAGCTGCAAACGTCGGGTGTACCTGCACACAACATTTAGCAATAAAGCGCACGAAAAGTGTCTTTGATCACTTTCGTTGAATTGAGGTACACGCCCACGGTTCCCCGTTGATCAGTACAAGTACTGCCTGTGATCAGGTATAATTCGAAGAATCTCCTTGACAGGGTTTCGCAGCTGCTCTAGCCGTTCTCAAACCGTAACGTCTCAAAGAAGACAACACGGAGTGAGTGAACCAAATAATTTGAGATTCACCGATTGATGAAAAGAGATTTGAAAACAATCGTGTATTGCTCAATATAAAGTGTTTTTGCAATACAACGAAGGTTTTTAAGGAAAATCAATTATCAATCATAAACACCTTTTATTTTGAAATATTAATACACAGTCGATGTGCTAGAGAAAATAATTTTAAGCACAACGACCGGTTTTTCAAAGGTATTCGTCAATCGATAACCTGAACCATGATTGATTCATAAATTTGAATCGCTCCATTGTTTCTATTCAGTTGTCACATGGTTGATCTATTGGATAGATCTCACATGCCACCTACCAAGAGCTTGTTTGATGTTGGCTCTAGAAGGCTTTCCATCTTCATTGTGAATATGTTATCATATCACTCAGATGTTCTGGTAATACCACAAGGATAATGCGTAGGACTCTTAAAATATGTTCTCTCTTTCCACATTGTGTGAAACAGAGATTTTTCATTGACAGTGTCCTAATGAGATTTATAGATGATCTCGTGGCTCTAGACTTAATAGTGCACATTTGGTTCCTATGCCGGAGACTAGGGAGAGGGTCTCCTCCTTCAATATCAACAATCTCTATGAGAAAGTCGATAGATAATGTAGGTTCCCCGTGAGAATGAAACAAGTCTTTTTAAGAGAAACTTGAGTAGCTTGGGAAGTTGTAGTGCAGTGCGTCACTGGGTCCATGACGTCTTGTCTTCAATACCAGTGTTACCTAGGTAACAGCCAGTAGCATATGAATTGAACCCGGTTTCTGCCCTAAGGTTGAAATAATGGAGGGCTATTTCTTTTCACCCTTTTCACATTTATTTCTTTTTCATTATTCAACCCCTTCAGTGCTTACCGAGACTTCATTACTAGAACCTTGTTGGGTTTATTCCAGTTCTAGCTCTATCTCAGTCCGCACTCTTCCCATATCTCACTTTTCTCCTTTTTTTTCATCATACCTAAGGACTCTACACTATCTAGTGGATTGTCCCTGGGTAGATCCCTCCAGCTCTGGCGGGATCGTGGGAACGAATACCTAACCTAACCATCCTTATATCACCATACATAAAGTAAATTTGGTCCGTCTTTTTGGTATTGTTCATCAGCCATTGGAACCAATTGAAAATCAATCCATGTACTTGTGATATATTATCAAAGCATTTTATACCTGAATTGTTTTTGATATTTTAGAAAAAGGCTCCCCCTTAACATGTGCATCGTATGTTTGAAATCATTTTGGCACATGGAGGCAAGAGGAAGAATTCACTTCTTTGATCAATATTTTCTAAAAATATCGACATCACTTTCCCGATCAAAATCAGTGTTTCACATACAGTTAAAGATATTTTCGGGAAAGAATGTGGTTTTCAAAAATTTGCTCCCCCTCAATATGTGCATCTGATTTTGAAATTGTTTAGCACATATTAGGGAAAACTTGCACTTAGATACAAATCAATCACGATTCAATCCTTATTGGTTTGATGTAGATGCTCCCCCTCAACATGTGCATAGTATATTTGAAATCGTTTGGCACATGTAGAGAGGAGAGCATGTTAATCACGTATAAAACCATTTATCGAATTATCAGTTTAAATCCAATTTAAATCACAAATTCTCCCCCGATCACAATTTTGAAATCCTTTGAGATTTGTGATCTCTGTTGATTTAAATTAAATTTTGAGAACTTTTGAGGAGAATAGTGACTTGCTTTTGAAAAAAAATTTAACTAATAAGGATAAGATTTTGAGACTTTAAACTCCATTGATCAATCATGCATAAATATCTTTTGAAAATATAACATTAGCCAAGGTCTTGAATCAATTGTATAAAACATTGTTCTTTTTTATTTTCCAAAAGTAGACCTTGCTCTTTTACGTGCCAATTGTTTGAAAAATAACCTTTTTGATTGAATTGAAATCATTCTCCCCCTCAATCAATGACATGATTTGTTGATTGAGTGTTAGATATTTTGACAAAGACTAAGCCCAGATGATTTTCAGAAATATAGTCCTAGTTATTTTCAAAGCAATTTGTTTTCAAAAGATGATAAATATTTTTCAGAAGAATATTTAGAAGGAAAAATATTTTTGAAAGAAACATTTGTCTTTTTGTCGACAAACATTTGGTTTTTAGAATCAGAGCATAGGATTTTAAAACCAGATAAAGCACGGCTCTGTTCTTTCTTTTTAAACACAGGTTACTGTCTGAATTAACAGTAAGCCACCATTTTTCTCCGTCTCATTTTTTTTAAACAATTTATGTACATTCGAAGAACATCTAAAGACCCGTGACACTCTTTGAATGACAACACAAAGTCCGTAGATGTTATCGAATTAAGAAAAACATGACAAAATGACAATATTTTTTTGAATTTTTTGAGTTTTACAATTTTTATGGATTTTTGAAATTTTATATTTTTCTATTTTCTTTTGTGGGTTTTATAATTTTGTATTTTGCTTTTTGAAAAAATATTTACAAGAGATAGATGAAGAAAAACATTTACTCCTCGTCTTCCTCTTGAAGACGTTTGAGTGTTTCCGGTTGTAGACTCTTTAGACCAAGTCGTGGAAGGATAAACTCAAAATGTTCTCTAGGAAGAGCTTTGGTGAAGATGTCTGCTAACTGGGATTCAGTCCTCACAAAATAGAGTTCTACCACACCTTTTTCCACTTGTTCCCGAATGAAATGATGTCGAATGTCGATGTGCTTTGCTCTTGAATGTTGAACGTTGTTGCAGGAGAGAGCAATGGCACTTTTGTTATCACAATACAGAGGGATTTTGTTGAATTTAAAGCCATAATCAGATAATTAGGATCTCATCCATAGGATTTGAGCACAACAAGATGACATGGCTATGTATTCAGCCTCTGTAGAGGATATAGAAGTACTCATTTGTTTCTTTGAAGACCAGCTCACAAGCTTATCGCCCTAAAACTGAGCACCTCCGACGCGTGCTCGACGTGTATCTTGACATTCTGCATGGTCAGCATCTGCATAGGTTGTTAGTGACATACCGGTGTCCTTCGGGTACCAAAGTCCCATGTTAATGGTGCCTTGGAGATACAGAAAGACCCGTTTAACCGCTTCAAGGTGCTTTTTAGTAGGCTTAGCCTGATATCTAGCACACATGCATACAACGAACAAAATGTCAGGTCTACTGGTTGTGAGGTACATCAGGGATCCAATCATACTACGATATTTTGTTTGATCAACCATGATCCCTGAGTGGTCCTCATCCAGTTTGGTACGCTCCACCATGGGAGTGTCAACAGGTTCACAAGTGTCAAATCCAAATTTCTTTAAAATTTCATTAGCATATTTAGATTGATTGATAAATATGCATCCGGGACTTTGTGAAATTTGTAATCACAAGTAAAATGACATTTGTCTCATCATAGACATTTGAAATTTGGAGCCCATTTCATTTGAAAAAAGGTCACATTCAGTAGGGTCGGTCGAGGAAAAAATAATATCATCTACATAGATTTGAACATGGATTAAATGTTTGCCTGACTTTCTGGTGAACAATGTGGGATCCACGATCCTTTGTGAATCCAAGAGATAAGAGGAACTTTGACATAGTATCATACCACGCCCTTGGAGCTTGTTTCAGACCATAGAGAGCCTTCTTTAAGCGATAGACATGAGTAGGACATTCAGGATCTACAAAACCTTCTGGTTGATTGACGTACACGATTTCTTTCAGATCTCCATTTAGAAAGGCAGTCAATACATCCATTTGATAAACCACCATGTTCTTACTAGCAGCATTAGCTAAGAAGATTCTGATTTCCTCAATACGTGTAACTGGAGTAAATGATTCCTCAAAGTCAATACCCTACTCTTGACGATATCCTTTTGCAATGAGTCTTGCCTTGTTATTTAATACATCCCCATGCTCATCAAGTTTCACTTTGAAGATCCATTTGAGAGCAATGATCATAGCACACTCAGGAGCTGGTACTAATTCCCAAACATCAAGTCGGTCAAACTCATGAATTTCTTTCTGCATTGCATTGAACCAACTGTCCTCTGACATTGCGGTTTTGACATCTTTTGGTTTGACTTTTGACAGTATGGAATTGAAGAAGCACCATAAGGCATCTGTTGCAAGCTGTTTACCGTTGGATACCGGACGAGAGGGATTCCCTATGATAATATCCAATGGATGATCGTGTGTCCATTTTCTGAAATGCTCGTGTGGTTGTGGTTGAGGAACTGAGGTAGCAGAGTTGTTTTCCCCTGATGAAGATGGTTCAGATGATGGATCAGGGGCAAAAATATTTTCAAAAGGTGCATCTTCTGGAGTGGCAAAAGGGTTTACTTCATTTGTGACTGCAGCAACGTTTCTAGTATGTACGCTTGTAGACTGAAGAGTTGATGATGATGAAGAATGATATGCAGAAGGCGCTTCGTGAGATACCGACATAGAAATGGATGGATTGACTGTGTTGGATGGATTAAGAGCAGCCTCTGTTGAAGTAGTAGAGTTGATGTTGTCCTGAGATTCAAAGTATTCATCAAACATTGGATTAAACAATTTCTTCTCATCTTCTTCCGAGGGTGGTACATACGGTACTGCAGATGAGGGATTCTGTACAAGAGAGGAACTAATGGGACTACTTAATGAGTGTTGTGAGGCGGGTCCGGAACTGGATTGTCCTGGAGCCATTTGACCGGTCAGCTCATCGAACATAACGTGAATTGTTTCCATGATATTTCGGGTTCTTTTGTTGTAGATTCGGTATCCTTTTCTGTTTGGTGCATATCCCGCAAACACTCCAATGTCCGCTTTAGCTTTCAGTTTACCTAAATCTTGACCCTCATTAGTTGGATAACACAACGCACCAAACACACGAAGGAATGATAGATCAGGTTTTCGATTGTGGACAAGTTCATATGGAGTTTTTCCATGAGTTGTGTGAATTAGGGATCGATTTTGAGTGTAGCATGCAGTGGCAATGGCTTCAGCCCAGAGAAACGTTGGAACCTTTGAGTAAATCAGCATTGTTCTTGCGGCTTCCACAAGAGTTTGATTTCGTCTTTCAACTACACCGTTCTGTTGAGGAGTTCGTGGAACACTTCTTCGATGATTGATTCCAACACTTTCATAAAACTCACAAAGTTCTTTATTGACAAACTCAGTTCCATTGTCTGTTTGGATGATTCTGACAGTCTTGTTAAGTCGAACCTGCAGCTATTTGATAAGTTTAATGATGACATCTGGAGTTTCATCCTTTGTCCTTAAGAACTTAACCCAAGTAAATCGAGAGTAATCATCAACCACAACTAACACATATTTCCTCCCGTTAATAGTCTGCACTCTCATGGGTCCACATAAATCCATGTGAATGGTATGAAGTACTTTCATAACTGAGTTTGTAGGTTTGGGTTTGTGGGCATATTTCTTGCTTTTTCCCAATTGGCATGCTGAACAAAGATGATCCTTTTCATACTTTAGTCTAGGTAAGCCTCTTACTAAGTCCTTTCTAGAAAGATCATTTATGGTGCCGCAGTTCAAGTGATTGAGACGACGATGCCATAACCATGACTTTGTTTTCGAAGCCTTTGACAACAAGCAAATTGGAGAAGACTTCATCATATCTTCGATAGAGATGGTGTATAGGTTTGAACCACGTGTTCCTCTTAAAGGTTCCACACCATCAAGTTCTCTAACGAAACAAGTATGTTTTCGGAAGGCCACTTCTAGATCGAATCACGAATTGACCGACAGAAAATAAGTTATGACCAAGACCTTCAACATAATATACCCTGGAGATTACACTATCACCAACAACATAATCTCTATAACCCATAATTGCACCGAAATGGTCGTTCCCGAATCTAACAGTCCCGATGAATTTACTCACGAAGTTCATGAGCCGTGACCGATCTCCAATCATATGCTTGGAACAGCATGAGTCCAAGTACCACAAATCGATTTGAACGACCTGAAGTTGAACACAGACAAGAATGGATAACTGGATAATTGTTATCCCCATGCAAGAATGGGTTCCATTTGTTTAGTAACAATAATTGGAACACCCACATCGGAAGTAGAAACAATTGGAATCATCAGGGAGAGATGCAGTGCTAGTGTATGCATTAGACCTATTCAAAGTATGTTCACTTCTTAAAGGAATAGTTCTACCAGTAGGCATCCATTTCCTAATGGGCATTGATTTAGATAATTTAGGGCACAATTCATTAAGACTAAATTTGTGGCTAGTAGGTATTCACTGATAACCTACATTACTAAATTTTCTTCCTGTGGGTTTCCAATGTTTTCTAATCTTCTTCCGCCTTTGCTTTCTAGCCTTCTTAGCTTGATTTTTGGCATTAACAGTTTTAACTGGGTATTTAACAGGATTAATCAAATCATTCACACCACATGCATGATTAGTAACAGAAATCAAGCAATCATCATTACATGTTTTGCCAAAAGTAGCAGAATTCGCATTAATTACAAAGACGCTTAGAGCTAACACTAGAATCAACACGATTCTTTTTATTCAAATTCATCCTAAGGTGATCTTCTACTTTCTTCCACTGATCACTCCTAGCTTGCAAGGTCCTATCATTCTTTGTGTTGCCTTGAGGCTTTGACCTGCTCGCTTTGGTGTCACTTTTTACTCCTGTAGAGGGAATGAGAACATTAGTTGGTTTTGCTACTTTTTGCATTTCAGGTTTAGAAGTGCTGGGACCAGAGCTACTTGAATGCATATTAAAATTCACTTTCTTAATACTGGGCATAGAGTGGGTTGCATACTTAGCACTAGGCATAGAACAAGGCATCACAACTTTATCTTTTTCACATAAGGATTTAGGACATGTTGCTCTTAAACATTCTAACAACTCCTAAGATCGTTTGGCTTGAATGCAAGCAAACCTAATTTCACTATCAAGTGGCTTATTTATGTAATCCTCTTCTACGATCTCACGGAGACATTCTAGACTATCCTTAAGGTGAAAGAAATAGTTATGAAACACAAGTTCGTTATTTCTAAGATGAGGAGGAATATATTTAACAGTCACAATATATTTAGAGTCTGCAGATGACTTTGATGCAACATTCTCATTAAAGACAAGTGGCATTTTCCCTTTTACCTGACTCTTCAGATTCTCAATTTCCTTTTGTAACGAAGTTATTTTTTCATTGTTTTTGTCACGAGTGACTTTCATTGAATCGTATAACTCTTTGAAGTGTCGTTTGACCTTTTCATTTTCTTCTAGAAAACTCTCATTTTCTTGTTGTAATACGTTAATGATGTTTTGAAGATGAAAGTTTTGCGAGAATTGAGAATCTAACGGAGGAGGCATTTGGGAGCCAGACACATTGTTCTTTTCACCCTTTAATTGTGAAATTTGGGCTTTCAACTTTCTGATCGTGTTACAGTGAGCTTGAATTTGTTCGTCACGTTTGTTTATTTCAAAAACTACATCAAACTCTGGAACATTTGAGGATGTCTTGATGTTTGAGGTTTTGACATTTTCTTTGAGATATTGATATTTTAGTTGCAAATCAAAATGTTCAACTTCTAGCTTAGAAAGATGTTTTACCAAATTATCGTGATCATCCTGGTCAATTTTCTCATTTAGTTTTGAGTTTTTGTTTTCAAGCTCAATGACACGATCATGGGAAACTTTCAAAGCAACAGATAATTCATGAAATTGAGAAGCAGTAAAAGAATGCTTAGTAACAAAGATAAAACACATCTTGAGCCACACAACTCAATACTAAGTTCTCATTTAAGATATGCAGATTCTTCCTTTCAATTTCATTATATTTAATTTCCCGTTCATAATCATTGACCTCAACTATTATTGCATCAAATTCCTTTTCCATTTCTTTGATATCTGAGTCTATCCCTTTTTGAAGACTCTCAAATTGACCTTTAATTGTTTAAAGAAAGGTATGACCTCGTTAAATAGCATTCTTTAGTTTGCTCAAAACCCCTCTCCCCTTCAGTTATCCCAGTAGGTGTGATTCTTTTCTTACATGTCTTCTCAAAATCAACGAATAGTTGATAAACAACATACATACTGATTAAGGTCTTGCTCTTAGTGGGAATAGATCTAGGAACTAAATGCATTGGTGTATTCGGAGGATACACAGTCGCTGGAGGCATTTTCCTAAGGGGAGTGTTTGTTTTAACAAATGCATTAGCTTTTTGCATATCTATGTCCTTTTTCCAAAAAACTTGTTCTGGGGTTAATAGAGTTTGAGGCTTAAACATGTTCAGGGAAATCCAATTTTCTTTAGTATAATCATGGGGTTTGAACGTTATGTTTTGCTTTTTTACACTCAGGATCTTTTAGCTTCTTATCCGTTTTCTCCCTAGAGGCATCTTCAAATTTTCTATCCTCTTCCGTGCTTCCAATACATGATGGTGTTTGCCTAGGCTTGAGGATCTCATTACCATTATATACAATCGTATGGAAAGCTTTAGCCTTTTTACAATACTCGGGATTTGGCTCCTCTACTAGGGGAACACTATGCTTATCGCTTAAGACTCTGTGCTTAGTGCTCATGTGAGCAGTCTGAATGGTATTCCCTTGTACGTACAACTTGTTTTCAAGCTTGTTTTTCAAATTTTTTAGGTTGGAAAAATCAGTTAAAAGTTTTGATTCCTTAGCATTATATTCCTGTTTAAGCACTTTTACATTTTCTTGAAGTTCTTGCTTTTGCTTAACAGTTTTGTTTAGTTTGTCTCTTAAGAAATCTAGCTCTTGTTTTAATATTTCTTCCCTAAAATTACTTTTTCTAATAATTGTACGCATTTGGTCATCCATTTTCTGCTCACGGGTAGTTAACTCAAACTTAGCACGTTGTTCATAAATGGCAACTTGTTCTTTATAGGCATTTAGTTCAGAGATAACAGAATCATCAGGGGTACATGCAGTGTATTCATCAAAAAATAGTCATCATTGACTGCAGAAGATGCATCACTTGGTACGATCTCACTTTCACTTTGTATCACATATTGATCATATGGGAAAATATTACTATTACCCACATTATCAATATCTGATTCATTAGTTACATGTGATTGTACTTTGCTATGCATCTCTTGCTCATCAACTTCATCGTATAGTTTTAATCAATGTTTTGAAACCCGGGTCGACCCGGCCGGGTTAACCGGTTGGACCGGTTCCGGACAAAAAAACGGGTCAAAAAAACCCGGGTTTTAAAAAACGGGTCAACCGTTTAGGCCCGGCGGGTTTAAGCGTTTACCCGGTCAACCGGGTTTTGAAACCCGCCGGGTTTGGTTTTATCATTTTTTTAATTTTTTTTTTTTTTTTTGAAAAAAATAAACTTGTAAATCTCGTAAGATGCATGTCTTTAGAAGTATGAAACTTGTAATCTCGTAGGATTTATGCCTTTTGAAGTATGAAACATGTAATCCCGTAGCATTTATGGTTGTTTAGAAAATTATGCAAGTTTATATCCTTGTCCACCTTTGATTTGTTGTTTAGAGCATGAAAAATGGTTCGTTGCTTTTTTTTCACTGCAAAACTAGTGTTTGAACATTATGTTTGGACAATTAGAAATAGATGTTTGGACATATGCATAAAACCGGGTCTAACCGGGTTGACCCGGCGGTTGAACCGGTTGACCCGGTGACCCGGTGTCTTGGCCGGGTCGATCACAAACCCGGGTTTCAAAACATTGGTTTTAATACCTCTGAGATGATTGAATCTTTGGATGGACCAGCCTGCTGTGGTGATGAAACCTTTGGAGTGACCGTTGGTGAAATGCTAGCCATGAAGATTGTCTGGGCAGTAGGTTCATCATCGACGTCAGAGTCAAATGCATCACAGTCAGAACTTGAAAGGCATTTTGATGATTGTGACCTATTTCCTGAATTGGCTGCTCATCCACATCAGCATCATAGGTTTTGGCATTTCCATCAGCAAGAAACAACAACTCTTCTTCATCCAAAACCGCTCCACTTTCCTGAGCTTGCACCAAAGATCATCTTGTCCCTGAAATACTCTACATTTTGAGGGCGTTTTGGAGACGTGCAGTTCCTTGCAATATGTCCATCACCCCCACAGTTGTAGCACTTGATTGGCTTTCCTTGTCCTTGATTTGCATTCCTTCCACGGTACTGATTAGCCACATACCCTCCACCTACTCCACCCTTTCCTTGTTCATAGTGTCTTCCTTGCACTGGTTGCACCATGATCTTACCATCTCTGACAATAGCATGATTGTGTAGATTGGATGCAGTTCTGATGTCATTGTTAGTGTGTGGAGTGAGGTTCAGATTTTTCTTAACCATAAGAGCCAGTTGATTGATGAAATATTCCATGGTTGCTTCAAAGATCAGGTTGCTTAAACCTTGGATCAAGAATGAGTTTGTGATTACCATTACCAGTAGGTATGACTTGAGATGCTTTGGTGGTTATTCCTACATTGGTGTAAAAGGCTGTTGAATCATTTGACGAACTTGCATTACCAGAATTTGAATTGAATTTTTCCAAGATCATTCGTTCAAACATAGCATGTCTCTCATTCTGAAGCAAGTACGCATACAATTGCTCATAGTTGGTGTTCCTCAAACCTTTTGTTAACTTGAAAGAAGTGACAAATTTGTGCCATTCGGGATTCATGTTGTTCACAAACTTTGAATTTAGCTGAATATTTGGCATGGTCATTTTAATATTCCTCATGTCGTCCACAAGCTTGTGGAACCTGACGTAATATTCAGTGACACTTTCCCCTGGTTTCATCTTAAAGTGCTCAAAGTCATCATACAGTTGAGATTCTCTGTCTTCTTTAGTTAATTCAGAACCAGAGAGAAGCATCTTGACATTGTCCCAAACTGCTTTGGCTTCAGTGTTGTGATTGATTAGTTTGTAGATGTCCTTTGGTAGACCCTGAAGTACAATGTTTGAAGCCCTGACATCAGCATTGTATCTCTTTTTCTCCTTATCACTGAGCTCATCATACGTCTTTGGTATGTCCAATCCTAAGATCACTGTACCATCCGCAGCAGTTTCAAGTGTGTCTCTTGTAGTCTCAATCTGATAAGGTCCTTCATCAATTGATTTGAGAATGTTAACCCCATTTTCCTTTCCCAAACAGTACAACCTAATTCGTTGAGCCCATGAAGTCATAATCAGTTCTGTCAAGCATAGGTGGACGAGTATCTGATCCAGCTGCTTGAACATCCTTAGCTACAGTAGAAACGATAGTAGGTACGTTGTTAGACATGATTCCAGATTCTACTGGATTTTACTATTCTTTGATTAAATCGGGAAATTGATTCTTTCACGGGATTTTACAAAATCAAAAGAACAACCGTAAAACGTAGCACGAAGAAGTGACAAGTCTCAATAGACAAGTAGTAAACTTGACAAGTCGCAACTTTACCAACTCGCTTTGATATCAACTCGCTTAATAGACAACTCGCTTAAAAGACAAGTCGCTTAAAACCCAAGTCGCACAAAGAGACAACTCGCTTAATAGACAAGTCGCTTAAAACCCAAGTCGCATAAAGAGACAACTCGCTTAATAGACAAGTCGCTTTAAAACCCAAGTCGCTTAAAGAGTCAACTCGCTTAATAGCCAAGTCGCATAAACCAACTCGCTTCCAAGACAACTCGCTTAAGTGTCAACTCGCAGAAACAGACAACTCGCTTACAAAGCAACTAGCTTAGGCGACAACTCGCTTAAGTATCAACTCGCCTCAGAGACAACTCGCATCCAATAACAAAGCAACTCGCTTCCAAGAAACGCAATATCGTGGCTCAACTCCCTTTGTACAATTTTCAAAAACAACCACTTTAACAATAAAAAACAGCCCAACCACGATGATTCAAGCTTTCCAATTCAAAACCTAAACGCATATGATGATCCTAAACACAAAAGTACAATCAAAATTCAAACTTTAACACTAGAAATTAACCAAATGATTCAAACTCTTCTAAACACTAATAACCCCAAAAACCTTATGAAATCCACCAAACCAAAGAGCATGAAAGATGAGTGATCAAACCATGGCTCTTGATACCAATTGTAACTTATAGGATTTCACAAACACATCACACCATAATCATATGGGACGTATACTAGGTTTAGAGAGAGAAAGTTCTAGAGAGAGAAAGGGAAGAGAGTTGGGAACTTATGTGAAACAAAAGAAAAATGGTATTGAAGCTCCAACCCTCTACCTTGGGAGGTAGAGGGTATTTATAGTTTTCTTACAAGACTCGCCACCTACAGGCTGTGGATCAGGCATACAGTGGGTAAAGACTCGTCCGTCCTCCACGGTGTTACTTAACTAAATACTAACTAACATTAAATGACTACGACTACGAGCTTTCAAACGATTACATATACTTGAGGTGACCGACACTTTAACGACTGGATTTTCTAAATCCTAACAGAGGTAATGCTTGAGATCAGCCACTTAAATGTTCAAGATGACAATGATAAGTGCATTTGGTCTATGGATGATGATGGCCTATTCACAGTTGGTTCTCTATGTCATCTTATTGACGGTCATCTATTGCCATCCATGGATTGCGCGACAACATGGAATAAATCCCTTCCTCGTAAAGTTAATATTTTCATGTGGAATTTGAAGCTTGACAAGCTCCCTCATCGTTTAAACCTTTCTTTTAGAGGTATAGAAATTCGAGAGATTTCTTGTCCATCTTGTTGCGGAATGGTGGAATCTAATCAACACATCTTTTTTGAATGTGTCATCGCCGAAGATATTTGGAGGATTGTTCGTACGTGGTGTGAAAATGTTTTCCTATTTTCGATTCCAATTCTCATTGGTTTTGAATGGTGGAGTTCGTGGCCAGTATCTAAGGAAAAGAAGTGCCGTTTGTATGTCATCATCGCGACTACTTTATGGATTACTTTGCGGTATCGTAACAACGTCACTTTTAACTTTTAATCCTTGAGCAAAAGTGACATTTTTGATAGTATTCGTATGTTTCTTTTTTGACTTAAGCATAAAGGCCGTAAGTTTTATAATTGGTCTGATTGACTAAACTTTCCTTTGTAATGCTAGCTTCTTGCTAGTTTTATTTACTAATATGCGTACCGTTCCAAAAATAAAAAAATAATAAAATAATAAAAAATAAATAAAAATCTCGAAAAATTTGCTTTCAATAACAATAATCATCATTACAATATAATAATACAATTTAATTTACAAATCAGTATTATAGTTATTCTTAATGTAAATACTACTTTGAGGATAGTAAAAATGGAATATCAAAATGTTATAACACATGTAGCAACTATGTTAAAAAAAATGTTATTTTAATGTGTAAGAACTAATGTAAAATGTTATAATCTATGTAGCAACTACGTTGTTTAAATGTGTAAGAAATAAAATGTTTTAATACATGCAGCAACTATATTATTTAAATATGTAAGAAATCATGTGCAAAGATGCAGCTATGTTATTTAAATCTGTAAGAAATAATGTGCAAAGATGAAATTGTAAGTTCTTATAACCACAAGGGTTGAATTCTTTTCTTAGGAAAGTAACAAATGCAGAGGCAGGAATTACAAAATGTAGTGAAAAAGTCCCAACGCGGGAATCGAACCCGAGGTTGACAAATTCTGACTATTCACTAAACAGTAACAAAACTCAATCTCGTTCAAATTTGAATTTATACAAATAAAGCTCACTATTGAATTCGCATAACCGTATCGCCTCTGTTTTCTGGTTTTAGGAGCCCAAACAATGCTTGTATTCAGATTTACAATTCAAAGTCAAACCCCTATGTGTCATTTAACAAACAATTAACTTGACCGTCGGAGGTGGACCCCAGGGCTACGGCCTCGGGTCCACTACTAACGGATTCTCTTTGTTGACAGGTCTACTAGGGCTCGAGAAGACGACTAACGGCCAAGGAGAGTCGTTGAATCTAGTCCGCGCCAGATTATGTCTCAACAACATCCATAGGCCGTTGGTGGAAATCATGTGATGATTAGACCGTTAGCAAAGACCAAGTAATGTCGTTTGGCTGCTATCAGAAATCAAAGTCTATTTCTGCTACGGGGGAGGCTCGATGTAGCTTCAACAACTTTGTAGCAAACATCAACGGTCCATGGTCACCACCAAGCACTTCCAATGATTTTCCGGAAATATCCATCTTTTTTAACAAGGGCGAACAATCAAGTAAAGACTTCATCAAACATACTTCATTCTCTAAACCTCCAACAAAATCAAACGCCACTTTCTGAAGATGCGTTTCCCTGATTTTGCTGAAATCTACTTGCGGAGAAGAAACTGCAGGCGCCGGGACATCATCCTCGTATGTAGCCTACCAAATTATTTAATGTTCAGATGCACAGATTATAAGATGTTTAATAATTCAATGTGACTATATATGAATATGATCAAGGCCACTCACCTTGATCAAAAGGGTCTCCAAATTCGAGCAGGCACAAATCAAGTCAATAACACATGATACCATAATCTCATTGCTAAAATCTATTTCATATAATCTGAGTGTCTTTACACATGGTAAGGTAGTTGGGACACTTACTTCAGCATCTGCCGATAACTGGAAGAAAAGTAGTACATAGAAAGCCTGTTAGAGAAAAAAGCAAGACATGTTGCCATACATTGTATAATGAATTTAAATGGTTAACTGATACTTACCTTGCAGGTCCAAAAGTTAAGATTAAGCTCTTGGAGTTTTGAGAAACAACCTATAAGTTCAAAGATACGGAAGCTTGTGATCATCTCCATATTGTCAAGTTCCCACAGAGGCAGAGTTAAAATTTTGAGATTTTCAAGTTTTACAATCCCATCTTGTTTTATTTCACTTTTGTAGTTAGAACTTAGTTCCAGAATCTCCAATAACGGACAGTGAGTAAGAAATTCCCCACATGTGTAGCTTCCGAATTCCACCTCAGACAGGGCCAAACTTAAAAGATTTGGAAAACCACCAAAACCATCTATGGGACAAATATGACAGTAACAAAGCTCCAAATGTTTCAACTTTACACAAGAGAAAAAATGGGTGGTTAACTTAATTAGTGTTTTATCCATATTTATAAGAGTGAACGCCATAATCTCCTTCCTAGACAAGACCAAAAGCCAATTATCAATATCATGAACATCTAATATGGAGTTACATCCCTCCTCTACGTAGAGGTAGAACTTTGCCAGGCTACCTTTAAGTCGATCAAGAAACATACTTATAATCCTCCCATAATCTTTTTCCTTTCCTTTCACTTTTAAATACTCATAGAATTCCTCATCAAATACAAGTTCGGTGAGCATAGTCCACTTACGCTTCCAGTTTGTTGACAAGATACCCATCCTCACAAAGATCTTGTAATGGCAAACGTATCAGAATATTAGTTATCACGTCGTCAGGCATGCTGCTAATAACATCGTCTTGTGCAAGCTTGGATCTTTTACTTGATCCATGAACCAGTTCCATTATTCTAACAAGAAAACAAATATAAGTCATTTCTAAAAGCTATCTTAATGGGCCAAAACAGATACGTATGCTTTATAATCTTATATACATCTCGTTTTACAAAAGAAAAACTAGAAGGAACAAACAAAGAAGAAAAAATGGTGGATTAAAAGCCATCTTATTTTCATTTTGTTCGAATAATGTTAATATATGTTTTGAAAATCGGGACTCTAATCGACCCGGTCAAGTCACCGGGTTACCGACCAGTTCAACCAGCCGGTCAACCCGGACTTCCACAAAAACTAAATTTATATATATTTGGAATGTTACGAAAAAAAATATATATCTCGAAAACCGGGTTGATCTGGATCACTTCAAACCCAGCAGGTCTGACCGGGTTTCGAAAATATAATACCGGTTTAATTTGACCCTTTTTTCGACCGGAACCGGTTCAATCGGTGGAACGGGCTGGGTCGAACTGGGTTTCAAAACATTATTTTTAATCCTCAAATCAAACTTTTATTATTTTTCGTTTATAAACAATAATTTTGTTCATCACTGCAACTATTTGTCACTATAAAATCTTATTGCTATGTATATGTACTCATCTAGTATTTCAAAAACAAATAGTAATAGTCTTTTTTCTAAGAGATTTTCAGCAAAAAAATATTGACTATGTATTGTTTGCAATATAACTGTAAGAGCGAACGGTGTGGGAGGTTTTGAAGCTCGCCGTGGGTGACGTGGAGCCCCGCCGTGGCTCGCCGCCACACCGGGGTTCCTCGTCGCCTCCTCGCCGCCGCTTCCAAAATCGTCGGGACGACGAAGCAAGATTCTGACAAAATGGATTAAATATTGGCTTTAATATACTAGCCGTTGCCTAACGTTTTAAAAACGTTTTTTAAAACCCACCACTCACTCTATAAATTAACATAACATTTCATACAAGTTTTTGATATTCAATCAAAACAAAACCATTCAAACTTGCTGAAAACATGAATTACGATAGTCAATCATCTTATTCCGGCGATAGTGATCTTGAAGAGTTAATGGAGTTAGAAATGTTTATTCAAGAGTTCGAGGCGAGCAAACGCGTTGCAGAACAAGCACCCGGTCCTTCAAAGCGTCGTCAATATGTCCCTTGTGAACGGAAATTGCCAAGCACGCCTTCTTGCTGACTATTTTGGCGACAACCCAAAATATACGGACGCTAATTTTAGACGCCGATTTCAGTATGAGCCGTCGTCTATTTCTACAAATAGTACAAGGTATTGAAACATATATTGAAACTCATCATCCTCTTCCTAGGCATTTTGATTTCTTTAGAATGCGACCCGATGCTAGGGGTGTAATGAGTTTTAGTGTGATTATGAAATGCACATGTGCCATATGCCAATTGGCTTACGGATATCACCGATGCATTAGATGAGTATTTACAAATAGGTGAACACCGCACGCGATTGCCTAGATTTTTTTCTTATGTGCATAATCCAACTATTTATTAAGGAGGTTTTAAGAAAACCAGATGAGGATGACATTCGTAACTTATACTATGCACATAACACTGTTCATGGGCTTACGGGAATGTTGGGGAACATCGATTGTATGCACTGGGAATGGAGAAACTGTCCTAAAGAATGGCAAGGCCAATTTCATAGAGGTGATAAAAAATATCCCACTATAATGCTTGAGGCTATTGCTTCATACGATTTGTGGATTTGGCATGCTTTTTTTGGGGTAGCGGGTGCGAATAACGATCTAACGGTTTTAAATAATTCTCCGTTATATGACGACTTGCTTGATGACATCTCCCCTGAGGTTGAGTTTGAAGTTTATGGGTGTAAATTTAAGCAAGGGTATTATCTAGCTGACAGAATCTACCCGGAGTGGGCATCTTTCGTCAAGTCATTTACAGTTGCAACTAATCCAAAAATGCCGCATTCAAAGCGAAACAAGAAAGTGCTCGAAAAGACATCGAAAGAGCTTTTGGTGTCCTCCAAGGACGTTGGCATATCATTGCCCAACCGGCGCGGCAATTTACTATTGGCAAGTTACGGAGAATCATGTACGCGTGCATCATAATGCATAACATGATTTTGAAAGATGAAAAATTTGCGATATCGGATATTCTTTGAAACGTATATTTCTCCAACACCAAATTTACAGTAGACATGGATTGAACGTTGCCAAGTGCAAAGAAAAAAAGCCAAAGAACTACATGATAAACGCACACACGCAAAACTTCAACAATGTCTCATCGAGCATATTTGGCAACAACTTCAATGGGCACAATTTCAACAACATAATCCGGATAATTAGTTTCGTTATAATTTCATGTATTTCTTGCGTATGTTTTTTTTGTGTATCTTTTTTTTATGTTTAGTACGTTTTTTATTAAGTTATGTGTTGTATTTTTAATTTGAATTAAATGAATTTATTTAGTTTATTTGGAAATGAAAATTGAATAAAAAAAATAAAATGGTAGTGGTGGGCCCAAATGAAAAGGTTGAGGTTTGTTATGAGTGAGGAGGGGGTTTGTTGTGGTTAGTTATGAGAAAATGGGATGCTGATGTAGCGCTGAGGTGGCGCGACGACGAAGTTATGCCTTGTTATGACACCTTCCACTCTAATAGACAAATCAAAATGCAAGGGCCCACAACACTTTGGAGCAAAGAAACCGCATGTCATTTTCCAAAGATTCAAGTGTAGGCTCAAGCTTTCTTTTCTTCTTCCGTTAAATCTTTTATTTTATATCCTAAATCATCTATTAGCAGCATTAAATCCTTCAGAAACCATTTTATACTTATATTGAAGGCCCCTAAAAATAGAGGCCTGTGCGGTTAGCCGTGAGCCATCCCACACGTGCTCAAATCCGGGCCATATCTATAAAAGCAAGAAAAAGTAGATAATAAATAAATTTGACGGAGGCGACCGGTGGGATTGATCAGAACCAAGCATGGACGAACCAAAACTAAAAATAAGCCGGTGCATTTATGAAAAACTAAATAATACTACTATAAACATAATTTTCGAGGACGGGGTTATGAAAATTTGAGGCTTTTTATAAGAATAACCACGACGCCACAAAATTCCATGTGTGTCCTGGACCCAAGAACCCACCCTGGTTCAGTCAATGAACAACGTCATGACGCTGGTGCTACCGGAATATTGGCTTAATCATCCTGATTTTTGTTAGGAAAAACAGGGATGTGAATAAAAACAGGATAATTAATCAAATGCGTTTTCATCGCGGTCCTCGCGTACTTAACCAAACTCGAGGGGCTTTATGTGGCTCCCGTCTCAGCTGCCCATTTCCCCCAATGCCTCTGCCATACACCTCTATCGTTATGGTGGTGGTACATCAAACGTTACTAGCCAAATCTCGGCTGCCCATTTTCCCCAGGGGCCACGGCCGAAGTCCCACTGTCTTTCACTAGTATAGTAATATATATACAACATTCAATCAAGAAACTATTAAAGTTTAGTGCCATAATAGGTACTCATTAGTCATTACTACCGAAACAATTTCACCTAATAATACTAACACGATGGTACTACCAAAATTTATCAAAACATATAATCCATAACCTGAAATATTTCTACATGGATAGTCATTAACCTTAATGAGTACAATACAAGGATACATAAAAATGGTTACCTTAATGGTCGTTTTAACGTATGATAAACAGAATCCACGTCGCCGGATTTTACTCTCTGTTTCGTATGTCAGGTAAATATTGTGAACCTTGGAATCTGGTTTGCGTTATGCAATAATCTCTGTTTTGTATGTGTTTGTTAAAGGAGTAAAAATGGTTGATTTTTTATATACTTGGAAGATCTACATGAATTCTTCATAAGATGCGATTCGGGCCCATAAAATTTAAGATAAGTTGCGGAAAGGACAAACATGATTCTATTTTTTTTTGACAAAATAAGATGACTTTCGTATTTAAATTTTCTGTTTAACCCTTTAACTTGTATATCTTGTTTATATTTGTTTTATCTTTCAATTTATTATGTCAAAACAGTTCTATTATTTATTTATTTTAAACTTTTGAAATGAGATTTTTTTAATATTTCTATTTTACTTTCTTATTTATAACCCAAACATGCTTGTGTTTTCTTGTTTTTTCGTTATGCTTTAATGAATTTTCCAACTTATAATTCCATTTTAGTGTAGCATTAGTAGTATACTAGCAGGGTATTCGCGCGTTGTAGCAGCGGATACTTTGTAATCAAAAAATTTTAGCAACAATATTATTTGATTATATATTTTTCGTGATAATAACTTTACGTATGCCAAAAAATTTAGGTAACAACTTTTTCGCACATTGTTTCATATAAATATGGTAGAGTACCCGTGCATCTTGATGTACCTTTAGCTTTATTATTTGTATTTTTTAATTTGTTGTTTGTGTGTTTGAATAGTTTGTATAATGTGCATTATTATTTATATTAGTTAACCTACGTTAAAATATGTTTTAATTATATTTAATGGAGATTGACTTTAGCTTGGAAGAAATTCATTTGTGCTTAATTCCTTTGTAGGGTGAATTGCATATATATCCTTCCAAAGCTTTAAAATTGCAAATATATCCGACCTAATCTAATAATTATATATATATCCTTATTAAACATAAAAAATTGCATATATATCCTAATTCTTAATTTATATATGACTAAAACTTTTAAATTCATAAAAATTCTTATTTAATTTTTTATTGACTATTATACCCTTCTTGTTTCATATGATAATTATCCTTCTTCAACTATTCCTTACATACAACATAAAAAATAAATATTACTCAATACCATTTAAATTTGTTTTTATGAGGCTAGTAACAAAAAGAGATGCCATAGACATAGAATTGTTATACTCTGTTTTCTGATATAATTAGATTTGTTTTCCTTTTTCGTCCTTTTTTTTTGAATAGACAACATTTTCGATTGAAATCTCACTGGAAAATTATATTCTCTTAATTGGTGCTACAATTTTAAAATTAAACTTCTACAACACCAATAGGACCACAAACACCAACTGTATAATCAACCACTTGGATACACACAAAAACAGTTAACGAAATCAATATGCACTAAGATAATACAATCAATTATAAAGGAAAAGAGAATTAAAAGGATTGTTTATAACCTAAGCCAATATTTGGGAAAGAGTTAACACAGATGTCGATAGAATAAGCAGCAAAAAGAAGAATTATGGGTAAGGTTATAATGGTCAATTCAATATTAAATAATGATTGTAAATATATTTGAAGGTTTAATTTATATTTATTTAAGAATTTGGATATATATGCAATTTTTTATTTTTGATAAAGATATATATGTAATTATTGTTTTTAGTTGGATATACATGCAATTATCAAGATTTGTAGGAATATATATGCAATTCCCCCTTGTTTGTATAAGGAGCTTATTGATTTGTGTTGCTTGAACTTAATGTTTTAATGCATTTAATGGAGGAAAATGTCTCCCTCCATTATAAGATAGTAAGATATAAGATTAGAATTAAGAAAAATTTCGAAAATGGATCAATCGCCCTAGTGCACATCATTTTTAATCTTTTTTTTTTCAAAAGTCCAAAGTAGACCCGGGGCGAGTTTTATTTGGGCAATCTTTGTCTACATTTGACACGTGTTCTAATCAGCTGAATAAAACAAATAATTCACGTATTATATTTTGACACTTGTTGACTCAAGGTTAGAATGTATTAGTTATCCAGTCACTCGATTTGTTTTGGACTTTTGAAAATTTTAAATCTAAAAAATGATACGCAAAGATACATGTAAAAACTACGACAAATGAAATTTTGGAAAATGAGAACAAGACATGTGGGCTACTGGTGGGGCAAAAAGCTGAGAAGTACTATTCTACAAATAAAAACAAAAGTAACGAGAAGAAATGAAAACGAAACCGAAACCATGTATACAGCTCATATATATGCCGGTGATATGTAGAGGACTACAAATAAGCCAATTTTTTTATTGGTCCACTTGTCATTAATTTTAAAAGTTCACTTAAATTTTTGTTTTATTTCTGGTTTGCCCTTTCATTTGCAACTTAAATTTTATGGACGTGTCTAATTATTACCGGTAAACATTTCTCAATTAAACGTCTTTCACATGGTTTTTCTTTCTTTCTTCTTCATACCTATTCTCACAACTTCACTATATCATGTTTGACTCGTTATTTATTTTTTGTGGCCTTATATACAATAAAAAACTAAATGATGTCGTGCTAGTCAAATCAATAATTATTAACTAAAGTTTTTAAATGATACAATATATATTGTCAAATTTTGATGCTCCGTAACAAGTTTTCATGTAGCACTTGCATGCAAACATATTGTTAGTTTTATAGACATGAAATAATAGTCGTGTGTTAGGATCGAACTTGAGATCACGAGATTGCACACTTTACGTATGAGAGTTAAAGATTAATAAATATATGTAATGTTATACTCCCTCCGTCCCAAAATATAAGTCAATTTTTTATTTTTCAAAGTCTTTATTTTCCGACTTTGACCTTAATTATTTGTTTCCGTGTTATATAATACTTGATGAAAAGTATATCAACAATAATACATTTAAAACACAAATTCATTTATGTATTTTGCATCAAGTATTATATAACACAGAAACAAATAATTAGGGTCAACGTTAAAATAAAAAGACTTTGAAAAAGTCAAAATGGATTTATATTGTGGGACGGAGGGAATATTTGTTTATTAATTATCACAAAATATATAACGACCGTTAAGTATTTACGTTAAATGATTAACGACCGTTAGATGAATAAAAGGAAAGTATTGTGTATGAATAATTGGCAAGTCAAGAAGGATCCGGAAGCCCTCTTTGGGCTTGTGGCCGATCGGTCAAGGGATGGGTTTACCCATTCTTTGTCTAACTTGAGCTCCAAGTTATCTACACTATAAATACAAATGCAAGGTTTAGGTTTTGGGTACTGTTGTGCACACTGATTCGCTCCGAACGGTCTATCTTTTATTAGTCAACCACTTGTGAATGGTCAACCATAAAAGTCAAACAGCTCAGAACAGAATGCAATAAAGTCCAGAGGAGTATAATTTTTCCCCGGGTCGTTAAGTCCCAACGAGGTGTGTAAACTGTAATACAATGAATCTGTGATCGGGTGAATATCGAACAGGAAAAGGGTTATGATTGATTAGAATAAGGAAATTAAATCTAATAAAGACTTTGAAGTCATTTTAATTCTATATTTAAAATCGTTTAACGATTGAAACCTAAAAAGCAGCGTGCGTTCTTGAATTTTACGTAAACGTAAAATAATAAAACGTAAATTTAAAAGAATAAAACACCTATGGATATGAAAATGATATTTTTACAATCCTAATAATAAAATAAAATTATTGGAAAAATAAAATTATTTTTATGACTATTTATTTAATTATTATTAATTAAAAACTATTTTTAACTATTTAATAATACCCTAAAATATAAGAAAATATGAAATAAAGCTATAAAAGTGAAATTATGACTTAGAAAAATCTAAAATATTATAAAACTTATTTTAAAACTGAAAATATATTTATTACACTTTTTATGTATTTATTATTAATTAATTATTATTTAATGATTATTTAAACTATTTTAAATTATAATAAATACTAAATGAACTCTAATAAATATGAAACTTTTTCTATAAATACTATATGATAGCAGAATACTAGGAAAAATATAAAAAGTTAGATAAGCCCACTAATAAGCTGAATTGGGCAAATAAGCAGTTTAAATAAGCACTTCAAATAAGCAAATAAGCACTAGAATGCAAAGCTCGTATAGTGTAATAGACCTAAACAAACCTAATTCAACTCCAAAAACTAAAATAAGCCTAGGTCAGTCACTAGAAAAGCAATGAGCAAAGATGAAACTAAAGTGGCAAACTACCCTACTTGTGGCTGATTTTTAAGCACTGTAATAAGCTTTAAAACATAAGGTAAGCATAGATATGAAAAGCCTGCTATGTGGGCTTCCCAAAAAGCCAAGACTCACACTGTGGGGTCCACAAATGAGCTCAGTGTGAGCTTATGAAAACAAGCAGATAATGACAACTCCTCTGGCACAGGGGAGTTTTTCAGAAAATTGCTTAAAAGAAGCTTGCAAATAAGTAGTTTACAACACTAACTAAAAATTATAAAAAATACTATGATGAAGACAAGCAACAGAATGACAAATATCAAAAAGCACAAGTCTTCACTCCTAATATTAAGTCCTACATGAAATTCACAAGTTTATTCAAAAATGACTTAAACCGAAATTTGACTTTTTGAATTTTTATCAAAAGTTGACCAAAATGAATTTCTAGTAATTCCTAATGACTTAAAATGATGTTTTAAGCTATTTTAACATCTAATTAAACTACTTTAACTAAAAATCTACCTAAATGCACAATCCAAGCTCCTAAACTGCACTATGTATGCAGTTTTGAAGCAAGAATGGAAATTTTTGACTTTTGACTAATAACCTACCTATTTTATGACTTAAATGATTTAATTAAACCTAAAGTGAGTTAACCAAACTAAATTTGACCTAAAATAACAGCTTGAACACAGGAATCTGTCCTGTTCCAAACACTCCTTTAAAAACTGGTTTAGCAAATTTAAACTAAGAAAGACCTATTTAAGCTATGTTCTTGATTCAATAATGATAAACTAACTTAATTTTAACCTAATGAACTAATTTTAAGAACAAATAAACACTAAATAAGCAATTACTCTATTAAGCTATTTTTGGCTTTTCTTTTTTTTTTTTTTCTTATTGAAACTGATTAAGCACAATGAGTTAGAAATAAGCACTAAACAACCTCCAAATAAGCACAAGCTTGACTGATGCACATGACACTTTTTGGATTTCTAGGCACTTTCAAGCTTATATTTAAGCACTTTAATAAGCTCTAAACAACACAAAGATTGATAATACCTAAAGGTCACCTACTGAGGGTCTCAGAAACCAAAAATCAGAACCAGGTGAACTTATTTACTGCTTAAAAAATGAGCTGAGAAAGTTGGCTCAATCAACAAATCCAACACTGATGACTTTCGTTGACTTTCTCCATTTCTTGAATTTAGAACAGGTTATAACTGAAATAAACTTATCAAAAGCTATAGAAAGCTTATGTAAGCTTATAGAAACAACTAAGAAGCTATTTCAATAACTGCTTAACTTGGTTTGAATTCTGCATAAACATGGAAATTTAAAAACTTGGAATTATCATTAGCTACTGGAAATTGTACAAAGATTAACATTAAACAGACTTAAAATAACTTGAAATGATAACTGGAAACTAAAATTGATAATACTTAACCCATTAAATTACAATACGATTTTAGCTAAACTACTCTACCTACACTAATACATCAACTACTATGCTTCTTCTTTCTTTTATATTCAAGAAAAGGTCTCCTCTCTCCATTCTGAGCATATCCCACCACTTGGATAGCTCCAATTCATCCAGCCGTGCACTTGTAATTTTGGCGCCAAAAAGTCTTGGTGGATGATTTAGCAGGTTTAAAGCAATTAATGAGTTTTGGGTGTTTGTGGAGGTGGAGGGGACAAACTGTGAAGTAGGCATGGAGCTAGAGGTGAGTTGGAAAGCAAAACCAGGTTTATGAGTGTAACAGTTGGGTTGATGGTGGGGAAAGCATTAAATGCTTAGTGGGTGTACAAGAGGAGGGGGAATGAGCTGGAGAGTAGTGTAGCCAGCTGTGGTGATGAGGTGGAAAGGTGGTGGTGGTTTTGGAGGTGGTGAGGGAGCAGTAATGGTGGGAGGGAAATAGGGAAGATGGTTTGGCTGTGGGTTTATTAATATGGGAAGGGTTCAAATGGGCAAAGGGTTCACGTTTGAATTGGGCGGGTTCATCAACAAGGGATTGGGCTTTTGGCTTTGGGCTTGGGGTTTTATAAAGGATCCGGTTTGGTTTGTAGCTTTTTAAGCCCAAGGACTAAGATTGTATTTTCTGAATTCTTGAAGGGTTGAAACTGTAAATTCCCAAAAGTTATCAAAAGGGTTAATATTGCCAATGATGAATAGTACAAGGGTAATATTTGATAAATTTTCATTTTTAAATACCCGAGGACTAATTTTGCCATTTTTGAAACTTGAGGGGTAAAAGTTGCCAATTTTAGAAAACTTACATCCGTGGACTAAAATGAACAAGTTTGATATCCCAAGGACTTATGTTTACTTTTCTTCCAATTTAAACCTTCAGGGACTAATTCTGCCAATTTGTGAAACTTCAGGGACTGAAAATGACAATTTTGTGAACTTTGATTGTTTTTCACCTGTTTTCAATCTTTTTGTATCTGAATCACATAAAACACATTTTCATGATATTTGTAACATTTATATAGTCATTTGTGTGTTTTTGGCTGTTTTTGTGGGTTTAAATAATATAAGATATATGTGTATTTAGACACATATCAAATCCCCCACACTAAACTATTGCTAGTCCCTAGCAATCTTTTATGAAAATTTAATGGATTTAAGTCTCTTTACCAAAAGCCATTACTTCTGGAGTAGCCAATTGTTTCAGTTCAAGTAAGAACCTTGGTACAATGATAACCAAATGATTTTGAGCAAATCACCGGCTTTCAACGGTTTTGATTTGTCTTTACGAAGCGCTTTATACGACTAGCCAACTCTTAGATAAAATATCTTTGGTGAGTCGATTACCAATTATGGTTTTCCAACCGCCTTTACCACAAGCCATAAACTTGCGGGCTAGCCAACTCTTCACTAATTAAAGATATGGTGAGTTGAACACCATACAATTTTGGGCAAATTGCAAGCCGTCAACGGATTTGAGATATCTTTACCAAGAGCCATTTGCTCCTGGATTAGCCAATCCTTTTGTCTATTAGACATGGCGGATCGATATCAGTAGTTTGAGTAAGTGCAAAACACTTACTCCAAAAAAAAATTTGGCCAAAAATGGGGAATTGGGTGGTATAATTACATGATAAAATTCGTGAGAATTCCCCCACACACTAGAAATGAATATTGCCCTCAATATTCAAAGTACCGGCGGTTATGCCAAACCTCGAACGTAAAAGGAAATACTACGCCATTATTTTTGTGATTTTTTTTTGAAATGAAACTTATATACAACAATGGGCAACTCCCCACACTACTATGGTGGTAGAAAGTAGAAAGAAGTCTAAATACGGGTGAAAACCCATATGGTGTGCTACTGTTTTTGATTCCCGAAATGCTAGTTTGACTCGATCCCCGCATTCATTGGTTCATGGGGAATGTTTGTAAATCCGGGACAACCATGTGTGGAATGTTCTCCAAAATAGTGGTAAGTATTCCTCACCAAGCCACGGGTGACCCGTGTTCGATCCGCTAGCCGGCGCCTAAAATTTGATTCACTCCTAACGGCTCATCTTTATTAGTCAACCACTTGTAAATGGTCAACCATAAAAGTCAAACAACTGTAATGCATGCAATAAAGTCCGAGGAGTATAGTGTTTCCCGTCGCTAAGTCCCAACGAGGTGTGTAACCGTAATACAAATCTAATCATGGATCGGTGAATATCGAACAGAAAAGGGTTATGATTGATTACACTAAGGAAATTAAATCTAATAAAGACTTTGAAGTCATTTTAAGTCTATATTTAAAATCGCTTTTACGATTAAAACCTAAACGCCAAGATTTATCAATTTACGTGAAACGTAAAATAATAAAATGTAAATTTAAAAGAATAAAACACCTATGGATATGAAAATGATATTTTTACAATCCTAATAATAAAAGAAAATTATTGGAAAAATAAAATTATTTTTATGACTATTTATTTAATTATTATTAATTAAAAAACTATTTTTAACTATTTAATAATACCCTAAAATATAAGAAAATATGAAATAAAGCTAGAAAAGTCAAATTATGACTTAGAAAAATCTAAAATATTATAAAACTTATTTTAAAACTGAAAATATATTTATTACACTTTTTATGTATTTATTATTAATTAATTATTATTTAATGATTATTTAAACTATTTTAAATTATAATAAATACTAAATGAACTCTAATAAATATGAAACTTTTTCTATAAATACTATATGATAGCAGAATACTAGGAAAAATATAAAAAGTTAGATAAGCCTACTAATAAGCCGAATTGGGCAAATAAGGCTTTTAAATAAGCACTTCAAATAAGCAAATAAGCACTAGAATGCACCAAAGCTCGTGTATAGTGTAATAGACCTAAACAAACCTAATTCAACTCAAAAAACTTAAATAAGCCTAGGC
>OU343225.1:129353647-129520079 GCA_910596185.1 Chrysanthemum makinoi
TTTCACATTTTTCCAAAGAATCAATATTGAGTTGATTAATGTGAATTTTACTCTAGTAACCAACATTGAAACATGCTGCATTGCTATAAAACTCACAGAACCTATTTAAAATTGACCTATCGAATAAAGACCAGTACACTTGTAATTTGAGTGATCAAACTTTCCATGCGAACAGAGTCAGTACACTTGTATTTTGAGTGATCAAATTACAACGAGTTCGACAAACTACATTGATCGACATGTAATATGGATTCCATAAACATGTGTGCATATATAAACAATGAAGATATATGATATGTTAACGTGATGACAGAGGAAAACACATGTATATAAGCTTAACACACTACCGAGTACTTGACCAACAATCTATCATTTGCATAACTACAGATTAGTAACGATGAGTGTGCTTCAGTGATTAACCAACACATACAGTGAAAACCCATATAAACTCATTTACAGAAACACATATAAAAGCATTAGTAACTAATTCTACAGAAACACATATAAATTCATTTAACGCAGTCATCAACCAACACATACACTTGATTTACAACGTAAATAAAACTACGCATGCGATTCAAGATGCTTGTAATCGGACATTTGATGAATCCTCTTCTACTTCTAACACGAGCAAAAGTTATAAAATTTTAAGCTCCATCTCTAAAAGTTTTGCTTGTAATCGGAGCATTAATCCAACTTTTATTTATCGCTTTTACTTATCAAGTTTCCGATTCAATGCCTAAAATTATCGGAATTGAAATCTTATCGGTTTGAATAAATTCCAAAAATGTAACGAGTAAAGACAAAAAACGGTTATTGCACACATATTCCAACTCATTCATATACTAGATTTATTAAGGCCTAATTGTTGTTAACCACAATGAAAAAGAGACAACAAAGGCTCCTATGTTTACATGCAATTTTCCAACACCAAATTCAACGAACACACTCCAAAAACAAATAATACTAGCTAATACTATACTATTCAAAAACTTAAAATAAGAATTAACCCAATCATATAAGGGAGGTGATTTGCGCACTCTCATAAATGATTGAGACACTCCAAACTTGAGTGTTTGGACATTTATACTCTCACATTATTTTTAGTTATGTTTATCATGTAAGGGTATTCACTCAAATTTTGAGTGTATCAATCATTTATGGAAGTGTGCAAATCACCTCCCATCATATAAGTTGATCCAAAAGCATCACATTCAACAACACACTCCAAAATTTCGCATTCATCAATAACTCAAGCATATTATCACGAAACCACTTCTATTACAATAAACTATTACAATCGATTTTTCGATATAGCAAGCTCGATTCAAACAATCAATTTCACACATTATTCACATTATACTTATAACGCTTATTAATAGTTTCTACCTTTGGTGATTGAACTAAACCCTAGTCTGCCTGAATTGGACCGATTTAACCAGAATCGCCCAAGAACCGATTTGGAACGAAACCCTAGGTTCAACAATTTGATTTAACTATCGATTTGAACTTACAGCCAAGAATTTAACAGATGAAGCAAATGAAATTAAAACAGATAAATAGTGGAGCTTATAGTTTCAAGCAGATGAACCGAACTGAACTCATTAGGATCATATTTGGAGGAAAAGGTAGTGTGATTTTAAAATTTAAATCTGTAGTGAGATTTGGGGAAAAACTGATTTGTGATTTGAGATGAAAGTTTAAGTGAGATTTTACAATTTAAAACATTGTGAAGGGAAGGTGAGAATTTGTGATAGAGGAGACGATAAAAACAAGTCGACCCTTTTGTTGCATTTTCTAGTGCTTCTATATGAAAATTTCGTCATCCACGCTTTTTCCCGTAACTCATACTATTTTATATCCACACTGGGTAACGTGGCTCTTATTTTTAGCTTTACACGCTTATGGTGCGGTATAAGAGAAACTAAAACTCCACCCTTTCAAGACCGTGGAAAAATAACCGTGAACATTCCCATCATTTGTAGTAGTGAGCATGCTTCTAAACTAGCTAGTTTTTTATTTGGCATAACGAAAAAATAACATCAATTTATCTCAAACTATATAGGACATGCATGCGTCAAATTTATCTCCGACGGTAACTTATTTTACTTGCAACAAGTATAAAATCTTAATCAATCAGTTTTGGTATAACTCGGGCCACATGGATGGCGATGCATTGGCCCCATCACAATAAGAATCTTCTCTGTGGCACCGGCTTTTGCAAGTTTCATCATCCGGCAACCCCATAACAATCGCGACCGATGCAAAGGTACACTTTGTCGTGGTATCGTTGGAATTCCTGGATGGCATATGCAAGTGCCACTACTAGTGTCACACATAGAATCTTCGGTTCCACAATACCTTGTAAAGAATGATCAGCGCTGGGCGGACTCTCCTCGCTATGGTTAGGGCTTGGTGGGTTTACTCTTGGTGGTGGTGTTGCATTTTCCGGGCTTGGTGGGCTTACTCTTGGTGGTGGCGTTACATTTTCAGGGCTTGGTGGGTTTACACTTGGTGGTGGTGTTACGTATGGGCTTGGTGGGCTTACCCTTGGTGGCGGTGTTACACATTTCTGGCTTGGTGGGTTTACACTTGGTGGTGGTGTTACGTATGGGCTTGGTGGGCTTACCCTTGGTGGCGGTGTTGCATTTTCGGGGCTTGGTGGGTTTACTCTTGGTGGTGGTTATATAGGCTTGGTGGGTTTACTCTGGTGGTGGTGATACGTTTTCGGCTTGGTGGGGTTACCTTTGGTGGTGCTACACGGACTTGGTGGGCTTACCCTTGGTGGTGGTGTCACATATGCCGGGCTTGGCGGGCTTACCTTTGGTGGTGGTGTTACACATTTTGGGCTTGATGGGCTTACTCCCGAGGGTGGAGGCTTTACATATTTTGGGATTGGCGGGCTTACTCTCGGTGGTGGTGTTATATATTTCTGGCTTGGCGGACTTACTCTTGGTGGTGGTGTTACATATGTTGACCATGCTGCCAAAACATATACTCACCATGATCAAATACTATAACAAAAATGGTTCATAATTATACAAACGTTTTAAAATGATGAGTTCTTTTTCGACTTATTAATTGTAAGTGTGTAAATATGTTTTCATTTTGCAAGTGTTATAATACAATGAACCTAACAATTAAATCTAAAACACATTTGTCTACACATCAGTATAAGAAAAAACTAAAGAGAATGACTTAAAAAAATATAGTAAAGTTGCATGCCTGGTGCAAAAAGGAAGATGGTCAAGAGAGCAATTCTGAAAGAAAAATACGCCATAGGAAATTTTAATTATTTTTAGATTTTGCTTAGTGTAAATAAATAAGTTCACATTGTTCATATTTATAAGCAAATTAACACGAACATTTTTAATGCACTCTTTGCAATGAAAATGAAACGCATCATTAACCAAACGTGTTTTGTTTGATGTTATATTGGGTTTAACTAATGAGTTATAAATGTGAATGTTACTCAAAATTTGGTCAAGTTTCTTGACCGGATGAATTAATATTTTGGAAATAACTGCAGATCCTTGTTAGTTTATTGAAGTTCATTATGAAATGTTCACTTATCATGTTGTACACTCAATATAATACCACAATATTCATCAAACTTTCAAATTTTAACTCAATATCATACTTTTGCATACATGTTGTGACCGCAACCAACTACACTGGTTAAATTGATTACGGAATGTTTTTAGGGAAAAAAGAAGAAGAAAATCTTAGTTAATTACGGTAAGGTTACAACCATCTAATAAATCAACTTTCTCAAATGTTCACTTATCGGTAATGGACCCAATAAAATACCACAATACCCATCAAATTTTGTTGGTTTTACCTTGTGCAATTTGGGAGTTTAAAGTGTTATAAGTCTTGATAAAATAGCTTTTAATTGGGGGAAGAAAACATATATAACATAAAGAATCTGACGTGGAGTTATTGCATTAACTAATTTGAATTATAGATCATAGCTTAACTAATTTGCATCACTATATATGTTGTGAAGAATCTCAAACACTTCTAAGTATTGTTGCCTTGCAGAGTTTATATGCATATATGATAAACCAACCTTTGTTGATTCAGTAGACCATACTGCAAGATCAATTTACACTAAATAAAAAAATCATTGCTAGCTTTTGCTTGTTAAAAATTCTTCCCTTAGCAAGAGATCTATGCAACTTTACATTACTACATTCGAAAAGAAATAATAAAAACACATGGAGTCTATTTGTAACGATCGCAGTTAAATCATTGACTTAGTATTGTATGAGCAGAAATGAAAGAATGAGCAACGTAGCGTGCACACTTGAGAATGAATAATCAATATAATGCTTCTAACATGGTTTTTATTTCTCGCAAGTATTAAATAACATCAATGAATCTCAAACTATAAACGGCATACAACAGTTTATCTCAAACTAAAACTTATTTTGCTTCTGACAAGTATAAAATCTTGATCAATTATTTTTGGAATAACTCGGGCCACAAGGATGGCAGACGATTGACCCCGTCACAATAAGAATCTTCCTACTATGACACCAATAGTTTTTGCACATTTCGTCATCCCGACATCCCCATAACAATCGTCACGATGCTAGAAGGTACACTTTGTCGTGTGGTATAGCTGGAATTCCGGTGGCATATGCGTGCCGCTACTAGTGTCACACATAGAATCTCTCTGCTCCACAAAACCTAGTACATAATAATTATCGTGTTGGTGGACTTTCCTCGTAATGGTTTGGGCTTGGGGGGCTTACACTCGGTGGTGGTGTGATATAGGCGGTGTGTTGGTGGGCTTACGCTTGGTGGTGGTGTGATATAGGCAGGTGTTAGTGGGCTTACGCTTGGTGGTGGTGATATAGGCCGGCTGGTGGGTTTACTCTGGTGGTGTTACATACGGACTTGGCGGGGTTACTTTTCGGTGGTGGTGCATATTTCGGGTTTGGCGGGCTTACTCTGTGGTGGTGTTACATATTTGGGCTTGGTGGGCTTACACTGGTGGTGGTGTTGCGCAGTTTGGGCTTGGTGGGCTTACTCTGGGGGTGTTACACATGCCTGACTTGGCGGGGTTACTTTTGGTTGTGGTGGTGCATATTTCGGGTTTGGCGGGCTTACTCTTGGTGGTGGTGTTACATATTTCGGGCTTGGTGGGCTTACACTTGGTGGTGGTGTTGCGGAGTCGGGCTTGGTGGGCTTACCTTTGGTGGTGGTGTTACACATATGCCGGACTTGGCGCTTACTTTGGTGGCGGTGGGTGCATAGTTCGACTTCGGGCTAACTCTCGGTGGTGGTGGAGGTGTTACGTATTGAGGGTTGGTGGGTTTACTTGGTGGTGGTGTTGCATAGTCGGGCTTGGTGGGCTTACTTTGGTGGAGGTGTAACATATCCCGCTTGGCGGGCTTACTTGGTGGGGGTGGTAAATACTGCTTGGTGGACATACTTTGGTGATGGTATTGCATAGTTTGGGCTGGCGGGCTTACTTTAGGGTGGCGGTGTTAAATACTTTGGGCTCGCTGGGCTTACTCTTGGTTTTGGATATGTCGACAATGCTGCCAAAAAAGAAACATTAGCCAATCAAATTTCTTATACAATAAGAGGATATACAAATTGGACAAATGTATTTTTCAATTGACATGTGAGAGAGCTCAATTTTAAAATCGAAGTTTCTGATTGGCTAACGGAAATTCAAAATTGGCTTTAGGTTTGTCAAAACACATGTCAATTGAAAATTTGAGCATTCTCACTTGTCAATTGTGATATGTAATGAATACAAGTGATTGCAGATATACGAACGACTCATGTTATTCATTTTTATGAGATCAAGTAGAGAGATACAAAATACTTTTTACTAATGGCTAATAACGATTAATATTATTCCTCTTCATATTTTATATCCCGCGCGTGGTTGGATTTAAAGATTAATATATATTAACACAATATAAAAATTTTGTGTTAAAAGTCAAGCATGCAAATGTTTTGTAACTATATAAATATAAAAGATTTATAAAATTTACAGAAAACCAACTTAACAGCCTTGCGAATGCACAGGGTTATACACGAGGTTAAAACCTAGTACTATAATATAGATGATTGATATATTACAAACGCAAAAAATGATGATTTATTTCGCATTTATAAATCATGAGTGTGTAAAATGAGTTTTACTTGTTTCACATTTTTATATGTGAACATTTAGATCTAAAACACAAGAAAAAATGACTGAAACAATAAAGAATAGCTGCATGCCTGGTGCAAATAGGAAGATGGTCCAGAAAGCAATTTTGAAACAAATATACGCCATACTGAAAGATCTTTAATACTTGTTTTGTGTGTAAAGAATCAAGTTCATGTTGTTCATATTTATAAGCAAGAAAACATAAACAATTTATTTGCGCTTTTCTGCAATGAAAACGAAACGCACCATTAACTAAACTTGCTTAATTACAGAATATTTAATTGGGTTTAACTGATGAGTTATAAGAGCAACGCAGATATAAATGTTACTCCAAATTTTGTCAACATTATTGACCGGTAAAATTTGTTTTATTTTGAAATAGAAACATATTTTCGTATCTCCGATACTAGCAGTATCTGCGCATTGCACGCGGTGTCATGCAATTAAAAATTTTAACGAGAAATATTTTTCATTTCTATATTTTGCGATACCATAAGTAAGTGTGTTGTCTTTTAAACTTGCTATAATAAGTAAGTGTATTGTCTTAATATTTTAAGATATCCATTTTGGAAAAGTCTCAAATAATTTATAATGTAGTATAAATATGTATAAAATGCGTGGAATCATATAAATCAACACTTAGGACTTTGCACTTTCGCATCCTTTGCTATGAAAAAATCGTCTAATTTTAATAAAACACAGTTTTTAATTTTTACGGTAAGTTTTATTAAAAAAATTCTAAATATCTATATATTGGTTCTCGAGGCATTCTTACGATTAAATAATATTTTTTAAATATTTAATTTAGTATGCATTTTAAAACTCTATTGATTTAATAATATCTTTACTTTGAAAATGAGAGTACATTTTGTGTTATATAGGTTTGTATAATAAGCTTAATAATTTATATTTTCATTTAGGGTGTTTTAATAATGTAATTAATTGACGTTGACCGTCAATTTTAAATTTGCCATAATAAGTAACGTGTAAAACGTTTGAAAACGGACGAAAACGTTAAAAACGGACTAAAACGTGTAAAACGGACGAAAATGCCTAAAAACTAATAAGCACGGCAAAACGGATGAAAAATGTGTAAAACGGACGAAATCGCGGCAAAACGTGACGCAAAACGCAAAATGAAAGAAAACGTAAAACCGAAAAACATGTAAAAACAAACGAAAAACATGAGAAACCAAATTTTAAGTTATTTGCTAACGTCCGTTAGTATAAAGGACTAACGATGCAAGTTTATAAGTCATATGGGTGAAGTCAGATCAAAATTTGAAAATACGTTGGTAAAGTAGGTAATGAAAAAGTAAGTGTTTCAACTCGGCAAATTGAAGAAAGTAGGTTGTTGTTTTATGGCGTTTACCCTTTATGTTATTGTTGCTTGCAAGGTGCATAATAATGCATTATAAACGAAACATTGTGCAAAATCAAGCATGTACCCACATGATGCATTGCATACCAGAACTAAAACTTCCTCCGACGGACATATATACCACTATAGCAAAAACTTTGGACGACTATCATGTAATTAAAAAACAATATTAAAGAGTTGATTCTAAATACATTGTTTGAGTCACATCACTTGATACTAATGTATATATAAGTTAATTCAAGTAGAATACAATAGATGACTAAAAAAGATGTTTGCTATATTTTTGAACTAATTGAATTATATTTAACATACACTTTCAATGACTTATAACAATTTAGTAAACTGAAATAAATATTGCTACGTTATAGTAATTTTTATAAACGAACATCTGACATATAATATTGAAGTAGCCAAAGTTGATGGAGCCTAGTTGACGACAAAAAACCTTACGGTGTTAATACACATCGCATCTCATTACCTACTTGTTTTCCTGTTTTCCTGTTTTCCTGTTTTCTTCCTTATTATCTTTAAGTTACTTCTACATGTTTAGTTATATGTTTGTTCATTTGCTCTTTTCTAGTGGGGATATTTGGGTATATAGGATAGGATGTCATAAATACGTTTTACACGAAAGCATAGAAGGAGTAGCTTTTTAATTTTTGCACTTTAAAGATCTACAAACGCTAATTAGGGGGAGGGAGTGGTGATCAGGTAGGGGATCGGGTACCCTAACCCGATCGGTAACATCACCCCGTGTTACTCGGGTAGCGCATTTCGGGTACTAAATCGGGTTCCAAGCCCGATCGGTGAAGGTGAGACTTTTCAAAAATTTGGAACGTTGGGGACTAGCCGTTGGCTAATTGTACATTAAAAAAAAATAATAAAAATAAATAAATTCCCTTTAAAACCAAGGGCAAATGGCACAAAAAGGCATTAAAGTTATGGTCAATTTCCAATTAAGGTATTCTACTTTTTTTCTTGCATAAAAAGGTACTCAACAAAAAATTTTGGCGGATTTGGGTTTTTTACTAACGTTCGTTAACTCACTTCGTTAGTAAATTACATGTTTGGTCCTTGAGTTTGTATAGACATTTCATGCACCATCCACCACCACCAACCGCCAACCGCCCCCACCACCACCACCACCAACCGCCAACCACCCCCACCACCACCACCACCATCGTCCACCACCACCACCAGAAGCTACCACCACTAGTAGCTACCATGATTCTTGTCTCATTTTTTACATTTCCTTTTCCTCTTCAACCATTTCCATTTGCAACATCCACAAATTCAACATCCACAAATTCATTAACACCCACAAATTCATTAACACCAACAAGATTTTCTTCACTTCCATTTGCAACCTCCACAAATTCATTAACACCCATAACCACACAATCTGAGTTCCCATTCCTACTGAAAACTACATTCATACCCACGACCTTCTCTTCACAAAGTTCATCAAGAACCTTCAATTCCACAACAAATAAAACAAACCATTTCTTTTTTCATTCCTTAAACCGTCACAAAGTACTAAGAGCTTCACATTTCCAGCAAACAAATAAGGATTCAGCAATAAAGTATTTTCATGTTAACCAAACTAATGTTCGGATAATTAGTTTTACGAAACCAACTAACTGCGTTTGCAAAACTCTGTTCCAAAAAAGCAGGTCTCAACCTACTAAAAAAACCCAGATAATCAACTTTTTGCTGATGGTTTGCCAAAGACCATTTTCTGCTTACGGGGTCTTTGTTTTAGCTTATTTGTCTGGGATATGGGCTTATCATCTTTTGAAAGCTAATAAAGTCGATTTCTACGGCCTATGAGCTTATCAAGCCTATAACTTAGTTAAGCACATAATCCCACAAAACCGAGCTCATTAGCTCTTCAAAAGTCCAATAAGCCAGAAACATAAGCTAAAACAAATACCCCTGATTTACATTTCGCAAACGCAATAACCAAATAATCACTCTCAAAACACAACCACCAACACCCTCTTAGGAACCCAACAACAATACAATCACTTCAAAACACACCCATAAACCTTTATAAACTTTGAAAGAATCACCAACTCTTCAACATATATGTACAAAGTTCATATGGTCACAAAATAACCACCTCCAAAACACAACACCAAACACACCCATAAACATTTAACTTCTTGGGAAAGCCTTCATATGCATCCAATTGCAAAAACCCCAAGCTAATTTTGAAAAGCCCTTTTGATTGATATGAACCCTAATTTACAAAAGCTCTAATTGGGGTGGTGTTTTGTGTGAAACATGAATTAATCCTGTAGAAAACTTTCTTATTTGTAGATGATAAAAAGGATAAAGCATCATCGCTTACTTGACCTAGCTCATAGGTTGATCTCGTTCTTGGCTCTAGTCACTTTCTCCCGCCTCCACGTACTCTCGTGAATCTGCCTTGGTTACATGGAAATGATATATCATGCTTGAGGATTAAAGAGGAAAGGGAAGCAGGAAACTTTTTACTATTGGCTTTTGGAGACAAGCGTAGCAGGAGAAAGAAAATAAAAGAGGAAGATTTGGATATTGCAGGAAACAAGTTGTAGGGTGGGAGGAGAATAAGTAGGGTGGGTTTGGATATTGCATGAAAATGATTATACAACTTCGAGGACTAAACATGTAATATACTAACGAAGTGAGTTAACGAACGTTAGTAAAAACCCAAATCCGCCAAAATTTTTTGTTGAGTACCTTTTTATGCAAGAAAAAAAGTAGAATACCTTAATTGGAAATGTACCCTAACTTTAATGCCTTTTTGTGCCATTTGCCCTAAAACCAAATATCACTAACTCATTTTTTCACAAAAAAAACACACACTAATCTCTCAAAAACACAAAACCATGGATCCAAGAAGAGGTAAAAAAACTTCCATTTCGCGTCAAGGTCGGTCTCAACCCGTTCAACCGCAACCACAACAAACTCCGTTTCCAAACCAATTTTATTCTCAATCATCTCCGAATCAATTTTACGTTCCAAAACACACACCAATTTATGTTGGAATTCGTTCTTACCCAAAAACGTGAACTTGCGAAACACGGATGGGCTTGCAATTTTTAAGTTGTAGTTTCAATTTTTTTTTTTTCAACTTATGTAATGTTTTTTTTTTTAAGTTGTAGTTTCAATTTTAAGTTGTAGTTTTTTTAAGTATTATGTAATTTTTTATTTTTAATGAAATGGTATGTTTTTATTTTAATATTGTATGTGATTTTATGTATTAAAAAAAAACAGAAAAAAAAATCGAAAGTACTAGGGTACCACTCCCTCCACTTAGAGTAGTGTTAGGGTAGAATTGGGTAGTTTTGAGTTGGAGGGTTTTTATTGGGTAGAGGTGATGTGGCAATTCGGGTACTAGGGTACCACTCCCTCCCCCTTATTGATTATCAAAAGTCTTTTGATAAACACGAAACACGAGTTTTATGCGTTTTTATATGGTGATAATTAGATAATTTAGACCCAATCTCAATCCCAAACGCCCCCTTAGTAGAAATTTTGGTCTTCATCTTTATTTTGAAAATGAGAATATATTTTTTGTTATATTGGTTTGTGTAATAAGCTTAATAACTTGTATTTTTTATTTTAAAGGTATTTTAATAATAACATTAATTATATGTTGACCAGTCAATTATGTTTTTGTCTTGGTGTATTAATTGATTAAACATAGGGCTTAATAATTTGTAAATGCTTGAGATCTATTTTTAGTAATATTAAAAAAGTTAGGAGAGAGAGTCTAATATATTTTTTAGAGTAAATTACATGGATGGTCCCTAACGTTTACCCAAAATTTCACTGGTAGTCCCTACCTTTTTAAAGTTGCACTGGCCCTCCCTATCTCTGCAACTAATAACAGTAGTCCACGCCACAGACGGACGTTTGTTTGGCGTTAAGTTACCCCACGCTGCGCAATGTGGGGGGTATTTTTGTCTTTCTCCAACACTGGTATCATTTAAACCATGTCTTTTCTCTTCCAACATATAGTCCCAATGCTTCTTTCCTTTTTCATCTCTGTTTCACACACAAATAGATAATTCTCTCACTCTCTCACACACATATACGCCAAATCATCAATTGGCAAAGCTAATGCAATGGTGTTATCAGTTTGGTTGTTGCGTGAACCAGAAAAAATGAAGTAGACGTGGATTATAATGCCGTATATGGTAAGATATCAATTATGGTTTAAAAGTTTGTATTTGTCATGGAGGTGTGAAAACAAACCCTAATTATGCTTTTTTGGGCATTTATTAATTGTGAAAACAAACCCTAATTATGCTTTTTGGGCTTTTTTGCGGAAACGATTCTAACATGTTTTCACTCAAGATTTTTCATGGAGGGATGTTTCTCGACACACCAACAAGGCGCTACGTAAATGGTACACAAAGCATAGTCGATAATGTAGACACTGATTTGTTTTCAGTGATTGAGTTCAATGACATGGTTATAAGACTAGGTTATAGAGGGAATAAGAGAATGTACTACCATTATAAGGTTCCTGATCTTGATTTAGATAATGGTCTTAGATGTTTAGGTAGTGACGGGATGTTCATGATCTTTTCAAATATGTTCTGTTAGGTAGTAAGCTGATCAATGTGTACATTGAACATGAACATACTAAAGTGGACACTTATATGCCTTTACCAGTTAAGAAGTGTACCATTGTTGAACTAGAGGATGATGCACCAGTTGTAACAAGTAAAGTTTCTTCTAGATCAGTTGGTAAACAGTTAAGGTTATAATGGAGTGATAAGGGTAGTGTAGCTAATGAATGGGTGGACCAGTGCAAATGTAGTTGGTGAAAGTAGTGTAGCTAATGAAATGGGTCAAAGTAATTCGCCATCTGAGTTTGCAAATGATTTTTATTTAAATTTGGACAACCAAGACTTTGATCCTTTCTTTGATTTAGATGATGCAGATGTAGTTGCTAAAGTCAATGAGGTTGAACAAACATTAGATTGCAATGCAGATGGTGAACTAGTTAGTGATAAGGGTAAACAAGCTTTAAATGATGATGTTAGTGAGGAACATAGTGAACGCAGTCAAGATGAGGATGGTGAGGAAAGTAGTGATGAGGGGGAGGATAGTGATTATATAGCGGATGAGGTGAATGACATTGATGAAGTAGAAGTTGACATGCAAAATTTCAATGCTAATATTGATGTGAATGCAGAGTTTGTGGATACCGAACCTTAAGAAGCATGTTACATTCTCAGAAGCAGTTGAAGTAGAGGTACTTGATAATGATGAGTTTGAAAGTGGGTCTGACGGAGATGATGAGTTAGAGAGGACTAGGAAAAGAAAGTTGAAAGAACTTAGGAAACAGTTGGGAAAAGGTGTAGAGTGTAAAGAATGAGACGTATTTCTATGTGGGGCAAAAATTTGGAACTGCAAAAGAGGCTAAGGACAGGATTAAATTACACTCAATAGAAACTAGGAGGGAAATTCAGTTAAAGAAGAATGATAAGTTAAGGATCGAAGCAGAGTGTTTTGGAACAATCCCTACACTTGTGCCGATGGGGTTGATAAGTCACTGGACCATCTCAATCAATTGGGCCAGATAAGTCCGCTTGTCCTTCTAAATCAGTTGGGCTAGATAAGTCAGTCAAAATGACAAAGTCAAAGATAAGGGATGTTAGATCTCCAACAAAGCATAAAATGACTAGAGGAAAGATAAGGGAATCTAGATCCCCAATAAAGGAACATATCATTAAAGGTGGTAGATATACCAAGTTACCAACAGATGCCAATAAATTTCCATGGGATTTACAAATTAGTAAGTGCATTGATGAAACATGGTCAGTGAGAACATACAGAGCCGACCATAAATGTTTACAAACCAGGAGGATCAAAGCTTGTACAGCTAACTTCTTGGCCAAAGATATATTAGCTCAGATTGAATCAAACCCTGCTATACCTATCAAAGCTGTGCAAGATCAATGTAAAACCTTAAAAATATAAACGCATAATAAGACTATTTTACCCTTGAAATCAAAATTTTAAAATACGTAAAATAAATCAACACTCATTAAACGAAATTCAATCTAACTTATAAATGATATCAAGACTTAACGTGCATAATATAAAATTGACTTTTGGTGCGACACAAAGTGAAACTACACAAATATTCGGCCAAGCCCAAGTTCAAGCCCACTTTTCCTTTTCTTTGTGAGCCGATTTCCACCATGAGCCCATATGGGTCGGTTCTTGTAAGTCGAACACCACACAAATCCATAGGAGTCGACAACTATAAAAACTCTTCTTTAGTCTCCATATGAAACCCTAGTCCTAAAAAGTATACGGCATCTTCTCTCCATCTTCTGCTCCTCTTTTCTCACGACTACAACCAAAGAAGCTCAAGAAGACGATTTAACTTGCTCCATTCTATCATCGTTTCTTTCGTTTTGTGTCACGCTATCAAGGTATCATTTATACTCTCGTCATCTTCATGTTAGATCTTAATTCTGGTCGTGTATGTTCATGACCATACGCATGGTTTGTACCCTTTTAATGGTTTGTTAAACTAAATTTAGATAACCTAATATATGTATTACATGGGATAATGAAATAGGGTTTTGATAAGGATCGATCATGCTAGCTAACTGTTTTGGTTTTCCTCTTTGTCGTGGGTCTTGAGCAACCCCTAGTCGACATTTTCTTTATTCACAAAGCATGCAATCTAATGAGAATATGAACTCGTAATATGTAATCTTGACATGTGTTTAAAATCAGTAATGAAACACTAAAATAACAAGGTGGATATGTCGATTAAAGCTTTGTAAAAATCTGATTTGGTTCGGCTTGCTGGTCATGAATGGTTAAACTAGTTGTGTGTTAACGCTCTAATAACGTGTCATATGGGAACCCCTGGGGTTTTTGCATGTGTGTTGCGATATTGAAACAAGAGGAAAGGGTAAGGTTTTGGTCTAGTTAACATGATCTAAGTAAATCAATATAGTGTGAGTTAATTCGATAATGCATGCGTGAGTCTGAGTTAACTTCCGTTTGAGTTTTCATAAGTCCTAGGTCAAGGTTATAGGTTATTAAAAGACGTAACCTGTCAATTAAAACGTATTAAATGATATTAAAAGTATGGGAAAACCCTAGAACATAAATAGGAGGTTGATTAGGGTTAAAAGCTAAATGTGTAAATTCGTTATTTCATGTGAGAATGGTAAGCCTTGGAGTCATAAATAACTATTGATTAAGAGTATAATGAGCTAGTACTAAGCGTGATGTAAACATGCGTGAGTTATGATTTTATGCAAGAAGTCAAGTGTCATGGATTAAATTTGAGTATGCATGGTCTCATTAAGTTTTTATTCGAATAATGTTACATGTGAGTCGTGGTCAATCACGTAAGGTTATGAAGGCTGGCGTAAACTATTTTGGAAGAGAGTCCTAAAATCCATTCTTGACATTTATAAACCCTATACTTTGAATGATGACCATATAAGTCCTCAAATAAGATATTTGTCATATTAAACCCTTAAGTTTACCATTTATCATTTGTAACACAAAAGTTTGGCTAGTTAATGATTAATACTCTAAAATGTCGTAATTCCGTCACTAAGAATAAGAATATGCTTACAACTCTAAGAATGTTAATGCGATGAATCCGTTATAACGTAATGATGCTAATAAGTATTAAATAAATCATTATCCGTGTAGATTCGTTGAAGGAGACGCGACGTTATATCTGCGTGATTCACTCATTCGTTTGCTTTCCTCTCATTTGCTTTTAAGGTACAGATATTGACATTTTTAAAAAGGTTTCTTATGACGTTTCTTTCGTTAGCTTTTCTATTTTACTTATTAGGGTTTCCGATGCCATTGCTATGAACCCTTTCTTGATTGTTTGATCTGTTGTTTATCTGAACTTCTGTTTTATTGAACCATGCAATATCTGATTTGAACTTGTGTTATGAAGACTCGGATATGCACATTTGTTGAACCTTACTAGGTTTAATTATGATCATATGATTAGTGATTGTAATATGAACTTCTGACCTCTGAATATTTGAATGTGAACTTTGATGAGTGCTTATTCACTCACCATTTTTACCAATCTAAGACCACAAAAAGCGTCTAAAACACGGAAATATGACCAAATATACTGCAGATATCCTTGGAGTGTGTTTTATGTATTTCGGTACAAAGGATCAAAACAGGCAAAAGCGGACGAAATGAGCTTGGAATGACAAGCGTGCTTTCTTGGACGGCGGGAAGGTGGATATTTTACATTTTGGATCGGGATATTTGGAGTGAGTGGGGATAACAAAATCAAACCGAACCCTAAACCCGAAATTATCTTTTCAACCCAAAATTACCTTTCTACCATTTACCCGAACCCAATTTACCATTTTACACTTAAAGCGTTTTCACTAAAAATAATTATTTTTATTTTTAACCATTTTTTATTTACAACAATTTTTTTATTAAAACCAATTTTTATTAAAATATTTTATCTATCTAAAAAAAAATGTTTTATAACAAAACACAAAATACATTTACTTTAAAAACTTTTTCTAAAAACAAAATACTAAATAAAACTTAAACCCACTAATCCCTTTGGCCCCTTTGTCATTTCACTTGAACCCCTGACCCATTCCCTTAACCCATCCAACTTGAAACCCTTTTTACCCGTTTCTATTTTTTTTACCCATTCCTGCCAAACTAAAACCCAGAACAAGAAACCTTGGCGCCAAGAAACTTTTCCCCCCTCCTGTCCCTTTCCCTCTCTCACTTCCTGTCATTCTCATCCCCAGAAGAGTCCAAGGCATGTCACATGGCTTTCTTTGCCAACTTGGCAATCCACAACACAAAAGCAAAATCAATGGCTGTGATGTCTTACCTTGGTCCCCAATCAAGATCAATGGTTATGATGAAGGTTGAACAAGCACAGATGGACAATCTCTCTCTCATTCCCTCACACAAGTAACACAGTACATGAAGACAAGGAGAAGACAGATTCTTGTTTTAGTATAAATAGGCTATGAATGTAGATTTGTAAACTTGTCTAGAAGTTCTAATTCTAGTACCATTTTTATTTTTATTTAAACTACTTGTAATTTTAATTTTTATTGCAATTTAAATTCCAGTTTTTTTTTAAATTCCATTGCACTTTTAATTTTTCATGTTCTTGAATTAAGTTAATTGTGATTTCAAAGTGTTTGTTAAAGTTGGTTAAATTCATTGAGTTTGTGTTAGTAATGCAAATCAGTTTTTAAAAAATCTCTACATCTTCACAGTTCCAAATCCTGTTTTACTGCCCCTAAAGGGTGTTTGGTTTAAGCTAGAGCTTGGGTCAAAACTCACTTTTACCCACTTTGACTTCATAAGTCAAAGTTCTTTTAATGCTTCTAAGTTATTTTTGATAGTTGAAACTGATATCACAATCCTTGCATAAGTGTGTTTAAAAAAAGGAGTCTTTTCTCTTTCTTGATCTACACAAATCTTTTGTTCATATGCTCCAAACTTCTTCACATTTCAACTAAATTTTCCACAAAGCTTTTATTGAATCTTCATACATAAATCTCAATCTTTTTGAGGTCTTGTGCACTTAAATTCCGTTTAGTTCAGTTAAAATTCCCTTAAAAAAAAGGTTGCTTTTGTTCCTTATTGTTCTAGCGACCCCAAGTACCCCATTTCTAGCTTAATTTTAGGTTGATTAAAGTTAGACTTAGGATTAAATTTCAGTTTTACAATTAGTTTATAGATAGGTAATTATATTTTTTAGCTTATCTTTAGATTTGGTGCTTATTGGCTTGCTTATTTATGCCCTTGAATGTACCACTTCCCTTTTACGTTTCACGTCTTCTTGTCATAGCGCTCTAGCGACCATTTGCGACCCTTTTTAAGCTTGTAATCGAGGATTTTGTGGGGCAAAAGCTTGCCCCCGACTTGCCTTCTAGACCTCTTAAGCTCACAAGCTAATGCCCGCTATAGCTTATGTAGGATTGGCGTAAAATGACCCATATGGGACTGTTTTTGCCCACTTGTTGCGCAACATGGTGGAGAGTTGTAGCTTTGCTTATTAGCTTACTTATTGCTTAATTTAGGTCACTTTAGTCCCTTTAGGTATGTAGAAGAGTGCTCATTAGGGTAGTAGCTTATTTCAAGCTTTTGTGTCTTAATTTCCTTCAAGCAGTCCCCAAACCTTTAAGTATTGTCTTGAAAAAAGGGGTACATTATGCATTTTATTTAGGCTTTTCCAAGTTTAGTGTTTATTGAGAAATCTTAATTTTAAGTTACTTGTCAAATTGCCAAAAGCTAAAAAAGAAAAAAATAAAAGAAACAAGAAGGATAGAGGGTAGAGGGTAGAATCGAACCAGAGACTTTCCGGTCTCTTCCCACGACCACACACCCATACTCCTCCATACCATCTGCTCTAGCTTTGATTTTTTAATTTCTTTTCACTGTTATTCTTTTAAATACATTTTTAGTAAATAAGCTTAAAAGATCTTTTCCAATATTAACTGATTATAGGATTAAGCGGTTTTTAATTTTCTCTTATTTAGTGTTTAACAAAGTAGTTTTTTGGTAATTTTTTAAATTCATTAGTTATTTTTAATAATTAGTTTTTATAAATTTAGTATTTAATTCATGAAAAATAAAATAAAAGTCGAAAAAATACCCGGCTTTTTCCCAAAATTATTTTTAGTCATTTAGAGTGTGGGAAAATAGGTTTTACCCGTAGGCTTTAAATTGCAAAAAATTCACGTTTTAGGCTCGGTGCGTTTCTGGTTTTCGCGTTTTTGCATTATAGCACCCTAGGACTTAATTTAGCTTAGTTTTATTGTTCCGTATGCTTAGTAGTAGTTAATTTAGTCATTTACTTCGTTTACATGTTTTATTTTCTTTCCTGTTCTTTAATTTGTAGAATAGCGTAACCAAAATCAAAAATTCCCGATCCATTCAAGCACTTTAATTCCAAACCTCAAACGTCACCGTCAATTCACACCTCGTTGGGAAACGACCCGGGTAATCACTTACCCGGTATCACTTATAGAGTATTCGCGGGTTTTGCGTGTCAACCTTTTTCCTAAAAGGTTGGTTTTTCGTAATTCTCTCGCTTATTTGTAATTTGATATTTTCATATTAAAAATGACTCATCAATTTTTGGCGCCGCTGCCGGGGAGGTTGTGTTGCGACAATATCGTTAAGGTTTGACGATTAGTGAGTTGAAGAAGCTTCCTCGTGAAGTTATTTGCTTTCCAAAAACCCAAAAACCCAAAAATATTTTCCTTTTCAAAATTTATTTTCTCTTTTATGTTTTTTATTTATCAAAACCCCAAAAATATTCTTCTCATTCCTCTTATTCGTTGATTCTATTTCTCTTACCCTCTTTCACCGTTTGATTCTATTCTTCGTATCCTCTCGATCACTTAATTCTATTTCATTAACCCTCTACAAGTTTAATTCTCATGGCGACGATCGATTATCGTCGTTGTTTTCACTGTAAAGGCCGTATGGAAGAGGATCAACTTTATTGTCTCAATCGCGATTGTATATGTGGCGGTGTGGAAGAGGCTGGTGCAAGGAAATATTGCTATTGGTGCGAATTATGCGACAAAAACTCTCTCGATGATTCTCCAAGTTTTTCCGACCTCCCACCTCAACCCGAGATTTGTTCTCTTGTTTCTAAGCCTAAACCGTCTAGATTTGATCAAAATCTTTCGCAATTTACTGTTAAGAGAAAAGAACAAGAACCGGAGACCAAAAGCGAAGTGGTGGAAATTGCTAGCTCGAGAGCACACCACTTGTCCCACCTCCGGAATCTTGAAACCTTTTCAAATGAAATCGTGAACATGATTGAAAACTTCTTAAATGAACTTCGTCAAGATTCAACTTCGGGAAATACAAATACGACTTGTGATGTTGTTGAGCCCTCGATCCCTATTCCCGAGCCCGAGATATCTTCTTTCGATCAAGATTATTGCTACGGTTGTGGAGACGTGTTACCGAATGGTTTTCGTTGTTTCAAATGTATGTGCGAGTGGTGTGGAAATTATCTTACTAATGGATTTTGTTCAATTTGTGCCGAGAATTCATTCGCTTATGATTCTAATCCAAATCCTTTTAATTATCCTCAAAACGATTTCAACTACCCTCCACAGAATTCATACGAACCACAACCGTACTATCAAGATTTCAATGATCCTTCATTTCAGAATTTCTCTCCTCAAATTCCTTATTGTGCAAATTGTGGGGGTCCTCATTATGATTACCAATGTCAATCATGGAATCAAAATTACTATGGACCTAATCCTTGTTATAACACTCCTTGTTTTGACAATTTCCAACCCCACAATTTCCCGTCATTGAACAATTTCCCGTCATTGATCAACATCCTCGTGAGAAAAGTATGCTAGAAGAACTTGCCGAAGACCAAGCGTCTCATAGCGAAAAATCTATGCTATAATTACTTGAAGAAGAGGAACGAGCCGCTAAGATTCAAAAATGTCTTGAAGAAATACGAATCGAGGAATGAGCACTTGCAAGACGTGCCCGATGGCTCGCGACTTACATTGACGATGAAGATGATGAGGATTCTATTCAAATGAAGGAATATTATGAAAGTTTGTCGGCCGAAATCACACCCGAAGAGCCCGTTAACTCTCTAAGTATGGGGGATGAGCATCTTAGCACTATTCGAAGCGGAACCGTCTTGTGTTGAGAACCTTGTCCCGACCCCAAGTGAGTGCGAGGGTGTATTCGATATGATGTGTGATGAGCCTATTGATGATGATTCTTCTCCTCCACCCTTAATGATTACTGTTGAGATGATCTTCGAGTCTGAAAATGACTATACGTCGTTTGATGATTCCTTATCGTGTGGAGACATCGATTATGTTGAGGAAAATCCTTCGAGCTCGTCGGCTTAGAAGAAGTGAGAGATTTTGAGCTCGAAGATCGAGAAATTGACGATTTTGAAACGATGATGAAGATATTCTTGTTGTGTCGGAGGAACCTTTCACTATGGCATTCACTAATCCTCTTTTTGACTTCGATTACGAATTTACTCTAGTTTGGATAACCCAATCTTTGACATTCATAATGAGGATAGTGACTCTTACTTTGAAAACCCCATTACCTCTTTACCCGAGCTCGAGGATTCTACTTTTGAAGAAAAGAAAAGTGGCAATCCCACTTCGACTTTAGACCTTCTCGAGGAGTTCGCCGATGAACTCGCTCTTATTGATCATTCTCCACCGGAAGATGATAATGTGCACTTCGACTTTGAAGCCGACCTCACTGAATTGGAAAATCTTTTATACAATTCGCCTTCTGATTCGTCGAGTGACACTCTTATGGAAGAGGTCGACTCATTTCTTTCTCGGGGTGACTCGATGCCTCCGGGTTTTCAGAGTGACGAGTATGGCTTAGATCCATCATCCACCCGTCCGCCTGCTAAACCGCCGGATGATGGAATCTCTTCTAAGCCCGATACGGATATTCTCATTGCTATAGTGGTGGATAAGATTGTTGAACATTCGCTCAATGTTCCTCAATCTAATCTTTTGCCCACCCAACCCACCCGTTGTCAAAAAATTGACACTCTCCTTTCTTATCCCATTACTTCTCCATATCTTAACTCTTACGGGAGTGAAGATACCATCTTTGACCCCGGTATTTCTCATTCTTTTAAGCCGGTTATATCTCATCGGAGAGGAACTTTCAGCACATTCAATGTTTATCCAAACCATTTGAATGAAAGTCCGATGGAGATTCTCTATTCCACACTTGCTTCCCCAAGGACAAATGAATTCGGGGCCGAGTCAAGCTAGCGACTCGGTTAACAAAAACAATAGCATTTCATGGGTGTCCACCCATGTTTCTATCTTCTTTCTACTTTCTAACACTAAGTGTGGGGGAATTCCCCCACTGTTGTTTGCTTGTTGTATGTTTGCTCTCTGTTTTGATTCCGTAGATCGTGATGATTGATGCTTTGTTTTCAATCCAGCCGCCCAATATCCGATCTTTGCTAACGTTTATCTAGGGATATCTTTATAAATCCTTTTGTGAAAAAAGATTTCTCTTCCACACTTGGCTAGTAGTATTACCTTTTTCCGTTCTATAGTTTATTACGGTAGGTACTTTGAATATTGAGGGCAATATTCAATTCTAAGTGTGGGGAATTCTAAAATTTTGATCACATGTGTACCTTCTAGTACCCTAGCATCCCCGTTTTGACCAAATTTTTAAAATTTTTATCGTTTTAAGTCAAGTATTTACATTTACAAGAAGTGCTTTGCACAAAAATAATGCGTTGATACTTCGGTGTTAATGGTAGTTTAGTCTTGATTCGGCTAGAACAAGGGGAATCCCGACTCTGCTAGAGTGTTGATCTAGCTGCTCTCTTAACATTAGGCTAAGGTTTTACGCGTTGTGCAAATGAAAATGCTAAGCGTGGAGTAGTTGGTTCTCTTTAGAGCTTATATAAGTAATCTATGGATTTTTCTCCCAGAAGCTAACTAATTGGAGTTAAATACGTGCTCATTGTCAACTTTTTGAACATTCAAATCGTCTTGTTACAATAAAAGTTTTTAAGCAAAATTGATTTAGAGTCCGAGTTCAACTTTTTATTTAAATTTCAGAGAAAGCATACTTTCTTAAAATCTGAATAATGTTGCAAAATGAAAGTACCGTAAAATGCTTGAATGATGCAAAAGTTGCAAGTTTAAAGTTCAAAGTCAAAATGAAAAAAAAAAAAAAAAGTGAAAAAAGTTGAAAAATGAAAAAAAAAAAGAAAAGAAAAGAAAAATATGAGTTGCGTGAATAAAAGCATTATGTTGCTTATGAATGAATGTGCGAAACTTGCTTTTTCTAAAATTTAAATCAGAAGTTGAACTCGTATTCGTCAAAGTTGTCTAAAAGTTTGACGGTAATTTGAAATCCTTGATTTCAAAGATCCCGAAAGCTCAGATACTATTCTCGAGGGTGAAAACCTAGCCTCCTTAAAAGGACAAGCTGAGAAGAAAGTTGCAACATGGAGTGATCTCACCTTTGAATCTCGAATTTCTAGATTGTCGTCGGTTGTAATCCATTTAGGTTTAGTTTTAACTTAACGGTAGCCTTGTAAATCTTTGGAATCGAATTCCCGCTAATTCCGGTACTATTCTCCGTGAGGTGTCAAAAGCCCGGTCACTTAAAACTAATGTTTTGGGATGTGCCGAGAAGAAAGCCGCTACATGGAAGAGGCCCTTTCGATCCTTAGACTTTCATCGTTTCCGGTGGGTTAGTACTTTAGTTAAGTGGATAACAACCATAACAAATGTCGATTTCAATGGTCAAACTTTTGAAAATGAGCACAATCACTTAAATTTTATAAATTGCGGGAGTAAAAAGTTAAGTCTCGACTTACATAGATTATTGATATAAGTAGTGTTAGTATTTTACAAAAACGTTTGCACAATAAGTTTAAGCTTGGTTTGAGAGTATCAAAAAGAGGATGACGATTACAATTCCCCGGAGACACCCATTTTGCGTGAATCCCGTTCCGTGATGCCATGTTTTGATAATCAAGCACGTTATTTATTTACGTTCAAATTTAAATTTCTCGTAGTTGAATAAAAAGTCGAAACGGGGTATTCTTGGTATTTTTGATCCTTTCATTACTTCATATGATCGGATTGCTAGGGACTAGCAATTGATAGTGTGGGGATTTGATGAGTGCTTATTCACTCACCATTTTTACCCATCTAAGACCACAAAAGCGTCTAAAACACGGAAATATGACCAAATATACTGCAGATATCCTTGGAGTGTGTTTTATGTATTTCAGGTACAAAGGATCGAAAACAGGCAAAAGCGGACGAAATGAGCTTGGAATGACAAACGTGCTTTGCGGACGAAGCCGGAAGGTGGATATTTTTACATTTTGGATCGGACGCATATTTGGAGTGAGAGTGGGGATAACAAAATCAAACCGAACCCTAAACCCGAAATTATCTTTTCAACCCAAAATTACCTTTCTACCATTTACCCGAACCCAATTTACCATTTTACACTTAAAACGTTTTTCACTAAAAACAATTATTTTTATTTTTAACCATTTTTTATTTACAACAATTATTTTTATTAAAACCAATTTTTATTAAAAATATTTTTCTATCTAAAAAAAAAAAAAAAAGGTTTTATAACAAAAACACAAAAATACATTTACTTTAAAAACTTTTTCTAAAAACAAAATACTAAATAAAACTTAAACCCACTAATCCCTTTGGCCCCTTTGTCATTTCACTTGAACCCCTGACCCATTCCCTTAACCCATCCAACTTGAAACCCTTTTTACCCGTTTCTATTTTTTTTACCCATTCCTGCCAAACTAAAACCCAGAACAAGAAACCTTGGCGCCAAGAAACTTTTCCCCCTCCTGTCCCTTTCCCTCTCACTTCCGTCATTCTCATCCCCAGAAGAGTCCAAGGCATGTCACATGGCTTTCTTTGCCAACTTGGCAATCCACAACACAAAAGCAAAATCAATGGTTGTGATGTCTTACCTTGGTCCCCAATCAAGATCAATGGTTATGATGAAGGTTGAACAAGCAGGATGGACAATCTCTCTCTCATTCCCTCACACAAGTAACACGATACATGAAGACAAGGAGAAGACAGATTCTTGTTTTAGTATAAATAGGCTATGAATGTAGATTTGTAAACTTGTCTAGAAGTTCTAATTCTAGTACCATTTTTATTTTTATTTAAACTACTTGTAATTTTAATTTTTATTGCAATTTAAATTCCAGTTTTTTTTAAAATTCCATTGCACTTTTAATTTTTCATGTTCTTGAATTAAGTTAATTGTTATTTCAAAGTGTTTGTTAAAGTTGGTTAAATTCATTTTGAGTTTGTGTTAGTAATGCAAATCAGTTTTTAAAAAAAAGTCTCTACATCTTCACAGTTCCAAATCTGTTTTCTGCTAAAGGGTGTTTGGTTTAAGCTAGAGCTTGGGTCAAAACTCACTTTTACCCACTTTGACTTCATAAGTCAAAGTTCTTTTAATGCTTCTAAGTTATTTTTGATAGTTGAAACTGATATCACAATCCTTGCATAAGTGTGTTTAAAAAAAAGGAGTATTTTCTGTCTTTTCTTGATCTACACAAATCTTTGTTGTTCATATGCTCCAAACTTCTTCACATTTCAACTAAATTTTCCACAAAAACGCTTTTATTGAATCTTCATACATAAATCTCAATCTTTTTGAGGTCTTGTGCACTTAAATTCCGTTTAGTTCAGTTAAAATTCCCTTAAAAAAAAAGGTTGCTTTTGTTCCTTATTGTTCTGTAGCAGCCCCAAGTACCCCATTTCTAGCTTAATTTTAGGTTGATTAAAGTTAGACTTAGGATTAAATTTCAGTTTTACAATTAGTTTATAGATAGGTAATTATATTTTTTAGCTTATCTTTAGATTTGGTGCTTATTGGCTTGCTTATTTATGCCCTTGAATGTACCCACTTCCCTTTTATGTTTACGTCTTTGTCATAGCAGCTCTAGCGACCCATTTGCGACCCTTTTTAAGCTTGTAATCGGGATTTTGTGGGGGCAAAAGCTTGCCCCCCCAGCTTGCCTTCTAGACCTCTTAAGCTCACAAGCTAATGCCCGCTATAGCTTATGTAGGATTGGCGTAAAATGACCCATATGGAATTGTTTTGCCCATTTGTTGCAAGCATGGTGGAGAGTTGTAGCTTTGCTTATTAGCTTACTTATTGCTTAATTTAGGTCACTTTAGTCCCTTTAGGTATGTAGAAGAGTGCTCATTAGGGTAGTAGCTTATTTCAAGCTTTTGTGTCTTAATTTCCTTCAAACAGTCCCCAAACCTTTAAGTATTGCTGAAAAAAGGGGTCATTATGCATTTTATTTAGGCTTTTCCAAGTTTAGTGTTTATTGAGAAATCTTAATTTTAAGTTACTTGTCAAATTGCCAAAAGCTAAAAAAGAAAAAATAAAAGAAACAAGAAGGATAGAGGGTAGAGGGTAGAATCGAACCAGAGACTTTCCGGTCTCTTCCCACGACCACACACCCATACTCCTCCATACCATCTGCTCTAGCTTTGATTTTTTAATTTCTTTTCACTGTTATTCTTTTAAATACATTTTTAGTAAATAAGCTTAAAAGATCTTTTCCAATATTAACTGATTATAGGATTAAGCGGTTTTTAATTTTCTCTTATTTAGTGTTTAACAAAGTAGTTTTTTGGTAATTTTTTAAATTCATTAGTTATTTTTAATAATTAGTTTTTATAAATTTAGTATTTAATTCATAAAAAATAAAATAAAAGTCGAAAAAATACCCGGCTTTTTCCCAAAATTATTTTTAGTCGTTTAGAGTGTGGGAAAATAGGTTTCGCACCCGTAGGCCTTAAATTGCAAAAAATTCACGTTTTAGGCTCGGTGCGTTTCCGGTTTTCGCGTTTTTGCATTATAGCACCCTAGGACTTAATTTAGCTTAGTTTTATTGTTCCGTATGCTTAGTAGTAGTTAATTTAATCATTTACTTCGTTTACATGTTTTATTTTCTTTCCCGTTCTTTAATTTGTAGAATAGCGTAACCAAAATCAAAAATTCCCGATCCATTCAAGCACTTTAATTCCAAACCTCAAACGTCACCGTCAATTCACACCTCGTTGGGAAACGACCCGGGTAATCACTTACCCGGTATCACTTATAGAGTATTCGCGGGTTTTGCGTGTCAACCTTTTTCCTAAAAGGTTGGTTTTTCGTAATTCTCTCGCTTATTTGTAATTTGATATTTTCATATTAAAAATGACTCATCAATTTTTGGCGCCGCTGCCGGGGAGGTTGTGTTGCGACAATATCGTTAAGGTTTGACGATTAGTGAGTTGAAGAAGCTTCCTCGTGAAGTTATTTGCTTTCCAAAACCCAAAACCCAAAATATTTTCCTTTTCTAAAATTTATTTTCTCTTTTATGTTTTTTATTTATCAAAACCCCAAAAATATTCTTCTCATTCCTCTTATTCGTTGATTCTATTTCTCTTACCCTCTTTCACCGTTTGATTCTATTCTTCGTATCCTCTCGATCACTTAATTCTATTTCTTTAACCCTCTACAAGTTTAATTCTCATGGCGACGATCGATTATCGTCGTTGTTTTCACTGTAAAGGCCGTATGGAAGAGGATCAGCTTTATTGTCTCAATCGCGATTGTATATGTGAGCGGTGTGGAAGAGGGGTGCAAGGAAATATTGCTATTGGTGCAATTATCCGACAAAAACTCTTTCGATGATTCTCCAAGTTTTTCCGACCTCCCACCTCAACCCGAGATCTGTTCTCTTGTTTCTAAGCCTAAACCGTCTAGATTTGATCAAAATCTTTCGCAATTTACGGTTAAGAGAAAAGAACAAGAACCGGAGACCATCATGGAAGTGGTGGAAATTGCTAGCTCTGAGAGCACACCACTTGTCCCACCTCCGGAATCTTCGAAACCTTTTTCGAGCGAAATCGTGAACATGATTGAAAACTTCTTAAATGAACTTCGTCAAGATTCAACTTCGGAAATACAAATCACGACTTGTGATGTTGTTGAGCCCTCGATCCCTATTCCCGAGGCCGAGATATCTTCTTTCGATCAAGATTATTGCTACGGTTGTGGAGACGTGTTACCGAATGGTTTTCGTTGTTTCAAATGTATGTGCGAGTGGTGTGGAAATTATCTTACTAATGGATTTTGTTCAATTTGTGCGAGAATTCATTAAACGCTTATGATTCTAATCCAAATCCTTTTAATTATCCTCAAAACGATTTCAACTACCCTCCACAGAATTCATACGAACCACAACCGTACTATCAAGATTTCAATGATCCTTCATTTCGAATTTCTCTCCTCAAATTCCTTATTGTGCAAATTGTGGGGTCCTCATTATGATTACCAATGTCAATCATGGAATCAAAATTACTATGGACCTAATCCTTGTTATAACACTCCTTGTTTTGACAATTTCCAACCCCACAATTTCCCGTCATTGAACAATTTCCCGTCATTGATCAACATCCTCGTGAGAAAAGTATGCTAGAAGAACTTGCCGAAGACCAAACGTCTCGCAACGAAAAATCTATGATAGAATTACTTGAAGAAGAGGAACGAGCCGCTAAGATTCAAAAATGTCTTGAAGAAATACGAATCGAGGAATGAGCACTTGCAAGACGTGCCCGATGGCTCGCGACTTACATTGACGATGAAGATGATGAGGATTCTATTCAAATGAAGGAATATTATGAAAGTTTGTCGGCCGAAATCACACCGAAGAGCCGTTAACTCTCTAAGTATGGGGGATGAGCATCTTAGCACTATTCCGGAAACGGAATCGTCTTGTGTTGAGAACCTTGTCCCACCCCCAAGTGAGTGCGAGGGTGTATTCGATATGATGTGTGATGAGCCTATTGATGATGATTCTTCTCCTCCCACCCTTAATGATTCTGTTGAGATGATCTCAGAAGTCTGAAAATGACTATACGTCGTTTGATGATTCCTTATCGTGTGGAGACATCGATTATGTTGAGGAAAATCCTTCTGAGCTCGTCAGCTTAGAAGAAGTGAGAGATTTTGAGCCCAAAGATCGAGAAATTGACACTGATTTTGAAACGGATGATGAAGATATTCTTGTTGTGTCGGAGGAACCTTTCACTATGGCATTCACTAATCCTCTTTTGACTTGATTCGAATTTACTCTAGTTTCAGATAACCCAATCTTTGACATTCATAATGAGGATAGTGACTCTTACTTTGAAAACCCCATTACCTCTTTACCCGAGCTCGAGGATTCTACTTTTGAAGAAAAGAAAAGTGGCAATCCCACTTCGACTTTAGACCTTCTCGAGGAGTTCGCCGATGAACTTCGCTCTTATTGATCATTCTCCACCAGGAGATGATAATGTGCACTTCGACTTTGAAGCCGACCTCACTGAATTGGAAAATCTTTTATACAATTAAGCCGATTCGTCGGTGACACTCTTATGGAAGAGGTCGACTCATTTCTTTCTCGGGGTGACTCGATGCCTCCGGGTTTTCAGAGTGACGAGTATGGCTTAGATCCATCATCCACCCGTCCGCTTGCTAAACCGCCGGATGATGGAACCTCTTCTAAGCCCGATCTGGATATTCTCATTGCTTCAGTGGTGGATAAGATTGTTGAACATTCGCTCAATGTTCCTCAATCTAATCTTTTGCCCACCCAACCCACCCGTTGTCAAAAATTTGACACTCTCCTTTCTTATCCCATTTCTTCTCCATATCTTAACTCTTACGGAGTGAAGATACCATCTTTGACCCGGTATTTCTCATTCTTTTAAGCCGGTTATATCTCATCGAAGTGGAACTTTCAGCACATTCAATGTTTATCCAAACCATTTGAATGAAAGTCCGATGGAGATTCTCTATTCCACTTGCTTCCCCAGGACAAATGAATTGAGGTCGAGTCAAGCTAACGACTCGGTTAACAAAAACAGTAGCATTTCATGGGTGTCCACCCATGTTTCTATCTTCTTTCTATTTTCTAACACTAAGTGTGGGGGAATTCCCCACTGTTGTTTGCTTGTTGTATGTTTGCTCTCTGTTTTCGATTCCGTAGATCGTGATGATTGATGCGCTTTGTTTTCAATCCGCCCAATATCCGATATTTTTGCTAACGTTTATCTAGGGATATCTTTATAAATCCTTTTTGTGAAAAAAGATTTCTCTTCCACACTTGGCTAGTAGTATTACCTTTTTCCGTTCTATAGTTTCGGCTACGGCCGGTACTTTGAATATTGAGGGCAATATTCAATTCTAAGTGTGGGGGGAATTCTAAGCGAATTTTGATCACATGTGTACCTTCTAGTACCCTAGCACCCCCGTTTTGACCAAATTTTTAAAATTTTTATCGTTTTAAGTCAAGTATTTACATTTACAAGAAGTGCTTTGCACAAAATAATCGTTGATACTTGGTGTTAATGGTAGTTTAGTCTTGATTCGGCTAGAACAAGGGGCGACTCTGCTAGAGTGTTGATCTAGCTGCTCTCTTAACATTAGGCTAAGGTTTTACGCGTTGTGCAAATGAAAATGCTAAGCGTAGAGTAGTTGGTTCTCTTTAGAGCTTATATAAGTAATCTATGGATTTTTCTCCCAGAAGCTAACTAATTGGAGTTAAATACGTGCTCATTGTCAACTTTTTGAACATTCAAATCGTCTTGTTACAATAAAAAGTTTTTAAGCAAAATTGATTTAGAGTCCGAGTTCAACTTTTTATTTAAATTTCGGAGAAAGCATACTTTCTTAAAATCTGAATAATGTTGCAAAATGAAAGTAGTAAAATGCTTGAATGATGCAAAAGTTGCAAGTTTAAAGTTCAAAGTCAAAATGAAAAAAAAAAAGTGAAAAAAGTTGAAAAATGAAAAAAAAAAGAAAAGAAAAGAAAAATATGAGTTGCGTGAATAAAAGCATTATGTTGCTTATGAATAAATGTGCGAAACATGCTTTTTCTTAAATTTAAATCGGAAGTTGAACTCGTATTCGTCAAAGTTGTCTAAAAGTTTGACGGTAATTTGAAATCCTTGATTTCAAAGATCCCGAAAGCTCAGATACTATTCTCGAGGGTGAAAACCTAGCCTCCTTAAAAGGACAAGCTGAGAAGAAAGTTGCAACATGGAGTGATCTCACCTTTGAATCTCGAATTTCTAGATTGTCGTCGGTTGTAATCCATTTAGGTTTAGTTTTAACTTAACGGTAGCTTCGTAAATCTTTGGAATCAATTCCGCTAATTCGGTACTATTCTCTGTGAGGTGTCAAAAGACCGGTCACTTAAAACTAATGTTTTGGGATGTGCCGAGAAGAAAGCCGCTACATGGAAGAGGCCCTTTCGATCCTTAGACTTTCATCGTTTCCGGTGGGTTAGTACTTTAGTTAAGTGGATAACAATCATAACAAATGTCGATTTCAATGGTCAAACTTTTGAAAATGAGCACAATCACTTAAATTTTATAAATTGCGGGAGTAAAAAGTTAAGTCTCGACTTACATAGATTATTGATATAAGTAGTGTTAGTATTTTACAAAAACGTTTGCACAATAAGTTTAAGCTTGGTTTGAGAGTATCAAAAAGAGGATGACGATTACAATTCCTCGGAGACACCCATTTTGCGTGAATCCCGTTCCGTGATGCCATGTTTTGATAATCAAGCACGTTATTTATTTACGTTCAAATTTAAATTTCTCGTAGTTGAATAAAAAGTCGAAACGGGGTATTCTTGGTATTTTTGATCCTTTCATTACTTCATATGATCGGATTGCTAGGGACTAGCAATTGATAGTGTGGGGGATTTGATGAGTGCTTATTCACTCACCATTTTTTACCCATCTAAGACCACAAAAACGTCTAAAAACACGGAAATATGACCAAATATACTGCAGATATCCTTGGAGTGTGTTTTTATGTATTTCAGGTACAAAGGATCGAAAACAGGGCAAAAACGGACAGAAATGAGCTTGGAATGACAAGCGTGCTTTCTTGGACGGAGCCGGAAGGTGGATATTTTACATTTTGGATCCCGGGGCGCATATTTGGAGTGAGAGTGGGGATAACAAAATCAAACCGAACCCTAAACCCGAAATTATCTTTTCAACCCAAAATTACCTTTCTACCATTTACCCGAACCCAATTTACCATTTTACACTTAAAGCGTTTTCACTAAAAATAATTATTTTTATTTTTAACCATTTTTTATTTACAACAATTATTTTTATTAAAACCAATTTTTATTAAAAATATTTTTCTATCTAAAAAAAAAAAAAAAAAAGTTTTATAACAAAAACACAAAAATACATTTACTTTAAAAACTTTTTCTAAAAACAAAATACTAAATAAAACTTAAACCCACTAATCCCTTTGGCCCCTTTGTCATTTCACTTGAACCCCTGACCCATTCCCTTAACCCATCCAACTTGAAACCCTTTTTTACCCGTTTCTATTTTTTTACCCATTCACTTGCCAAACTAAAACCGAACAAGAAACCTTGGCGCCAAGAAACTTTTCCCCCTCGTCCCTTTCCTCTCTCACTTCTGTCATTCTCATCCCCAGAAGAGTCCAAGGCATGTCACATGGCTTTCTTTGCCAACTTGGCAATCCACAACACAAAAGCAAAATCAATGGTTGTGATGTCTTACCTTGGTCCCCAATCAAGATCAATGGTTATGATGAAGGTTGAACAAGCACAGATGGACAATCTCTCACTCATTCCCTCACACAAGTAACACAAGATACATGAAGACAAGGAGAAGACAGATTCTTGTTTTAGTATAAATAGGCTATGAATGTAGATTTGTAAACTTGTCTAGAAGTTCTAATTCTAGTACCATTTTTATTTTTATTTAAACTACTTGTAATTTTAATTTTTATTGCAATTTAAATTCCAGTTTTTTTTTTAAAATTCCATTGCACTTTTAATTTTTCATGTTCTTGAATTAAGTTAATTGTTATTTCAAAGTGTTTGTTAAAGTAGGTTAAATTCATTTTGAGTTTGTGTTAGTAATGCAAATCAGTTTTTAAAAAATCTCTACATCTTCACAGTTCCAAATCCTGTTTTACTGCCCCTAAAGGGTGTTTGGTTTAAGCTAGAGCTTGGGTCAAAACTCACTTTTACCCACTTTGACTTCATAAGTCAAAGTTCTTTTAATGCTTCTAAGTTATTTTTGATAGTTGAAACTGATATCACAATCCTTGCATAAGTGTGTTTAAAAAAAGGAGTCTTTTAAATCTTTCTTGATCTACACAAATCTTTGTTGTTCATATGCTCCAAACTTCTTCACATTTCAACTAAATTTTCCACAAAAAGCAGCTTTTATTGAATCTTCATACATAAATCTCAATCTTTTTGAGGTCTTGTGCACTTAAATTCCGTTTAGTTAGGTTAAAATTCCCTTAAAAAAAAGGTTGCTTTTGTTCCTTATTGTTCTGTAGCAGCCCCAAGTACCCCATTTCTAGCTTAATTTTAGGTTGATTAAAGTTAGACTTAGGATTAAATTTCAGTTTTACAATTAGTTTATAGATAGGTAATTATATTTTTTAGCTTATCTTTAGATTTGGTGCTTATTGGCTTGCTTATTTATGCCCTTGAATGTACCCACTTCCCTTTTATGTTTACGTCTTCTTGTCATAGCAGCTCTAGCGCCCATTTGCACCCTTTTTTAAGCTTGTATCAGGGGATTTTGTGGGGCAAAAGCTTGCCCCACTTGCCTTCTAGACCTCTTAAGCTCACAAGCTAATGCCCGCTATAGCTTATGTAGGATTGGCGTAAAATGACCCATATGGGACTGTTTTGCCCACTTGTTGACATGGTGGAGAGTTGTAGCTTTGCTTATTAGCTTACTTATTGCTTAATTTAGGTCACTTTAGTCCCTTTAGGTATGTAGAAGAGTGCTCATTAGGGTAGTAGCTTATTTCAAGCTTTTGTGTCTTAATTTCCTTCAAGCAGTCCCCAAACCTTTAAGTATTGCTGCTGAAAAAAAGGGGTACATTATGCATTTTATTTAGGCTTTTCCAAGTTTAGTGTTTATTGAGAAATCTTAATTTTAAGTTACTTGTCAAATTGCCAAAAGCTAAAAAAGAAAAAATAAAAGAAACAAGAAGGATAGAGGGTAGAGGGTAGAATCGAACCGAGACTTTCGGTCTCTTCCCACGACCACACACCCATACTCCTCCATACCATCTGCTCTAGCTTTGATTTTTAATTTCTTTTCATTGTATTCTTTTAAATACATTTTTAGTAAATAAGCTTAAAAGATCTTTTCCAATATTAACTGATTATAGGATTAAGCGGTTTTTAATTTCCTCTTATTTAGTGTTTAACAAAGTAGTTTTTTGGTAATTTTTTAAATTCATTAGTTATTTTTAATAATTAGTTTTTATAAATTTAGTATTTAATTCATAAAAAATAAAATAAAAGTCGAAAAAAATACCCGGCTTTTTCCCAAAATTATTTTTAGTCGTTTAGAGTGTGGGAAAATAGGTTTCGCACCCGTAGGCCTTAAATTGCAAAAAATTCACGTTTTAGGCTCGGTGCGTTTCCGGTTTTCGCGTTTTTGCATTATAGCACCCTAGGACTTAATTTAGCTTAGTTTTATTGTTCCGTATGCTTAGTAGTAGTTAATTTAATCATTTACTTCGTTTACATGTTTTATTTTCTTTCCCGTTCTTTAATTTGTAGAATAGCGTAACCAAAATCAAAAATTCCCGATCCATTCAAGCACTTTAATTCCAAACCTCAAACGTCACCGTCAATTCACACCTCGTTGGGAAACGACCCGGGTAATCACTTACCCGGTATCACTTATAGAGTATTCGCGGGTTTTGCGTGTCAACCTTTTTCCTAAAAGGTTGGTTTTTCGTAATTCTCTCGCTTATTTGTAATTTGATATTTTCATATTAAAAATGACTCATCAATTTTTGGCAGGTTGTGTTGCGACAATATCGTTAAGGTTTGACGATTAGTGACTTGAAGAAGCTTCCTCGTGAAGTTATTTGCTTTCAAAAAACCCAAAAACCCAAAAATATTTTCCTTTTCAAAATTTATTTTCTCTTTTATGTTTTTATTTATCAAAACCCCAAAAATATTCTTCTCATTCCTCTTATTCGTTGATTCTATTTCTCTTACCCTCTTTCACCGTTTGATTCTATTCTTCGTATCCTCTCGATCACTTAATTCTATTTCATTAACCCTCTACAAGTTTAATTCTCATGGCGACGATCGATTATCGTCGTTGTTTTCACTGTAAAGGCCGTATGGAAGAGGATCAACTTTATTGTCTCAATCGCGATTGTATATGTGGCGGTGTGGAAGAGTGGTGCAAGGAAATATTTCTATTGGTGTGAATTATCCGACAAAAACTCTCTCGATGATTCTCCAAGTTTTTCCGACCTCCCACCTCAACCCGAGATTTGTTCTCTTGTTTCTAAGCCTAAACCGTCTAGATTTGATCTAAATCTTTCGCAATTTACGGTTAAGAGAAAAGAACAAGAACCGGAGACCAAAATGGAAGTGGTGGAAATTGCTAGCTCTGAGAGCACACCACTTGTCCCACCTCCGGAATCTTGAAACCTTTTTCAAAGCGAAATCGTGAGCATGATTGAAAACTTCTTAAATGAACTTCGTCAAGATTCAACTTCGGAAATACAAATCGACTTGTGATGTTGTTGAGCCCTCGATCCCTATTCCCGAGGCCGAGATATCTTCTTTCGATCAAGATTATTGCTACGGTTGTGGAGACGTGTTACCGAATGGTTTTCGTTGTTTCAAATGTATGTGCGAGTGGTGTGGAAATTATCTTACTAATGGATTTTGTTCAATTTGTGCCGAGAATTCATTCGCTTATGATTCTAATCCAAATCCTTTTAATTATCCTCAAAACGATTTCAACTACCCTCCACAGAATTCATACGAACCACAACCGTACTATCAAGATTTCAATGATCCTTCATTTCGAATTTCTCTCCTCAAATTCCTTATTGTGCAAATTGTGGGGTCCTCATTATGATTACCAATGTCAATCATGGAATCAAAATTACTATGGACCTAATCCTTGTTATAACACTCCTTGTTTTGACAATTTCCAACCCCACAATTTCCCGTCATTGAACAATTTCCCGTCATTGATCAACATCCTCGTGAGAAAAGTATGCTAGAAGAACTTGCCGAAGACCAAGCGTCTCGCAACGAAAAATCTATGATAGAATTACTTGAAGAAGAGGAACGAGCCGCTAAGATTCAAAAATGTCTTGAAGAAATACGAATCGAGGAATGAGCACTTGCAAGACGTGCCCGATGGCTCGCGACTTACATTGACGATGAAGATGATGAGGATTCTATTCAAATGAAGGAATATTATGAAAGTTTGTCGGCCGAAATCACACCCGAAGAGCCCGTTAACTCTCTAAGTATGGGGGATGAGCATCTTAGCACTATTCCGGAAACGGAACCGTCTTGTGTTGAGAACCTTGTCCCGACCCCAAGTGAGTGCGAGGGTGTATTCGATATGATGTGTGATGAGCCTATTGATGATGATTCTTCTCCTCCCACCCTTAATGATTCTGTTGAGATGATCTCCGAGTCTGAAAATGACTATACGTCGTTTGATGATTCCTTATCGTGTGGAGACATCGATTATGTTGAGGAAAATCCTTCTGAGCTCGTCAGCTTAGAAGAAGTGAGAGATTTTGAGCTCGAAGATCGAGAAATTGACACTGATTTTGAAACAGATGATGAAGATATTCTTGTTGTGTCGGAGGAACCTTTCACTATGGCATTCACTAATCCTCTTTTTGACTTCGATTCTGAATTTACTCTAGTTTCAGATAACCCAATCTTTGACATTCATAATGAGGATAGTGACTCTTACTTTGAAAACCCCATTACCTCTTTACCCGAGCTCGAGGATTCTACTTTTGAAGAAAAGAAAAGTGGCAATCCCACTTCGACTTTAGACCTTCTCGAGGAGTTCGCCGATGAACTCGCTCTTATTGATCATTCTCCACCGGGAGATGATAATGTGCACTTCGACTTTGAAGCCGACCTCACTGAATTGGAAAATCTTTTATACAATTAAGCCTTCGATTCGTCGAGTGACACTCTTATGGAAGAGGTCGACTCATTTCTTTCTCGGGGTGACTCGATGCCTCCGGGTTTTCGAGTGGCAGTATGGCTTAGATCCATCATCCACCGTCCGCTGCTAAACCGCCGGATTATGGAATCTCTTCTAAGCCCGATACGGATATTCTCATTGCTATAGTGGTGGATAAGATTGTTGAACATTCGCTCAATGTTCCTCAATCTAATCTTTTGCCCACCCAACCCACCCGTTGTCAAAAATTTGACACTCTCCTTTCTTATCCCATTTCTTCTCCATATCTTAACTCTTACGGGAGTGAAGATACCATCTTTGACCCCGGTATTTCTCATTCTTTTAAGCCGGTTATATCTCATCGGAGGTGGAACTTTCAGGCACATTCAATGTTTATCCAAACCATTTGAATGAAAGTCCGATGGAGATTCTCTATTCCACACTTGCTTCCCCAAGGACAAATGAATTCGGGGTCGAGTCAAGCTAGCGACTTGGTTAACAAAAACAGTAGCATTTCATGGGTGTCCACCCATGTTTCTATCTTCTTTCTATTTTCTAACACTAAGTGTGGGGAATTCCCCACTTGTTGTTTGCTTGTTGTATGTTTGCTCTCTGTTTTCAGGATTCCCGTAGATCGTGATGATTGATGCTTTGTTTTCAATCCAGCCGCCCAATATCCGATCTTTGCTAACGTTTATCTAGGGATATCTTTATAAATCCTTTTTGTGAAAAAAAGATTTCTCTTCCACACTTGGCTAGTAGTATTACCTTTTTCCGTTCTATAGTTTCGGCTACGGCCGGTACTTTGAATATTGAGGGCAATATTCAATTCTAAGTGTGGGGGGAATTCTAAACGAATTTTGATCACATGTGTACCTTCTAGTACCCTAGCACCCCCGTTTTGACCAAATTTTTAAAATTTTTATCGTTTTAAGTCAAGTATTTACATTTACAAGAAGTGCTTTGCACAAAAATAATGCGTTGATACTTCGGTGTTAATGGTAGTTTAGTCTTGATTCGGCTAGAACAAGGGGAATCCCGACTCTGCTAGAGTGTTGATCTAGCTGCTCTCTTAACATTAGGCTAAGGTTTTACGCGTTGTGCAAATGAAAATGCTAAGCGTGGAGTAGTTGGTTCTCTTTAGAGCTTATATAAGTAATCTATGGCTTTTTCTCCCAGAAGCTAACTAATTGGAGTTAAATACGTGCTCATTGTCAACTTTTTGAACATTCAAATCGTCTTGTTACAATAAAAAGTTTTTAAGCAAAATTGATTTAGAGTCCGAGTTCAACTTTTTATTTAAATTTCCGAGAAAGCATACTTTCTTAAAATCTGAATAATGTTGCAAAATGAAAGTATCGTAAAATGCTTGAATGATGCAAAAGTTGCAAGTTTAAAGTTCAAAGTCAAAATGAAAAAAAAGAAAAAAAGTGAAAAAAGTTGAAAAATGAAAAAAAAAGAAAAGAAAAGAAAAATATGAGTTGCGTGAATAAAAGCATTATGTTGCTTATGAATAAATGTGCGAAACTTGCTTTTTCTTAAATTTAAATCGGAAGTTGAACTCGTATTCGTCAAAGTTGTCTAAAAGTTTGACGGTAATTTGGAAATCCTTGATTTCAAAGATCCCGAAAGCTCCGATACTATTCTCGAGGGTGAAAACCTAGCCTCCTTAAAAGGACAAGCTGAGAAGAAAGTTGCAACATGGAGTGATCTCACCTTTGAATCTCGAATTTCTAGATTGTCGTCGGTTGTAATCCATTTAGGTTTAGTTTTAACTTAACGGTAGCTTCGTAAATCTTTGGAATCGAATTCCCGCTAATTCGGTACTATTCTCTGTGAGGTGTCAAAAGACCGGTCACTTAAAACTAATGTTTTGGGATGTGCCGAGAAGAAAGCCGCTACATGGAAGAGGCCCTTTCGATCCTTAGACTTTCATCGTTTCCGGTGGGTTAGTACTTTAGTTAAGTGGATAACAATCATAACAAATGTCGATTTCAATGGTCAAACTTTTGAAAATGAGCACAATCACTTAAATTTTATAAATTGCGGGAGTAAAAAGTTAAGTCTCGACTTACATAGATTATTGATATAAGTAGTGTTAGTATTTTACAAAAACGTTTGCACAATAAGTTTAAGCTTGGTTTGAGAGTATCAAAAAGAGGATGGCGATTACAATTCCCCGGAGACACCCATTTTGCGTGAATCCCGTTCCGTGATGCCATGTTTTGATAATCAAGCACGTTATTTATTTACGTTCAAATTTAAATTTCTCGTAGTTGAATAAAAAGTCGAAACGGGGTATTCTTGGTATTTTTGATCCTTTCATTACTTCATATGATCGGATTGCTAGGGACTAGCAATTGATAGTGTGGGGATTTGATGAGTGCTTATTCACTCACCATTTTTTACCCATCTAAGACCACAAAAGCGTCTAAAACACGGAAATATGACCAAATATACTGCAGATATCCTTGGAGTGTGTTTTATGTATTTCAGGTACAAAGGATCGAAAAAGGGCAAAAGCGGGCAGAAATGAGCTTGGAATGACAAGCGTGCTTTGCGACGGGCCGGAAGGTGGATATTTTTACATTTTTGGATCCCGGGACGCATATTTGGAGTGAGAGTGGGGATAACAAAATCAAACCGAACCCTAAACCCGAAATTATCTTTTCAACCCAAAATTACCTTTCTACCATTTACCCGAACCCAATTTACCATTTTACACTTAAAACGTTTTTCACTAAAAATAATTATTTTTATTTTTAACCATTTTTTATTTACAACAATTTTTTTTATTAAAACCAATTTTTATTAAAAATATTTTATCTATCTAAAAAAAAAAAAAAGGTTTTATAACAAAAACACAAAAATACATTTACTTTAAAAAAACTTTTTCTAAAAACAAAATACTAAATAAAACTTAAACCCACTAATCCCTTTGGCCCCTTTGTCATTTCACTTGAACCCCTGACCCATTCCCTTAACCCATCCAAACCCTTTTTACCCGTTTCTATTTTTTTTACCCATTCCTGCCAAACTAAAACCCAGAACAAGAAACCTTGGCGCCAAGAAACTTTTCCCCCTCCTGTCCCTTTCCCTCTCTCACTTCTTGTCATTCTCATCCTCAGAAGAGTCCAAGGCATGTCACATGGCTTTCTTTGCCAACTTGGCAATCCACAACACAAAAGCAAAATCAATGGCTGTGATGTCTTACCTTGGTCCCCAATCAAGATCAATGGTTATGATGAAGGTTGAACAAGCACAGATGGACAATCTCTCTCTCATTCCCTCACACAAGTAACACAAGATACATGAAGACAAGGAGAAGACAGATTCTTGTTTTAGTATAAATAGGCTATGAATGTAGATTTGTAAACTTGTCTAGAAGTTCTAATTCTAGTACCATTTTTATTTTTATTTAAACTACTTGTAATTTTAATTTTTATTGCAATTTAAATTCCAGTTTTTTTTTTAAAATTCCATTGCACTTTTAATTTTTCATGTTCTTGAATTAAGTTAATTGTTATTTCAAAGTGTTTGTTAAAGTTGGTTAAATTCATTTTGAGTTTGTGTTAGTAATGCAAATCAGTTTTTAAAAAATCTCTACATCTTCACAGGTTCCAAATCTGTTTTCTTGCCCTAAAGGGTGTTTGGTTTAAGCTAGAGCTTGGGTCAAAACTCACTTTTACCCACTTTGACTTCATAAGTCAAAGTTCTTTTAATGCTTCTAAGTTATTTTTGATAGTTGGCTGATATCACAATCCTTGCATAAGTGTGTTTAAAAAAAGGAGTCTTTTCGTCTTTCTTGATCTACACAAATCTTTGTTGTCCAAACTTCTTCACATTTCAACTAAATTTTCCACAAAAACGCTTTTATTGAATCTTCATACATAAATCTCAATCTTTTTGAGGTCTTGTGCACTTAAATTCCGTTTAGTTCAGTTAAAATTCCCTTAAAAAAAAGGTTGCTTTTGTTCCTTATTGTTCATGCTTGACCCAAGTACCCCATTTCTAGCTTAATTTTAGGTTGATTAAAGTTAGACTTAGGATTAAATTTCAGTTTTACAATTAGTTTATAGATAGGTAATTATATTTTTTAGCTTATCTTTAGATTTGGTGCTTATTGGCTTGCTTATTTATGCCCTTGAATGTACCCAGCTTCCTTTTATGTTTACGTCTTCTTGTCATAGCGACTCTAGCGACCCATTTGCACCCTTTTTTAAGCTTGTAATCAGGGATTTTGTGGGGGCAAAAGCTTGCCCCCCAGCTTGCCTTCTAGACCTCTTAAGCTCACAAGCTAATGCCCGCTATAGCTTATGTAGGATTGGCGTAAAATGACCCATATGGGACTGTTTTTGCCCACTTGTTGCAGGCGACATGGTGGAGAGTTGTAGCTTTGCTTATTAGCTTACTTATTGCTTAATTTAGGTCACTTTAGTCCCTTTAGGTATGTAGAAGAGTGCTCATTAGGGTAGTAGCTTATTTCAAGCTTTTTGTGTCTTAATTTCCCTTCAAGCAGGTCCCCAAACCTTTAAGTATTCTTTGAAAAAAGGGGTACATTATGCATTTTATTTAGGCTTTTCCAAGTTTAGTGTTTATTGAGAAATCTTAATTTTAAGTTACTTGTCAAATTGCCAAAAGCTAAAAAAGAAAAAATAAAAGAAACAAGAAGGATAGAGGGTAGAGGGTAGAATCGAACCAGAGACTTTCCGGTCTCTTCCCACGACCACACACCCATACTCCTCCATACCATCTGCTCTAGCTTTGATTTTTTAATTTCTTTTCACTGTTATTCTTTTAAATACATTTTTAGTAAATAAGCTTAAAAGATCTTTTCAATATTAACGATTATAGGATTAAGCGGTTTTAATTTTCTCTTATTTAGTGTTTAACAAAGTAGTTTTTGGTAATTTTTTAAATTCATTAGTTATTTTTAATAATTAGTTTTTATAAATTTAGTATTTAATTCATAAAAAATAAAATAAAAGTCGAAAAAATACCCGGCTTTTTCCCAAAATTATTTTTAGTCGTTTAGAGTGTGGGAAAATAGGTTTAGCACCGTAGGCCTTAAATTGCAAAAATTCACGTTTTAGGCTCGGTCGTTTAGGTTTTAGCGTTTTTGCATTGTAGCACCCTAGGACTTAATTTAGCTTAGTTTTATTGTTCCGTATGCTTAGTAGTAGTTAATTTAATCATTTACTTTGTTTACATGTTTTATTTTCTTTCCGTTCTTTAATTTGTAGAATAAGCGTAACCAAAATCAAAAATTCCCGATCCATTCAAGCACTTTAATTCCAAACCTCAAACATCACCGTCAATTCACACCTCGTTGGGAAGCGACCGGGTAATCACTTACCCGGTATCACTTATAGAGTATTCGCGGGTTTTGCGTGTCAACCTTTTTCCTAAAAGGTTGGTTTTTCGTAATTCTCTCGCTTATTTGTAATTTGATATTTTCATATTAAAAATGACTCATCAATTTTTGGCGCCGCTGCCGGGGAGGTTGTGTTGCGACAATATCGTTAAGGTTTGACGATTAGTGACTTGAAGAAGCTTCCTCGTGAAGTTATTTGCTTTCCAAAAACCCAAAAACCCAAAAATATTTTCCTTTTCAAAATTTATTTTCTCTTTTATGTTTTTTATTTATCAAAACCCCAAAAATATTCTTCTCATTCCTCTTATTCGTTGATTCTATTTCTCTTACCCTCTTTCACCGTTTGATTCTATTCTTCGTATCCTCTCGATCACTTAATTCTATTTCATTAACCCTCTACAAGTTTAATTCTCATGGCGACGATCGATTATAAATCGTTGTTTTCTTAAAAGGCCGTATGGAAGAGGATCAACTTTATTGTCTCAATCGCGATTGTATATGTGAGCGGTGTGGAAGAGTTGGTGCAAGGAAATATTGCTATTGGTGCGAATTATCCGACAAAAACTCTCTCGATGATTCTCCAAGTTTTTCCGACCTCCCACCTCAACCCGAGATTTGTTCTCTTGTTTCTAAGCCTAAACCGTCTAGATTTGATCAAAATCTTTCGCAATTTACGGTTAAGAGAAAAGAACAAGAACCGGAGACCAAAACGGAAGTGGTGGAAATTGCTAGCTCACGAGAGCACACCACTTGTCCCACCTCCGGAATCTTGAAACCTTTTCAAGCGAAATCGTGAGCATGATTGAAAACTTCTTAAATGAACTTCGTCAAGATTCAACCGGAAATACAAATCGACTTGTGATGTTGTTGAGCCCTCGATCCCTATTCAGAGCCGAGATATCTTCTTTCGATCAAGATTATTGCTACGGTTGTGGAGACGTGTTACCGAATGGTTTTCGTTGTTTCAAATGTATGTGCGAGTGGTGTGGAAATTATCTTACTAATGGATTTTGTTCAATTTGTGCGAGAATTCATTAAACGCTTATGATTCTAATCCAAATCCTTTTAATTATCCTCAAAACGATTTCAACTACCCTCCACAGAATTCATACGAACCACAACCGTACTATCAAGATTTCAATGATCCTTCATTTCAGAATTTCTCTCCTCAAATTCCTTATTGTGCAAATTGTGGGGTCCTCATTATGATTACCAATGTCAATCATGGAATCAAAATTACTATGGACCTAATCCTTGTTATAACACTCCTTGTTTTGACAATTTCCAACCCCACAATTTCCCGTCATTGAACAATTTCCCGTCATTGATCAACATCCTCGTGAGAAAAGTATGCTAGAAGAACTTGCCGAAGACCAAGCGTCTCATACGAAAAATCTATGATAGAATTACTTGAAGAAGAGGAACGAGCCGCTAAGATTCAAAAATGTCTTGAAGAAATACGAATCGAGGAATGAGCACTTGCAAGACGTGCCCGATGGCTCGCGACTTACATTGACGATGAAGATGATGAGGATTCTATTCAAATGAAGGAATATTATGAAAGTTTGTCGGCGAAATCACACCGAAGAGCCCGTTAACTCTCTAAGTATGGGGGATGAGCATCTTAGCACTATTCGGAAGCGGAACCGTCTTGTGTTGAGAACCTTGTCCCGACCCCAAGTGAGTGCGAGGGTGTATTCGATATGATGTGTGATGAGCCTATTGATGATGATTCTTCTCCTCCCACCCTTAATGATTCTGTTGAGATGATCTCCGAGTCTGAAAATGACTATACGTCGTTTGATGATTCCTTATCGTGTGGAGACATCGATTATGTTGAGGAAAATCCTTCTGAGCTCGTCAGCTTAGAAGAAGTGAGAGATTTTGAGCTCGAAGATCGAGAAATTGACACTGATTTTGAAACAGATGATGAAGATATTCTTGTTGTGTCGGAGGAACCTTTCACTATGGCATTCACTAATCCTCTTTTTGACTTCGATTCTGAATTTACTCTAGTTTCATATAACCCAATCTTTGACATTCATAATGAGGATAGTGACTCTTACTTTGAAAACCCCATTACCTCTTTACCCGAGCTCGAGGATTCTACTTTTGAAGAAAAGAAAAGTGGCAATCCCACTTCGACTTTAGACCTTCTCGAGGAGTTCGCCGATGAACTCGCTCTTATTGATCATTCTCCACCGGGAGATGATAATGTGCACTTCGACTTTGAAGCCGACCTCACTGAATTGGAAAATCTTTTATACAATTAAGCCTTCGATTCGTCGAGTGACACTCTTATGGAAGAGGTCGACTCATTTCTTTCTCGGGGTGACTCGATGCCTCGGGTTTTCAGTGGCGAGTATGGCTTAGATCCATCATCCACCCGTCCGTCTGCTAAACCGCCGGATGATGGAATCTCTTCTAAGCCCGATACGGATATTCTCATTGCTATAGTGGTGGATAAGATTGTTGAACATTCGCTCAATGTTCCTCAATCTAATCTTTTGCCCACCAAACCCACCCGTTGTCAAAAATTTGACACTCTCCTTTCTTATCCCATTACTTCTCCATATTTTAACTCTTACGGGAGTGAAGATACCATCTTTGACCCCGGTATTTCTCATTCTTTTAAGCCGGTTATATCTCATCGGAGTGGAACTTTCAGCACATTCAATGTTTATCCAAACCATTTGAATGAAAGTCAGATGGAGATTCTCTATTCCACACTTGCTTCCCCAAGGACAAATGAATTCGGGGCCGAGTCAAGCTAGCGACTCGGTTAACAAAAACAATAGCATTTCATGGGTGTCCACCCATGTTTCTATCTTCTTTCTACTTTCTAACACTAAGTGTGGGGAATTCCCCTTGTTGTTTGCTTGTTGTATGTTTGCTCTCTGTTTTCAGGATTCCCGTAGATCGTGATGATTGATGCTTTGTTTTCAATCCGGTAGCCCAATATCCGATCTTTTTCCTAACGTTTATCTAGGGATATCTTTATAAATCCTTTTTGTGAAAAAAGATTTCTCTTCCACACTTGGCTAGTAGTATTACCTTTTTCCGTTCTATAGTTTCTACGGGTACTTTGAATATTGAGGGCAATATTCAATTCTAAGTGTGGGGGGGAATTCTAAATGAATTTTGATCACATGTGTACCTTCTAGTACCCTAGCACCCCCGTTTTGACCAAATTTTTAAAATTTTTATCGTTTTAAGTCAAGTATTTACATTTACAAGAAGTGCTTTGCACAAAAATAATCGTTGATACTTGGTGTTAATGGTAGTTTAGTCTTGATTCGGCTAGAACAAGGGAATCCCGACTCTGCTAGAGTGTTGATCTAGCTGCTCTCTTAACATTAGGCTAAGGTTTTACGCGTTGTGCAAATGAAAATGCTAAGCGTAGAGTAGTTGGTTCTCTTTAGAGCTTATATAAGTAATCTATGGATTTTTCTCCCAGAAGCTAACTAATTGGACTTAAATACGTGCTCATTGTCAACTTTTTGAACATTCAAATCGTCTTGTTACAATAAAAAGTTTTTAAGCAAAATTGATTTAGAGTCCGAGTTCAACTTTTTATTTAAATTTCCGAGAAAGCATACTTTCTTAAAATCTGAATAATGTTGCAAAATGAAAGTACCGTAAAATGCTTGAATGATGCAAAAGTTGCAAGTTTAAAGTTCAAAGTCAAAATGAAAAAAAAAAAAAAGTGAAAAAAGTTGAAAAATGAAAAAAAAAAGAAAAGAAAAGAAAAATATGAGTTGCGTGAATAAAAGCATTATGTTGCTTATGAATAAATGTGCGAAACTTGCTTTTTCTTAAATTTAAATCGGAAGTTGAACTCGTATTCGTCAAAGTTGTCTAAAAGTTTGACGGTAATTTGGAAATCCTTGATTTCAAAGATCCCGAAAGCTCCGATACTATTCTCGAGGGTGAAAACCTAGCCTCCTTAAAAGGACAAGCTGAGAAGAAAGTTGCAACATGGAGTGATCTCACCTTTGAATCTCGAATTTCTAGATTGTCGTCGGTTGTAATCCATTTAGGTTTAGTTTTAACTTAACGGTAGCTTCAGTAAATCTTTGGAATCGAATTCCGCTAATTCCGGTACTATTCTCTGTGAGGTGTCAAAAGACCGGTCACTTAAAACTAATGTTTTGGGATGTGCCGAGAAGAAAGCCGCTACATGGAAGAGGCCCTTTCGATCCTTAGACTTTCATCGTTTCCGGTGGGTTAGTACTTTAGTTAAGTGGATAACAATCATAACAAATGTCGATTTCAATGGTCAAACTTTTGAAAATGAGCACAATCACTTAAATTTTATAAATTGCGGGAGTAAAAAGTTAAGTCTCGACTTACATAGATTATTGATATAAGTAGTGTTAGTATTTTACAAAAACGTTTGCACAATAAGTTTAAGCTTGGTTTGAGAGTATCAAAAAGAGGATGGCGATTACAATTCCCCGGAGACACCCATTTTGCGTGAATCCCGTTCCGTGATGCCATGTTTTGATAATCAAGCACGTTATTTATTTACGTTCAAATTTAAATTTCTCGTAGTTGAATAAAAAGTCGAAACGGGGTATTCTTGGTATTTTGATCCTTTCATTACTTCATATGATCGGATTGCTAGGGACTAGCAATTGATAGTGTGGGGATTTGATGAGTGCTTATTCACTCATCATTTTTACCCATCTAAGACCACAAAACGTCTAAAAACACGGAAATATGACCAAATATACTGCAAATATCCTTGGAGTGTGTTTTTATGTATTTCGGTACAAAGGATCAGCAGGGCAAAAGCGGACAGAAATGAGCTTGGAATGACAAGCGTGCTTTTGGACGGAGCCGGAAGGTGGATATTTTACATTTTGGATCCGGGACGCATATTTGGAGTGAGACTGGGGATAACAAAATCAAACCGAACCCTAAACCCGAAATTATCTTTTCAACCCAAAATTACCTTTCTACCATTTACAGACCCAATTTACCATTTTACACTTAAAACGTTTTTCACTAAAAATAATTATTTTTATTTTTAACCATTTTTATTTACAACAATTATTTTTATTAAAACCAATTTTTATTAAAATATTTTATCTATCTAAAAAAGGTTTTATAACAAAAACACAAAAATACATTTACTTTAAAAAACTTTTTCTAAAAACAAAATACTAAATAAAACTTAAACCCACTAATCCCTTTGGCCCCTTTGTCATTTCACTTGAACCCCTGACCCATTCCCTTAACCCATCCAACTTGAAACCCTTTTTACCCGTTTCTATTTTTTACCCATTCACTGCCAAACTAAAACCAGAACAAGAAACCTTGGCGCCAAGAAACTTTTCCCCTCCTCCCTTTCCCTCTCTCACTTCCTGTCATTCTCATCCCCAGAAGAGTCCAAGGCATGTCACATGGCTTTCTTTGCCAACTTGGCAATCCACAACACAAAAGCAAAATCAATGGTACGTGATGTCTTACCTTGGTCCCCAATCAAGATCAATGGTTATGATGAAGGTTGAACAAGCACAGATGGACAATCTCTCTCTCATTCCCTCACACAAGTAACACAGTACATGAAGACAAGGAGAAGACAGATTCTTGTTTTAGTATAAATAGGCTATGAATGTAGATTTGTAAACTTGTCTAGAAGTTCTAATTCTAGTACCATTTTTATTTTTATTTAAACTACTTGTAATTTTAATTTTTATTGCAATTTAAATTCCAGTTTTTTTTTTAAAATTCCATTGCACTTTTAATTTTTCATGTTCTTGAATTAAGTTAATTGTGATTTCAAAGTGTTTGTTAAAGTTGGTTAAATTCATTTTGAGTTTGTGTTAGTAATGCAAATCAGTTTTTAAAAAATCTCTACATCTTCACAGTTCCAAATCTGTTTTACAGCCCTAAAGGGTGTTTGGTTTAAGCTAGAGCTTGGGTCAAAACTCACTTTTACCCACTTTGACTTCATAAGTCAAAGTTCTTTTAATGCTTCTAAGTTATTTTTGATAGTTGAAACTGATATCACAATCCTTGCATAAGTGTGTTTAAAAAAAAGGAGTCTTTTCTGTCTTCTTGATCTACACAAATCTTTGTTGTTCATATGCTCCAAACTTCTTCACATTTCAACTAAATTTTCCACAAAAAAAAGCTTTTATTGAATCTTCATACATAAATCTCAATCTTTTTGAGGTCTTGTGCACTTAAATTCCGTTTAGTTCAGTTAAAATTCCCTTAAAAAAAAAGGTTGCTTTTGTTCCTTATTGTTCTGTAGCAGCCCCAAGTACCCCATTTCTAGCTTAATTTTAGGTTGATTAAAGTTAGACTTAGGATTAAATTTCAGTTTTACAATTAGTTTATAGATAGGTAATTATATTTTTTAGCTTATCTTTAGATTTGGTGCTTATTGGCTTGCTTATTTATGCCCTTGAATGTACCCACTTCCCTTTCTCGTTTACGTCTTCTTGTCATAGCGACTCTAGCGCCCATTTGCAGCCCTTTTTTAAGCTTGTAATCAGGGATTTTGTGGGGGCAAAAGCTTGCCCCCCAGCTTGCCTTCTAGACCTCTTAAGCTCACAAGCTAATGCCCGCTATAGCTTATGTAGGATTGGCGTAAAATGACCCATATGGGACTGTTTTGCCCATTGCTGGCTGACATGGTGGAGAGTTGTAGCTTTGCTTATTAGCTTACTTATTGCTTAATTTAGGTCACTTTAGTCCCTTTAGGTATGTAGAAGAGTGCTCATTAGGGTAGTAGCTTATTTCAAGCTTTTTGTGTCTTAATTTCCCTTCAAACAGTCCCCAAACCTTTAAGTATTGCTTTGCTTTGAAAAAAAGGGGCATTTATGCATTTTATTTAGGCTTTTCCAAGTTTAGTGTTTATTGAGAAATCTTAATTTTAAGTTACTTGTCAAATTGCCAAAAGCTAAAAAAGAAAAAAATAAAAGAAACAAGAAGGATAGAGGGTAGAGGGTAGAATCGAACCAGAGACTTTCCGGTCTCTTCCCACGACCACACACCCATACTCCTCCATACCATCTGCTCTAGCTTTGATTTTTTAATTTCTTTTCACTGTTATTCTTTTAAATACATTTTTAGTAAATAAGCTTAAAAGATCTTTTCCAATATTAACTGATTATAGGATTAAGCGGTTTTTAATTTTCTCTTATTTAGTGTTTAACAAAGTAGTTTTTTGGTAATTTTTTAAATTCATTAGTTATTTTTAATAATTAGTTTTTATAAATTTAGTATTTAATTCATAAAAAATAAAATAAAAGTCGAAAAAATACCCGGCTTTTTCCCAAAATTATTTTTAGTCGTTTAGAGTGTGGGAAAATAGGTTTCGCACCCGTAGGCCTTAAATTGCAAAAAATTCACGTTTTAGGCTCGGTCTTTGGTTTTGCGTTTTTGCATTGTAGCACCCTAGGACTTAATTTAGCTTAGTTTTATTGTTCCGTATGCTTAGTAGTAGTTAATTTAGTCATTTACTTCGTTTACATGTTTTATTTTCTTTCCCGTTCTTTAATTTGTAGAATAGCGTAACCAAAATCAAAAATTCCCGATCCATTCAAGCACTTTAATTCCAAACCTCAAACGTCACCGTCAATTCACACCTCGTTGGGAAACGACCCGGGTAATCACTTACCCGGTATCACTTATAGAGTATTCGCGGGTTTTGCGTGTCAACCTTTTTCCTAAAAGGTTGGTTTTTCGTAATTCTCTCGCTTATTTCGTATTTGACATTTTTGTATATAACAATTGACTAATCAGAACCTTATGATATGAGTTATCTGATATGTCATCTGTTGAACTTTGTGTTTGATTTTGATATGTGTCATTTATGACAAATCTGTTTGACATAAGTTAGTTTGATACCCGAGCCAATATTTCACTAGTCATGGGGGTTTCATGTCCGTGTCAGTGATGCACCTCTGACATGACTCTAGGGCAGTAGAGTGGTGTTCTGCCACGTCCCTTTCCGTTATATGTTTATTGATAGTATGGCCACTATCCGTCGTTGGAAGCGTATGGATGCATCCTAGATCCGATCTGTTATCCGATATATTTCGGTGAATGATGTCGTGTGCAATACGTGTCTTCACAAAATTCTGGGAGCTAGCTACTCCAATTAGTTTATGAGGTTACCTTCTGAATAAGGAAGATATTTCGATATGATATGATTCGGGCTCGTGGTAGTTAACTAAATCTTTATCTGTTATTTCTATGTTAAGCATTCTGAGTATGGTTCGGTATGTTCAAGTGTTTATGATTATGTGCTAGGCTTATTATATGTTATTACAAGTGTTTATGCTTTTGTATAATTATGTGACTACCATTTGTTATGCTAGGATAGGATTAATATGTTTGAACAATGATTCATATATCGACATTATGTTAGTTTATCGTTACGTGAATGCGTTGATCTGTGAGATGAATGTGCTAGTGTACAATTGAGTGTTTTGGAAGTTTAGTATGTATAATGGTTCGATTAATTTTATAAACCTTGCCTATCGGTTAGTTATCTGCATGCATATGTGACCGCCATGTTAAAACTCTGCGATGTTGGGATTCGATCCGAGAACTGGTTTAGCTTACGATATCTCGTTCGATAATTGCTAATGGCTATGTTATGTCTTTGTTTATTTAGTTATAGTTTGTCTCTTGTGTGTTCTATCGTATGTGTGACCGCCATGATCATGCTATTTCATTGCTACAATATTGAATTAAGCGTGTTAAATGTGGATTAATTAATTTCTATGAATGCCATGATTATTTTCTAGAAAGTGTTTTCCGTTAGCCTTTAGATATTCCGTTTGGCTTATATGAACTCTACTACCTGGATGTATTGAATGTCTTATTATTTTGATGTGTTTGGAGTATGTGCCATCATTATGCTATGTGTTTGTTCTTGATCGTTATTTGTTCTTCGGTTTACGTATGATTGCGCTTCCGCAGAATCCTCAATGATTCATTGATCTCATTCCGGGGTGACTTCGTTATTCGTTTCTTTGTTTTATTTTGTAAATTCTATTTTGTTTAGTTTCCGTTCTGTTATATCCGTTCCTTTGGGCTTTGTAAGCTCACCGCATTTTCTTTTCCTGCGGCAGGTATTAAGCATTCAAGATGAGTTTATGGGATAGCTGATCTGGGTTGAGAGTAGAGACGAGAGCAAGTTTTGAAATAAGGATCTTAAATTTATTTTGATTATTAAGTTATTTATATTTTCTTTTGTAAGTTTTGTAAAGGCTTCCACTATTGTATAGTACTTAAGGTTCTGATATGAAACTGTATTTGTGACATCTTTACCCTTGTCGGGTTGGGGTGTTACAATCAAAGCCAGAAGAAGTTTCAGCTAGAAATCTCAAGGATGAAAGCTTTTAGAGCAAAGACCATAGCTGCTGAACAATTGAGAGGAGACCATACTCAACAGTATGCAATGTTGAGGGATTATGTTTTGGAGCTTAAGGAAAATAATCCCAATACAACTGTGTAGATCAAGTGTGAAAGATCTAATAATCCAGATGAGAACACAAGGGTTTTTCAAAGAATGTACATATGTCTTGGTGCAGCAAAGGATGGATTCAGAGCTGGTATGAGGGACTTATTGGGACTGGATGGTACCTTTATGAAAGGTCCTTTTCCAGGTCAGCTGTTGACTGCTGTATCTGTGGATCCAAACAATGGAATATATCCACTGGCATATTGTATTGCAGAAACTGAAAATCTTGAATCTTGGACATGGTTTCTAGAACAGTTGGGTGATGATCTTAATTTGGAGAGTAACTCCAACTTCACTTTCATTAGTGATAGGCAAAAGGTACTTCCTATTTGAATATACTTTAAGGTTTTAACTTTCTCAAATGTTTGCTAATTTGTATCTGTTTGGCTTGTATCAGGGTATAATACCAAAGAATTGCCAAAGTATTTCCAAAGCTGAGCCAGGTTTTGTCTCAAGCACATTCATGAGAACATGAAGCTCAGATGGAGTGGCAAAGCATACAAATACTTATTATGGAGGTGTGCAACTGCAACCACATTTCAACACTTCACTCATGCAATGAATGAATTGAAGTCTTTCAACAAAGATGCTTATGATTTGGTTGTGCAAGATTCCTCCTCACCACTGGAGCGAAGTCATTTTTCGGTATTTTTATGCCTATCATTAGTGCTATAGTTTATTATTGAATTATGTTTATTAGCAAATTACTAATATAGGAATACATCTTCATTGAAACAGGAAGGGCTAAATCAGATGTTTTATTGAACATGTGTGAGGTTTTTAATGGGAAATTAGTAGAGGGGAGAGATATGCCTATCATTAGTGCATTAGAGTATGTTAGGGAGTATTTAATGAGGAGAATAGTAACTGTTAATGGGATAATAGCCAAGTGTGAAGGACCACTAACCCATTTGCTACTAAAGCTGCTTAATGGTTTAAGAGATCAAGCTGCTGAGTATATAGTGTATTGGAATGGAAATCATTTGTACCAGTGTAGTGGCCCTTTTTGATCGGTGTGTGGTAAATGTGCAAACTAGATCATGCACTTGTAGGTATTGGGAACTCACGAGTATCCCTTGCAAACATGCAATTGCTGCTAACTAGAACATGGCACAAAACAACTTGAATCCTGGATTGGTTGAGGAGTGGGTGCACCCTTGTTACAGATTAGACACATGGAGGCAAGTTTACCCCCACTCAGTTAATCCAATTAATGATCCTACCATGTGGCCAAAGTGTGACATTCAGACAACAATACTCCCCCTACTTATCATCCACAACCAGGAAGGCCAAATAAGAAAAGGAATAGGACTGCTAGTGAAATGCTTGACATGGTAAAGGATGGAAAGTTGTCAAAGAGTTTCAATAGTGTTACCTGTAAGTTATGCAACCAGAAAGGACACAATAAAAGAACCTGCAAAGGACAATATGCTGCCCCAAGAACCAAAAAGAAGGTGAAGACTACTGCTGGATCAAGCCAACCTACTCAACACTCTCGGAAGAGTACTGCTGGATCAAGCCAACCTACTCAACACTCTCGAAGAAGGCTAGCTGCTTTGGATCAAGCCAGCTCTTGGACCAAAAGGTAGGGTTAAAAGGATGGCTAAAAGGAATGTTTCATGAATGCTTCATGTGTTAAGACAATCCCATTTAGTACTTTATGTTTCTTTTGTTGTTGAATCTGATGCAAACACTTAACTTTTGTGTATTTTGTAGACTTTGGTCATTTTTACCTTGTTATGCTATCTAGTTAGACTATTTAATAGCTGTCTTATGTGAATTTTTTTTATGACTGATGGCACAAAACAAGTGAATAGGTTGGGATCTTGGTCAAGTGAATGGGTCATTTTAGCAACAACTGAATGGGTTTAACAAGAGTTTCACTTTTGCTTTACACTACATAATATCCATACCAAACTGATATTTCCAAAACCAATTAATAAACAAGAGTTTCCATTGCATAATTAACAGTTTGAATGGGTAAATAATAGCACAAAACCAATTAATAAACAAGTTGTACAGATCCATACCAAACTGATATTTCCATTGCATATTTAAGGTTTTACAACCCACAAAATTTGACCACAAAAGTCATACTTCCATACTTCCATTAAAAACAAACTGCATACACTAATGAAAACCTAGGTCTACATATTCAACCAACAAAACACAACAATGCATATCCATGTTATAACCAAGATCTTCTTCATCCTTTTTCTAGCCATTTGACTTTCATCAATTATGCTTCAAGCTGTTTCTTCCCTCAATAGTCCGGGTATGATGGCAGCAAAGACGATTGCACATTGGAGGATCTATCCACCCATTGAATGGACAACTTGAATCCTAAAAAGAATAATAAAATTAGGGCTGGAAAGTGTCTTCAAAATATTAGATTTGAAAACTTACTTTTTTAGGACACCCATGAAACCTTCTACCAGGGTTTTGATCCGACCATGAAGTTGTTGGAATTGTTCTTAGACCACATGCACAAAGAGGCATGGTGTTCTTGATTTTGAGAGTACAAAGAAAAAGAGATAAAAGAGTAAGAGTGGGTGAGGGTGAGGGTGAGGGATTAAATAAAAAAGGTTGGTATAGAAATTAATTAAAAAGAGAATGACAATTTTACCCCAGCTGTGCAAATCACGTGCAAGGGTTTAACGTCCAAACAAACGTCCGTCTGTGGCAGGGACTACTGGTGTTATTAGTTGCAGAGATAGGGAGGGCCAGTGCAACTTTAAAAAGGTAGGGACTACCAGTGAAATTTTGGGTAAACGTTAGGGACCATCCATGTAATTTACTCTATTTTTTATGTATGGATATGAATTACTAGTAGGGTACTCGCGCGTTGCGGCGTTTGCTACTATGTAATTAATTTTTTTGAAAAACATTTTTTTTTATAATATGTTTTTTGTGATAATAACTTTATAAAATACGAGAATTTTAGGTTATAATAACTTCAAATAATGACAATCTACATTATGTTAAAAATAGATAATAAAGAACATAGATATGCTAATTTTTTGATAGATCGTATTAATTTCTATTTCATTAATGTTTTAATGTGTTTGAGAAGAGAGAGAGAGAGAGAGAGAGAGAGAGAGAGAGAGAGAGAGAGAGAATTTAAAAATGTATTCTAATATCTTGTTTGATTTGTACATGTGGTTTATTGATTATATTTTTGCATCAAGGGGTGTTTTAACGATTATATTAATTGAATGTGTTAGAAATATATGTTGGTGGATAAGTTAGTTGTACAACATGCATGTATAATTGTATTACGTCCGTATCATATTAATTGTCCTGTTTTGACTTTTTAAGTTTTTCTTTCTCAACCTTGACCTTAAATATTTTTGTTTGTGTTATATAATATTTAATAAAAATTATACCAATGAAAAATATATTTAAAACTCAATTTATTCATTTATTTTGCATTAAGTATTATATAACACAAATAAAAATATTTAAGGTCAAAGTTGGAAATGAAAAACCTAGAAAAATCAACGTGGACAATTAATATGAGACGGAGGGAGTAGTTATTTAATGGAGGGAATGGTATTCCTCCATCACATGTAGTTTAGATAGATATATATTATAGATTACTAGACGAATACTCATGCATAGCGACGGTATATCGTGACAAATAATTATATTTGCGAACTTTTTGTGCTGGTGTGACTTTTTGATGCGACACTTAAAGCTTCAATTTGTAGTTATTGCAAGAAAAAAGTCAATGGGTTAGAACGAAAAATAATAAAAGTGTGAGGTTCAAAAAATATTTAAACTATTATATTAATGAATAATGACGATGTTGTTAATATTTCTAATTTTTACTCATTTTTTAAGTTTTTATGTTTAAAAAAAATATATATTCTCTTTATATAATATGTTAGAGATTAGAGATACATATATAGATATTGATTTTTTTGGAAAAAAAATAAAATAATTGTTCTATGTATTTGAAGAAACTTCTTGAAGATGATATATAAACCTAGTATAAAAATACTTTTAGCTGTTCAATCAAACGCAATATCTGTTAGCAAAAGATCTAAAGTAAATTTACATCTCTACATCATGATAGCTACACTGGGATAGAAAGCGTAACAAACACATTGGAGTTTATTTGTGCCAACCATTTAATTCTTTTGCTAGTATTGCATGAATAGAAATGCAAGAGTGATCAGTACAAGAAACAATCAGCAAGATAGTTTTTATTTCTCACAAGGAGAAAATAACATCATGAAATCTCAAAACTATAAATTAAGGGCATGCATCAATTTATCCCAAACTACAACTTATTTTACTTTGGACGAGTAATAAAATCTTGTTCAATCATTTATTTTAATAACTCGGGCCACATGGATGGCAGATGCACTGACCACCATCACAATATGAATCTTCTCTGTGGCACCACTGGTTTTTGCACGTTTCATCATCCTGACATCCCCATAACAATCGACGACCGATGCTAAAAGTTACACTTTGTCGTGGTATCGTTGGTATTCCAGGACGGCAAATGCAAGTGCCACTGTTAGTGTCACACATTGAATCTTCGGTTCCACAAAACTTGGTACAGTAATCAGGCGGTGTTGGTGGACTTTCATCAATATGGTTAGGGCTTGGTGGACTCGCTCTTGGTGTTGGTGTTATGTATGTCGACAATGCTGCAAAATGAAAAATAAACATCATCGATCAGATACAATATTATATTAAGATGGTATACTAATTAAAATCGAAATCGAGTTGTATGCCTGGAGCAAATAAGAAGATGGCCAAGAGAGCAATTTTGAAAAAAAGATACTCCATAGGAAATTTTAGATCTTTAAATTTTGTTTAGTGTAAAGATCTAACTTCATGCTGTTCATATTTATATGCAAATTAACACAAGCATTTTCAATGCAGTTTTGCCAATGGAAATGAAACGCACCATTAACTAGTAAGCTATAACAAAACTTGTTTTGTAATTGTTAAATGCAATTAGTGGATGAGTTAGAAGAGCACCGTGCTAATACTGTAAGTAGTTGTAACTCCAAGATTTGTTAACTTTATTGACCGAATGTGCTTCTTCAATACCTTGAAACTCCACTAATTAACATGATATTTAAACATTTTTTTATCTGTAAAAAAGTGCGTTTTATATTCATTGAGAAATTAAGATATTAAATTTTCAGTTTTAATTTGCCTATATATACAAACAGCATGAAGTCTATTCTTTACACCAAACAAAAATTTAAAGATTCAAATGGAGTGCCTTCACTTCAAGATTGCTTTCTTGACCATCTTCTTGATTGTCCCTGGTAAGCAACTCTCGACTTTTTTGATATGAGAAATTCTCTAGTGTTTTAGAACATATCGAAAGAGGGAGAAATTAAAACACGTACACTTTACCAAATAATTCATTGCACTCGTTTTTCGGGCATGTCCACACACTAAAAAAGTGTGTAGAAATGTGAACATTCACAAGAACAATCTCTTAAATTAAACACAATATTTTCGTTTACTGATGTAGAAAACCTGATGAATATGGAGATTTTTTATACTTGAAAATTTCTAATCTTCTTATCTGTTCAGCTGTACTAGTTTATAAATGTGACAGATACTTATTATTGCCAAAACTTCAAACATATGTTATAAGAAAGTTAAGCACGTACCGCAGCTTGTCTGCCAACCATTTTTTCTTATAATCGTATTTGAGGACGGTGTTTTTTTATTTGTAGCATGGTCATATGTAACGCCGGTACCATCACCAAGCCCTAGTAATTGTGAAGGAAGTCCACCAAAGCTTGATTACTGTACCGTGTTTTGTGAAACCGAAGATTCATTATGTGACACTAACATTGGCAAATGCATTTGCCATCCAGGAATTCCAACGATACCACGACATAGTGTACAACGATCGTTGTTATGGCATTGCGAGGATGATGAGATGTGCAAAAAGCAATGGTGTCATCGGGAAGATTCTTATTGCAGTAGTGACGGTGAGTGCATCTGTTATCCGTGTGGCCCGAGTTCTTCCTAACTTGCTTAGTGAGATCCATATACTTGAAAAGAGTGAAATAAATTACAGTTTGACATAACTTGGTGTATTTTAGCTTCATAATTTGAGAGGACTTTAATGTTATTTCTTCTTTATATCTCACATATAAAAGCTTATTTAGAAGCAATTATCTTCATAAATGGCGACCCATTCTCTATTTTGTTGGTCACTGCCCTTTCTACTCCTACAGTGCTAGAGAAAAATTTCAGGTGTAAACATATAGACATATAGTTGATATCTTTTATACGGTTTCTATTCAATATGTATGCTATTATGAATTCGGGATATAGATCAGGTCATGATCAGTTAGATCTTTTGCGTACCAATGTGAATATATAGCTAGGTCTTGTTCAAGTATAGAAAATGATATGCATGAGAACCATCCAAATAATAAGTAGGACTAGTACCCTAAATGCGACAATAGTTATAATACTCAACGTACTCCGTTCTTTCCCCGAAGCTATTCAAAAAACAATCCAGAATCATAAGCATATCTAAACAAAGTTTTCAGCAATGGGGAAGGGTAAATGAAGCATTACATCCTAAATTATACTAATCTTGATGTTTAAATGTTTTGGAAGAAGCCAAGTACGCAAAGTCAAAAATGTATTCAAAATTAGACACCGCGTACATGTGATGTGGAAAGTGAGTGTCTCAAAACAAATATTTGATTTCATGAAAGATAATGTCCCATGACAATCAGCTATAGCAGAATACCAAAATCCTGGATTCAATAAATCTTTCTATTCTCAAAATCAAGTACTTTTCGTTGCCACTTTTTACCTCTTATTTTTCCTAATACTATTTCACAAAAGATAATTATAGCCTCAAATGAGAAAACAAGAACTGGCACCATGGTAAAAAAAGAGCACATAAGTCTTTAGTCCAACGTATTTGACGCAAGCAAAGGTTAGAGTAATGTGAGAAACGCCACAGGTTAATAACTATATGTCTATATCCGCACAAAAGAGCTGCTACATGTTACTAAAACTAGTAGAGGTATTCAGGTATATTTTGACTATTGGACACGATGGAACTTCAACAATTTCTTAGCAAGCAACGACTCGATCTCCACAACAGGACACTTGAGCTGCCGTAAACAATCATCTTCTTTAGTAATAATGGAGAAGAAGCAAGCAGAGACTTCATCAAACAAACCTCATTCTCCAAACCTCTAATTATATATAATTCCACTTTCTGAAGCTGCAGCTGTCCCATTTCTATCTCTGAAGAAAAAAACCGTAGGAGTAAGCTTCACCGCACCCTTGTTTACAGCGTACAGGTATCAAAGTATTCATATATAAAAAACAGTGAGAGTTTATGATGGGAAGTACTCAATATGATACTATATTTTCCATATTTGGTTTCAATTTATCTGGTTTATGTTTGATTCAGCTTTTGATTTGTTTCAAAACATTGGCACCCAAATATCCAATCATATTCGTTTTAGAAAAGCCGAATTTGTGAAGAACAATTATTATTCAAAATTTTGTTTCATGACACTTTTTGGACATTCGTTTTACCCCCTTTAGGAAAAAGGACTTTTACTAACTTCAAATTAAAAAAGTACATAGGGATAAAAAAAAAATGTTTTTTTTTTTCAACAAAATGTATTTAGCTTTACCCAGGTTGAATCTATGTGATAGTGAATTCAACAAAATCAGATGTCATTATTAATGGAATGACGTATTATGATTATAATTATGTTTGGTTGTTATAATAGAATGAAATATAATCGATACTAAAAAGACTAAAATAGCATATGATGGTATATATAATTTTTAATGGATAGTTAATAAAGGTCTTTTTTATAATTATGATTTTATTCAAAGACGTAATAAAAAAAAGCAAAAGACCCTTTAATGAATCAAAATAGTGGCTTTTGATGTAATAAATTATTGCACTCGATAGTTGTAACATAATTATTTTCATTCCGTTGTAACGATCTTTTCCATTATTGATACTTTTATTAGAACTTACCAAACATTACGTAAGAGTACAAATTGTTACTTTAACAAATTTAACAAGCTTTAAATACATTATAGTACATTACGCACAAAAGGATGTACTATTCTGTTTGTTAATACATGGAAACAAATAATTAATGTGGAGATAATGATTATCTTATATAACCGTTATTTACACAAACCCACCAAAAATCTTACGAAAGATGTCTTGTATCTCAAAAAGTAGTACCTTATGCAGTAAACATTGTACCAAACAATTTTGTTTTCTATAAATATAGTTATCATAAGTCCATAACTAAATATCATACCAAAAACCTAAACGATCGAAAACTTTTTTTCTTCAAGAAACTAAAGCTGTCTATCATGGGAAATAAGAATACCCATGTTGCCAATGTTGCTGCTCATGATCAAAAGTTAACGAATAAACAAGTTCGTTTTGTTGTTAGCAAACACGTGAATGATGATGTTGCTGACATGAATGAAGAAGAATATTATAGGCTAAAGCTTGAAGAGTTAGCCAACGAAAAGCTGTCTTTATTTGCTTCTGAAGAGAATGATGTGTTATGTGAACAAGTTAAAGAAAAGAAAAAGTTGAAGAAGTTGAAGGGTGGTACTAAACGAACACGTTCATCAAGGGATGAAGATGGCAAGACAAAGAAAGTAAAACGAGTCATTGATAGAGAAATTGTGAGTAAAGAAGTTATCACAGGGTTAAAGGAGTTTATTGATGAGATTAAAGGTTGTGATATGAAGTTAGTGATTCAGAAAACGTTGTTTGAAAGTGATTTGAAACGTAGCCAAAATAGGTTAAACATGCCTTTTAATCAAGTTGAGACTCATGATTTCTTGACGGATGAAGAGATACGGTTTCTTGGTAGCAATGCTGAGTTCGAGGTTCGATTGGTTGGGCCAAATTTGCAGATTTTCAAGAAACCAATGTGGTTAAAGATTTGGAACATGGGGAGTAACAAGAACTATGTATTGAAGACCAACTGGTGCGATTTTGTGGAGGCTAACAAGAAGGTTTTGAAGGAAAGGGCAACTATTCAAGTTTGGTCGTTTAGGAAAGATGGGCAATTGTGTTTTGCTGTTGTATGTGTGGACGAACCCGTAGGGAACAGAACGACGCTTGAGGATGCATCATCTACTGGTGGTTCATTGTTGATATCGTAGATTATGTAGGGTTTATTCGATATAAATATGATGTACTAAATAGTGCTGATTTTATATGGAATTATATGAGTTTATGAAATTATTAGTGATTTGTTTCTTAATTCATTTATGTTTAATTTGACTATAGTTCTGTTGATGGTCACAAAAGCATATTTTATTGCAACATAAAACTATTTGCTACAGTATCATATACATAAACTAACTGTACAAATGGGACAAGTTCTAAATCAACTTGAGTCAACCTAGTTTGACCCATTTTGACTTCTAACAGAAATACTCACTTCGATCCATTTCACTTGCATCTAGTTTGACCCATAACCTTCATCAAGAACGCGTATCGTATGCTAGTTCCTGACGCTTCCTACATGTGTTTTCTCTTATTCTCGCCACATATTTGGCAGCTTCGCATACCCCAACTCTGCACAATAGTACATGCGCATAAGATATAATTTAGCATTAAGTGTGCAATTGTTCTTTCGTGTAACTAAGTGTGCCTTGAGTCATAATAAGATGATGTGACAAGCATTGCAGGATAGCAGATATGTTTGGTATATTATCTTAAGGCGAATACTTCATAATCGAATCAAAATCTGGTTTTATCTGAGGATTTCCGAATTCTTCATAGTCTAATACTGTCAGCGGCAAATTTGGATCCAATAATGTATTGCAGATATCAAGAAACGGAACCTGGTGAAAACATTTCATATTTTATACTTCCAAACCACAACATAGGTAATAATATAAAATAAATCTAGAATAATAGAAGTCTTTACCTTCAGAATGGCGGCTCTGAATAACTCGGGATGCATGTTAATGGCGGCTGCAACAAGAAGACCACCGGCGCTATGTCCAATAGCACAAAGCTGGTCTTGATGGACATAACCCCCATTTATAAGATAGTTTCAATATGAAATAAAATCATTTATGGAATTTAATTTGTTTAATCCACTGCCGCTTTTATGCCATGATCAGCACCACCACCGCCTCTAAACAACATTCAAAACATGAATATAAAACTGTAGCCGGTTATATGATTATTACAGGTCTGGTTGCAAAAACTGAAAAAGTAACCAACTTTTGTCTGTTTTTGTTAAAAAGCTAGGCTAGAAACACCATCAAAGTTTCAAATTTTTGTATAAAATCATGAGTTTTTAGGTGTTACATCAGGAAAAGTCAGATGGTCAAATGTTGCCCTGCCAAATTAGCATTTTGACGAGAATTCAGATTACCTTAAAAAAAATATTTGAAGGTTTTTCGAGATTTGGATGGGATTTTTCATCTCAAAAAACTTAATGATCCAAATAAAAAATGCACCAAAGGTGGTTGCTGATTAGCCTTTAATTTTTCCAACGAAAAATCGGCTTATGTAAGCAAATGCAACAACTCAACCACAATTCACACCAAACTGAAAAGAAAATTTTGAGCTCTGTTCAGTTCCATATACGAAAGGAAGTTAAGAACTATAGTCCAACTTTATATTATCAACTAAATAAATAGTCAATAATGTATGAAAAATTAAAAGATATGAAACAGGATACAAGATACAACTAGTCAAGCATGAGATTTAAGGCTTGGCAAATATTACATTCTTAAAAGAAGCTCACATGGTCTAAAGTGGTCATTAAATGAGGATTTGGTGAAGAATATAACAAGATAAGAAACAAAAGATGAAACTGCAGGTAGAAAATGAACAACAAGCACGATAAAAAAATAACAAACTGACTGAACAAAACAAACTGTTTAAATACAATGCACACGATAACAAAATATCTAACTGTCTGAACAACCGTGCTTGCTGACTATTTGCCTCGAGGTCCATAGTTCACCTGACGTACTTAAATCATACGAAATTAAAACCAAGTCTGCGACATCATTACTTAAGTAGAACAAAAACTTAATCAAGGAAAAGCTTGTGAGCAATCTTCTAAGAACCATACACGCTGATACATGCATATTCCACTTAGCTGTCACAAAACACTACTGCTTGAATTTTGCTCTTCGTACATATGAGTTTTATTTCAGCAATAGGGGAGGCTCGATGAAGCTTCAACAACTTCCTCGCAAATATCAACTTGACATTTTCACCATCGACCTCTTGGGGTGAGTAATGGCCGACACGCATTTGTTTTAGCAACGGTGAACAAGAAAGTAAAGACTTGATCAATCGCTTTTCATTCTTTAAGACTCCAGTACATACAAATATCACACTCTTAAGCTGCAGCTGCTCCATTCTTCTGTCATCAACCTCTGAAGAACAAAGTGCAGGCGGTGGGACCTCATCATCGTATTCAGACTACAAAATTAAATAATATTTTTTAATGCTCAACAATGAGATATGATCAATAAAAAACAATAATAACATGTATTCGACTCACTACGATCATAAGGTCCTCTAAACTTGGAGAGTCACAAATCAAACCGATAGCACATGATACCATAGTATTACTCCTAAAATCAACACCATATAATGTAAGTGTCTTGAGACACGGGAAGATGGTTGGAAGCCTCGTTTCAGGATCTGCCAATAACTACAAGAAAAATGGTACAAATAAAGCAAGTTTAATTATCAAGATAGCTAATAAATACCTTTTGTGATATTTTGAAGAACACTTTAACACATCCATTTTAACCATACCTTGAAGTCCTGAAAGTCTAGAGTAAGCTCTTTAAGTTTTGGGAAAAACTGAATAAGTTGGAAGAGATTAGAACTCCTGATTATCGCCCCTTTATTGTCAAGCTCACGTAAAGGCAAATTTAACACTTTGAGATTTACAAGTCCTGCAATCTCATCTAGTCCTATTTCTCCTGGTGTGTTTTGAGTAAGCTTCAGAGTCTCAAGTAACGGGCATCGGGTAATTAATTGCCCACAGGTGTAGCCTCCTACTAATAACATGTGAGACAAGTCCAGGCTCAATAGATTCGGAAACCCACAAAAACTAGACATGGGACCAAGACAGCAGTTATGGAGCTCCAAATTCTTCAACTCTCGACAACAGAAAAGATGGATAGGCAACAAAAGTGGTGCTTCGTCCATATTTACAAGAGTGAAGTCTTTAATTCCATATGACCACAAGAACAGAACCCAAAATCCAATATCCTGAACACCCAATATGGAATGAAATTGCTTATTTGTGTAGACAACAAACTTGGTTATGGGACCTTTAAGATCAAGAAAGAGCCTAATTATTAACCTCCCATAAAAATTTTGGTCTTCTTTTTTTCGTATAAATTCAAGAAACTTAATATCAAATACGAGTTGGCTGAGCAAAGTCCACTTAGACCTCCAGTTTTTTGACAAGACACTAGTCCTAACCGCATCTTGTATTGGCAAACGATCCATAATATTAGTCATCACAGTATCTGGCAAGCTGTTAATAACTTCTTCTGATGCAAATTTGGATGCTTTACGTGTTCTTCCATTGAGCTTTTTCATTATTCTAGCAATATAATAGATATAAGTTATAAACATAATTTGATAGAATAAATAGCCAAGACATTCACAAACTATCTTTATGCACTACTCCAGTCTATCGTTTTTCCTTAAATTAACATATTTACAAAGAAAAAACTGTAAGCTGTCGTTTTGAGAAAAGAGTAGGTCCAGCACCACCAAAAATGACAAGACCAATGAACATTGATAGTATTTGATACATTATTATGAGCAATTATACAACAGTGTAATAATTAATAAATGTTGGATCTCATTGACATAAATGGACATTTAGGGATGGTCTCGAGCTCCAAGATTCCACACATTAAAAGCATCAAATAACAGTATATTTCATGCGTGATTCTGATGATTTCACCTCTAAAGTCCTAAAATAATCACAATTGTCAAATACCAAATACTTAGACAATTGTTATCGTAACGGATTTTAGGATTGTTTATTTATTTTTGTTAGCTAATTATTTCTAAGCAAATAAACAGTTTGGAGCATACGGCTAATCCAAATTACTTCAGCTTATCTGCTTATTTTGGGGCAAATTAAGCAGTTTTCAATAAACAGATCGTAACTCGGTTAAGATATAAATGAATTAAGAAAAGCCATACACTATTTCCTTAACCGCTTATACGCAAAAGCATAAACAGAAAACATAATCAATCCCAAATCCCAAACAACATCTGATTGTCGCGTTTTGATACATTATAAACAAATCCTGACTCCGTCTGTTACATATAGCAAGTGGCGTTTAAGATAGCTTATTTTTTTTCTGATAAGATATGATTGAAATTTTTCAATACATAAATATTTTTTTCAAGTATTCTTACATATTTCACAAGATAAGCAAATCCCAACAGCATTTCCAGAAGTACTTATTTTTAAGCAAAAAAAAAAAAAAAAAAGGCAATCCCAAACACCCCTATAGTTATCCTATGCTAAAAAGGCACAAGTACCAAAAACCCCTAAATTATTTTTCCAAATGCAACATGGTATCAACTAAACATTATTAACTCTAATTTTGCATTTGACTAATTTCACAAGTCCATATTATCAAAAAGACTTATGTAAAAAATTGGAATAAAAAAAAAAAAGACTAACCTTAGAAACTGCTGATTAGTGGTTAAAACTTGGAGAAGTTGTTTGGATAAAAATTACATAAATTTATATACCTTTACGGGCAACTCCCTTTTTCCCGGGAGAGGTTTTATTTTCCCGCTTAAATGGGTGTGTTTTGGCGCCACCAGCTTTTTATCTTTTCATTTTTAGTGATTTCAAAAAATAATTGAGCTAATTTGTGTATATTTGGCGAAAAGGGCATAAATTGGGGTGGACTTATATTTTTAAGGGTCCGTTTGGTTTGTAGTTGGGTTTAGGATTTGAATTTGCATTTGGATTTAAATTTAGCTTTAGATTTGGATTTGTGTTTTATATTTTATATTTAATAAATTAATATAATATTAAAAAGTGAAAGTTTTATTGTTTAGGAAAAAAAAAATAAATAAATAAGTGGACGTGGTGACTAAACTTGTAGATGGGACGTAATCTTTCAAAAAGGAGCTCGCTTACATGGGATTTTAATATAGCTAATATTAGGGACTTATGGCTGAATTTGGGACCCACAATTATACACTAAACAACATGGTTATTATACAAAGAAGTCATTAAGTTTACAAAAAATTTGTCCTAAATTACTAAAGTTTTAAAGTTGTCATCCAGGTTACTAAACTATAAAAAGAAAACACGTCTATAATTTCAGTGATTTTTATGTATATTTTTTTAATATATTAAGTAACATAAATGTCATGTCTTTACAAGTTCAGTAACCTGGATGCCAACTTTCATAAGTTTAGTAACCTGAATGGCAACTTTGAAATTTTAGTGACTTAGGACAAATTTCGCGCAAACTTTAGTTACTTCTATGTATAATAACCCTCAAACAACACATTTCAACTTTGATGCCAAATCTCACTGACAAAATCACTCAACCAAACGGTAGTTTCACGAATTAGGTTAACTTAAAGTTTATTAATGTAAAATCGCATAAAAATATTAGATTTGGTAAAACTCCTTAATGAATTATTATTCATGACCAAAATATCAATGCACCACAAGTTTGCACAATTAGATAAGTAATATGGGCTAAGCCCGGAAATTAATAAGAAGCAATGCATGGGCTTTTAAGCCCTTATACTCCATTGTCACCACCACCGATCACTCTCGCAGTCCCACGATGAGTTGAAGTGAGCAATGACATTGATTGGCAAAGGGAACACACAAGCAAATACTTTATCAAACACACTTTGTTTTTTGAACCTCTTAAAAGAGCAAGCCACATACTCCGTAGCTGCAGTGTCCTGTTTACTGTAATCTGTAGAACAAAGTGCAGCTATGCAAGTGACCCGATAACATTCTTAGCCTGCAGGGTTAAGTAATAATAAGGTGCACAGCTATCAGATTTTTAAGACAGCTATTATGATGCATACCATCCTCTTACTGTGATCTTAAGGGTCTGTGAATTGGGTCACTAGGGGAACCACAAATCGTTCCAAAAGCCACATGATACCATAAAGAAAATGTAAATTATGAAACAGATGTTCCGGAAAAGATCAAAAACCAAAATTTATGAAAATGTGTTCATAATTAGTGTCGCTCACATGGGATGTGAACAACCACTTTCCAAAAAAGGCAATTTAATTTTCCTAAAAGATGATATCCAATGGCAATCATCTAGTGCTTACAGGTCGACATGTGAAATGAAAGCAACAGGGCGGTGAATGAAGTCAAAACATGGAAGTCCAACTTTTATATAAAAGTAAAAAAATACATGTATATGTCCATCAACGCACTTAGCCAAAAGATAAGAGTGCTACCAAAAACACAAGATTAAGCAAACCAACACAAAAGATCAGGTACAAAATACCAAAACTAGTAAAGTGTTATTTCGGCTGTTGGGTATGCTCGATGGAGCTTCAACAACTTCTTATGCCGCCCCACCTTTCGATCGATACACAGTTGAGGAGGCCGATCACGAACGCTATAGGTGTGGGAGCGATCCTGGTCAGGGAAGGCTAAGACGGTTAGCATCGACTCTGAAGGGCGAACTGCAGGCTGTGGGATGTCTCCCTGTATATACCCTGCAACATCAAATAGTACTCTTATATGAACAAATATGAGATTTTAAGATGATTGATAATTCAATATGATGATATGCATTCCACTCACTCTGATCATAAGGGTCTCCAAATTTGGGAAGCCACATATCAATTCAATAACGAATGATCGCATAACACCACAATTCAAATATATATTACATCTAAAACAAGAGTCTTGAGGCACGGTAAGCTGGATTTATTGCCTACCAACTTAGTTAGAGAGCTAATAAATCCCAGTTGATGTATTTGTAAAACTTGAAACATCTAACTTAACCTTACCTTGCAGTTGAAAAAATCGAGCTTAAGCTCTTGCGGTTTTAAGAAATGACCCATAAGTCGAAAGATAGTGGAACAAGTCATCATTGCCCTATTGTCAAGTTCGAACAATGGCAAAGATAACTCTTTTGAGATTTTCAAGCTTAGCAATCTCAACTTCTTTTATTTCTCCTGGGGTGATTTTGCCAAGTTTCAGAATCTCCAGTAACGGACAGCGAGCAAGAAATTCCTCGCATTTGTAGCTTTCAAATCTTACCTTATACAAGTCTAGGCTCAGTAGATGTGGAAAACCAGGAATACCAGATTACCAGACATGGACAAAGCTCATAGCCTCATACAATTATGAAGCTCTAAATGTTTCAGCTTTAGACAAGAGAAAAGATGGGTATGCAAATAAAGTGGTGTCTTGCATATTTTTGAGTGAAATTCTCACCTTGGTATAATTCCATATTTGCCTAATCTAAAAATCAAAATGCCATATATACCCAAAACACAAGTTTTGAATGCATTATGTACAATGTAGTTAAATGTAAATTGACATTCAAATAAAGACAAATGTTATCTCAATTGTATTAATGTAATTACCCATTACAAAAACTATTCCATAAAGCTTCTAAAATAAGAGCTTGCGGATTTCATTAGCTTTTTAAATTTTGTTGTTAAACAAATTAATCTCAGTTCTTAGAAGCTCTCCTTATTTGTTGGAGTTATCAACTTATGTTAAACTGAAAGTTTATGAACTCATTTCTTTTACTTATGAGCTTATGGCTTATTTTAAATTCACAAACTCAACTCAATAAAGTTAATAAACAGAATAAACCAAGATACTCGCAATACATTTATAAAGGAAGAAGCTGCACATGGTTAAATAAGTTGAATATCAGTAAAGAATAAACCAAGATAAGAAACTAAAGATGATTCAACCATGGGTGTGCATCGTCATTGCCTTGACTTGTTTTAATACAGCACCAACGATAAAACCGTAACAAACTAACTGACTGGACAAATGGCCACTGACTATTTCCTTCCAGGTCAATAGTGAACCTTACATAACCTGCGCTACTTGAATCATAGAAATAAAAAATAAAAATAAAAATAAAAATTACTTGCACTGCAACATTGTTGATTAAGAACATAACTAAATCGAGGAAAAGCTTGCGACTCATGTTGTACGAACCCTACACATCAATACATGTACATGCATATTTCCCTTATTCTACACTCAGCACTACTGCACCCACTGAGCTCTTTGAGAATGTGAGTTTGATTTCAGCTATGGGGGAAGCTCGATGAAGGTTCAATAACTTCCTAGCAAATATCAACTTTACATTTTCTTCACCTACCACTTCGGATGAGTAATGACCAATACGCATCTTTTTTAGCAAGGGAGAACAAGAAAGTAAAGACTTGATTAAACATTCTTCATTCTTTAAAACCCCACTACATACGAATATCACACTCTTGAGCTGCAGCTGCTCCATTCTCCTGAAATCAACTTCTGAGGAACAAAGTGCAGGCGGTGGAACCTCATCATTGTATTCAGACTACAAAATTCAATAAGATTTAGATACACAGTAACGAGAAAACTTAATATATTCGATAAATAAATATGGTTATATGCGTTCCACTCACTACAATCATAAGGTCCTCTAAATTTGGGGAGTCGCAAATCAAATCGATAGCAAATGATACCATAGTATAACTCCTAAAATCTACACCAGATAATGTAAGTGTCCCTAGGCACGGGAAGACACTTGGAACCCTCTTTTCAGCATCTGCCAATAACTACAAGAAAATGGTACATATAAAGCCAATTTAATTAGTAAGATAGCTCACAAACCCTTGTTTCAATAGCTTGTAAAAAAAACAAATTTAAAGCATCCAACTTGACCTTACCTTGCAATTTATAAAATCTAGAGTAAGCACTTGAAGTTTTGGGAAAAATCCCAAAACATGATAGATAGCGGAACTCGTCATCATCTCCCCGTTGTCAAGGTCACACAATGTCATATGTAACTCTTTGAGATTTACAAGTTTTGCAATCTCAGCAAGTTTTATTTCTCCAGGTTGGTTTCTTATAAGTTTCAGAGTCTCAAGTAATGGACATCGAGTAAGTAATAGCCCACACGTGTAGCTATCTGATAGTACGTGAGTCAACTCCAGGCTCAATAGATTTGGAAAACAACAGAAACTAGGCATAAGATAAAGACAACAGTTATGGAGCTGCAAATGCTTTAACTCTAGACAATTGAAAAACCAGGTAGGCAACAGAAGTGGTGGTCCGGTAAGTGGTTCTCCTTCCATATTCACAAGAATAAACTCCTCAATTCCATTTTCGGACAAGAACACAATCCAGTAAGTTATATCCTCAACACCAAACACGGAGTAACGTCGCTTATCTGTGTAGAGGACAAACTTTGTTATCGGACCTTTAAGGTGAAGAATAAGCCTACTTATAATCCTCCCATTTAAATGTTTGTCTCCTTTTTCTACTATGTACTTAAAGAAATCAGTTCCAAATACGAGTTGGCTGAGCAAAGTCCACTTAGACCTCCAATTTCTTGACAAGATACTAGTCCGGACCGCATCTTGTATCGGCAAACGATCCATAATATTTGTGATGACATTGTTTGGCAAGCTGTTAATGACTTCTTCTGGTACAAATTTGGATACTTTACGTGTTCCATGGAGCATTTTCAATATTCTAGCAATATAACAGATATAAGTTGTTTATATAAATTGATTGAATAAATAGTCAAGACATCAAAAACCATCTTTATGCACATACACCAGTCCTTAACTGATTAAAACATAGAAAAGAAAAATGGACCTAAAAGCCATAGCAAAACATGTAAAGGTTAACCCATTGTGACTGGTTCAAGTCATGGAAACAAGTGCTTCGTTAAGTACAACGGAGACCCACCACCACCAAAAAAGACATGACCAATGAACCTTGATTCATTATAATGAGCAATTCAGCATATGATGTGGGATAAATGACATTCAGGGATCATTTCGATCTCTGAGATGACAAACGTTAAAATCGCTAAAGTCTCAGTAAACATCTAGTGTGATACTGGTCAATTTACCTCTAAAGTACCTAAATAATCACAGTTTTCAAAACGTCTAGACAATTGTTTTCTAAGAGGGTATTTGGGATTGCTTATTTTAAACCGATAAGCATGTTGGAGTGTTTGAATTATCCAAACTACTTCAGCTTATCTGCTTATTTTAGGATAAAACGGACTTTGTACCAGGCTACCAGCATACCCAACACCCTCTAACAGTCTTACGTTTATCTTTATAGCATATCAAATTAATTTGTACTAAACATGATATAAGCAAATCCAAACACTATTTCCTGAACCAGTCATTTTAAACAGCTTATCTACCTCTAACTTATAAGAAAAATGATACCCCAAACACCCTCTGATAATTGCATTTCAATACACTACATACAAATCCAAACACTACCTAAACTATTTTATTTTTAATCTAGCTAGAAATAATAATCAAAGCAATTATATAAAGAAATGACATATATTTCGAATGTTAGTAATAACATAAATAACAACAACATCATACTATAAGTGAAGATAAGCAAGTTTAATATAAAACAAAACATTGAAATAAAACCCCAACCTTTAAATCCTATGAGTATTTTGTTTTGATGGATTTCAAAGAAACACAAATTTATAAAAGATGTTGCAGAGGGTGTTTGGGATGGCCGGTAACTGTGTGCAGCAATGAACAAAATGAAGTTTAGATTTTATATTTGCCACCCTTCAACCCTTTTAGTTTTATAAAAATCATTTTTCTACTTCATAGTTCTCAGGATCCCGATCATAATCTTAGGATTTTACGATACTGCAAAGCAAAAAAGATCTGAATCATACATAGGATCTTTGACCATACGATCTTGACCATACGATCCTAAGATCTAATCCGATACGATTTTACTTTTCTCGGATTACAAACTAAAAAAACTACAAATTTATGGTGTGTTTTTTTTTTGTAGAATTCAAAAAATAGCATGTTAATCTTTTTAAACATTTTATAGTGATAATTTATGACAACATTTCTATAAAAACATTCATTGTATTTTGTGTTCATAATGTATAATAATTTGTAAATTTGTATAATATTACAAAAACTATTACAAATTTATGGGTTTAGAAGAGTATGTTGATTCAGATGAACCAAGCATGGAGGAAGAATCAGATCATGATCATATTTTGGTGCAAGTTTTGAAGGACATTTCTGAAGTTGCTTTTTCTTCAAAGAATGATGATCTACCGTCTCCTATTGATGTTTCAAAGGATAATGATGCTGGTGTGATCAATATAGATAATTTAGACACTCAGAACAAAGAGACTTAGAAGCAATACAAATGAAGATGGTACTGCTACACTAAAAGATAGTACTGCTGGGCAAAATACTAATACTACTGAACCAACAGTTACTGCTCCAAAGTTTGATCTTTTTGATAAGTTTGAAGCTGACTTCAACACCATTCCTCTCACATATGATGTTCTCTCTACTCCCCAAACAGCAATTCACAAGAATCATCCTCTAGGTAATGTGATTGGAGATGTGCAGTCTGGTGTTAAAACTAGGAAACAAATTTAGAATGCAAATCATCATGGATTTCTTAGTGTGGTTTATGAAGAAAGAAATCATGAAGAAGCAAACATCTTTTTGTTTGAATGTTTCCTCTCCCAGATTGAACCCAAAAATGTTCTCAAAGCTTTGGAGGAAGAAAGCTGGGTGGAAGCAATGCAAGAAGAGCTCTTGTAGTTCAAAATTCAGAAGGTTTGGGTTCTTGTAGACTTACCTAAGGGTGTGAGAGCGATTGGTACTAAGTGGGTGTTCAGAGTGAAGAGAGATGAAAGAGGGATTGTGATTAGAAATAAGGCAAGGCTTGTAGCTCAGGGTTATACACAAGAAGAGGGAATTGACTATGAAGAAGTTTTTGCACTTGTAGCTAGGATTGAAGCCATAAAATTGTTCTTAGCTTATGCTTCATTCATGGGATTTATGGTATATTAAATGGATTTCAAGAGTGCCTTTCTATATGGTACAATTGAAGAGGAGGCCTATCTTTCACAGCCTCCAGGTTTTATTGATCCTGATCATCCAAACAAGATGTACAAGGTGGTGAAAGCTCTTTATGGATTGCATCAAGCACCAAGAGTCTGGTATGAAACTTTAGCTACATATCTGTTGCAGCATGGATTTCATAGGGGCAAGATTGACCATATTTTGTTCATCAAGAAGAAAAAATGAGATATCTTGCTTGTACAGGTTTATGTAGATGACATTATTTTTGGTGCTACAAAGAAGGAGATGTGCATAGAATTTGAGAAGCTGATGCATGAGAAGTTCCAGATGAGTTTCATAGGAGAACTCACTTTCTTTTTAGGGCTACAAGTGAAGCAGAGACCAGATGGTATATTTATCAGTCAAGATAAATATGTGGCTGACATTTTGAGGAAATTTCAATTTACAAATGCCAGAGTAGCCAGCACACCTTTTGATACTGAGAAACCTTTGGTTAAAGATGTTAATGGGGAAGTTGTTGATGTACACACTTACAGATCTATGATTGGGTATCTGATGTACCTTACATCATCAAGACTAGATATTATGTTTGTTGTGTGTGTCTGTGCAAGGTTTCAGGTTACTCCAAATGTCTCTCATCTTACAGTTGTGAAGAATATCTTTAGGTACCTTAAAGATCAACCTAAGCTAGGTATGTGGTATCCTAGAGAATCATATTTTGATCTAGTAGCATATTCAGACAGTGATTATCTTTGGTGCTATTTTGGATAGGAAATCAACAACAAGAGGTTGTCAATTCCTAGGGAAAAGATTGATATCCTGACAGACTATAATGGCCACTACAACTGAAGCTGAATACGTGGCTGCTGCTAGCTGTTGCAGTCAAGTGCTTTGGACTCAGAACCAACTATTTGACTATGGATATAATTTTATGGGTACAATCATTTTCATTGACAACAACAGTACAATTTGTATTATTAAAAATCCAATTCATCATTCTAAAACAAAACACATAGAAATCAGACATCACTTTATAAGAGATTGTAATGAGAAAAAGTTAATACAGGTTGTTAAGATTGATACTGAAAACAACTTTGCTGATTTATTAACTTTAGTTTTTGATGTGGGGAGGTTTCAATACTTGGTAACAGGTATTGGGATGCTCAATCCTTAAATGTTTTGATTTCGTAGTGTTTTTGTAACTGAAAGGGATTTGTACCGCTAGTTGTGTCATTTTGTACTGCTGAGTATAATTTGTACTACTAGTGCAAATTATGTATGTTGTATTTGTCCTGTTAGTCATACTTTCTACTGTTATAAAGCAAATGTTTTGCATTGTATTTTCTTGGATTTGGACTAACATTGGCAGGTTCTGGAAGTAATATGATTGGTGCCAACTCGGTGTTAGAAAAGCATGTGTGGCAGATTGCTTGCAGACATAATGGATTGATGATGGACTGAATTTGGGGGTCCCTTGACAAAGGTTTACACCTGAGTTGGGAGGTTCTTTAAAATTTATTTCTTGAAATCTAACTATTGTATATTCTTGAACATGTATTGATGGCATAGTCAGTCAGATAGTAACTGAACTAACTCACTCTCTACCATTTTATACTTTTATTAGTATTATGTGTTACTCCAAGGAGCTCTGGTATTGAGAACAACTAGCAAAAGTGAATCTAACACTTATGTGTTAGAGGCAACAACTGCCACGAGTTTGAAAACCTGTCAAGCATGCTCTTTGAATGAGTATATCTGATCACATGTGGCATTTATGCTGAAATCATTGGTTCTCACACAACCAGAGGTCATATGAGACCGAAATTTGATTAAGTGTCTTTCTCCACACTTAATCCCTTCAAAAATATATGACCAGTATGTTTTAAATGCAAATTGAGTTCATACTGCTGAGTAAAAATTTTGGAAAAAGTTTGTACTGCTAGGCATATTTTGTACTGCTAGCACAAAATATTAGTACTGCTGAATAGCCGTTGGTACTGTTTGGTAGTTAGTTAATTTTTAGCCATTGGGTAAAATTGGTAGTTACCATTCTTATAGGGGTTTCTAAACTAAATAATCACATTCCTTATCTAGTTTAACTGCTTTCTTTTCTTTAAAGAAACTAATTTTTGAATTCAGTCAAATCGAAACCCTAGTTTTACTCTATTAAAACCCAATTAGCTTCACCAAACATACCATCACATACTTTTGATTAAATCCCAGCGTGCTAATTTGTTTCTAACTAAAATTCTAATGGCAAATCTTGAGTTCATTAATAAACACAACAGGGTAGCATTCTTGAAGAAAACAGAGGAAGGTAACCTTTCACCAGATAGTGGACTTTCTAAACACAACCCATATAAGGTATGCTTTAACCATCAGTCCTACTATCCATGTCTCTTACATTACACAGTTTTGGCAAACTGGAATTGTCAAAACTAATAAACATGGAGACACAGAGTTAATTGCAACAGTAGATAGCATTCAATTTACTATTACTAAAGGGTTAGAATACATCTTCAACTAGCAGACTCTGAGGGTATTAGTGATATGGCCAATGCTGACATTTGGCAAGGACTTACCAGAATGGGGTATGATACATCTGATCTTAAACTCACTTTTCAAAAAGGATGTTTATCCCCTCAATGGAGGTTCTTCATTCATACTTTACTTCACTGTTTAAGTCCAAAGAAAACTTCATGGGAGAAATTCAGTAGCAATATTACTATTGCTCTCATATGCTTGTCAACAAACAGGACTTTAAATTTTTCAAAACTGATCTTTGAGAGTATGGTTAAGAATGTCAAAAGCAAAACTAAATTTCTCATGTATTCAAGATTTATCAATTTGATTTTGAATAAAAGACATAAGGAACTCAAAACTCATAAAAAAAAAATTATCCAACACCTAGCCTTACCTTAAATCTTTTCAGTAATATGGATATTGCTTCAAAATTATTTAATGGGATTGAAGTACCTCTTTTTAATGAAATGTTGGATAAGATTCAAAATGTTCAGGGTGAAGGATCAACAATCCCAGCTGAGTCCTAGCATACACCCATTGTTGTTCCATCTTTATCTCACATAAGTTTCACACACAGAAAGGACACTGTGGTATCTTAGCCCAGTGTTTCTACTCAGACCCATGTAGCATATGAGACTTCCTCAGGCAGAGTGGAAGAGGCTGGCACTACTGTCACAGGCTTAGCAGCTGGGCAGGATAGTGTCAACATCATTAAGACCTCAACCATGGCAACATCTAATGTGCCAAGTCCTTCTGGGCTTGATACAGGTGATGGAATCCCAAGCCAGATGGAAATATATGGGTGGCTCATTTGATATTCCTAGTCCACCTAGGAATGAGACTGAGTATATGCCTCATGATGCACCTCTCCCAAAAGGTCACACATCTAGAAGTGTTGAGGGCAGTGTTAAAATTATGGAATTGATGGCTATTTGTACAACATTGACAAACAAGGTTGTTAATATGGAGCAAGACCTCAAAGACACAAAGAAGCTTTATGAACAGGTTTACAAGAAGTTGGTCTTGAAGGTAAAAAAGCTAGAGGGCAAGGTTAAGAAATTGAAGGCCAAGAGCAGAGTATCTTCTGATTCACCTGATAGTAATTCCTTAGATGATAATGCTGATTTGGGTGTTTCTCCCAAATATGGGAGGAAAACTGATATAGAAACTCAGGGGAAGAGATTGGATTTTGATGATCAACAACAAGGAACTGAACCAGTTAATCTAGATGCACCAACAGAATTAGTTGATATTGATGAATGTATTGGTGATACTGCTACCAGTTCTCAATAGCCAGAAGGTACTGCTAGTGGTGTAGCTAAAGGTTCTGCTGGTTTGGTAGAGCAAATTATTGATGTTTCAAGACAGATGGAGGTAGCAGTACAAACAGTAGAAGAAAGGGCAAGCATCTCAGTTAGTACTGGTGAGGTTGTTCATATAAGCAGAGCAGTACAAGACAAAAGAAAAGGAATTATGACTGCCATTAAGCCACCAAAGATGGTGAAAAGTAGTGTTCTTGCACAGATTGAGTTTGATGCTAAGGTTGCCAAGAGATTTCATGAAGAAGAGATGGCTAGGTTCATGGAAGAGCGGAAAGTTGTCAAAGAAAGAGAAGTTAGTGCCGAACTTGCATCTAAACAGTTGTATAACCTACAAAGAGAAAGTATTCTTGTTGCAGAAAGAGAAGAATCATTGAATGATTTGCTTGACGTAATCAGGAGGAGTCAAAGAGAGAAGAGAGTTGCAAGAATTAAACCTCCCATAAAGGCTCAGATTGTATACCATATGAAGGAATATCTCAAGCACCAAGATAATTGGAAAGCAAGTCAGCTTAAGGGGAAGACAAATGCAGAGATTCAAAGGTTATATTACAATTCATACAGAAGAATAAAGAAATTTGTTCCTATATGAGACGAAGAGGAAAGCAAGGGAACAAAAAGAGCATGTACAGCCATAGAATCTGAAGCTTGCAAAAAACAAAAGCTGGATGAAGATGATACAGAGAGATTGGATCAGTTGGTTATTTAAGAAGAAGAAATTGATGTAGCTCCTTTGGCTGCCAAATTCCCTATCACTGACTGGCAGATAGTGTCAGATGGAAATAGAAACTACATTGAGCTAACAAGGTCCAATGGCTTCAAAGGAAGATATCCAACTTTTTGTTCTATGCTGCACTTTATTAATAGAGAAGATCTGGAAACTTTATGGAAGTTAGTCAAGTTCATATTTGGTTCAATAAGGCCTATAGGTACTTTGAATTTTGCTATGTGGCATGCCTTAAGATGTATGTTTGAGCCAAATGCAACTGATCATTGGTGGGAAGAATGCATGGTTAAGAGCTGGAGATTATATCAGTATTGTGGAGTGCATGTAGTGGAATTAAGTGAAAGCTGGGTATATATGTTAGTAGACAAGAATTATCCACTTTCATCTATTGTGGCAACTCAGATGTTAGATTGTAAACTTACTACTTATGCTAAAAAAGGTACTCCTATGGCTTTACAAGCTTCTGAAGAAGACAAAGGAGATTGCTCAGAAGAAGTAGTGTGTTTGGAAGAATCCCCCCCAACATCAAAAATTTTAATTCATGAAACTTATCAATTTGCAGTGGAATCATAAGTTTATAGGAGGATTGTTGGGAATTAAACGTACTGATAAGGATTTAAAAGGTACACTTTTGAGGGGTCATTTAAGCCCTTAATCGACCACTTTTATATCCATTACTGCTTAATTTCGTTCCTTTTCACTTTTTAGGTCTCCTAAAGGCAAATTGCTGGAATGACACTTATTCGGACGAAAAGGCGCGAATATATGAAGAAAATGGCCAAAGTCAAGAGTCAAGACACTCAAGCTGCTGGAACAGAAGGTGACGGCATCACAGCCAAATAGCGACGCCGTCGCAACACACTTTGTGACGACTCAGTAGCCAAATTGCTATTTTGCACTTGACGGCATCAGGTTTTAAAGAGTAGGGCTTCACAACTCAGACGACCTAGATTTGGATCCTGACGACGTCAGAAGATGAAGCCGACGGCGTCACAACCATAAGGTGACGCCGTCACAAAGTTTACGTGGCCAAGACAAAAACCTAATGGCGGCGATCCGACGGCATCACAAATAAAGAGTGACGCCGTCGCATATTGTAACTCTATATATATAATTCGAATTTTCAGAATTTTAGAGATGTAGTTTTGTGGAGTAAAACCTAAACCGAACTTTGGCTGTCTTGGGCAGTATCTTAGGGTTCCATACCCTATTTTACAACAAGATAAGTGATTTACTTCATTAATTCAATCATGTCTTCAATTGTTTGTGTGTATGCTTTCATGTTTTCCATGTCTGGCTAATTTACTTGTGTATTCGCTTAGATCTATGAAACCTATGTATTGAATATTGATTGGTTGTCTCTTATCTTAATTGTGATTGACCTAGTACTGCGATAGGTCATTCGTTGTGTTTTTAAAGCTTGAGTAATCTTTGCCAACATTAGTTTATAATCACCTAGAGTTATTGTAGGCTAAACATCCAAAGATAACCTTAGAGTTAGTTTATGAATCCTAGAGATTTCGTAGGCAATAACCTTAAGGTAGTCTCAAAGAGTTAGGGAAAAACGCATACCCTACGACCTTAGAAGACACAACGTGTTAAGAATAAGGACGTGACAATTCAACCATCAATAGGAGATAACTAGGGAGTAATAGCATCTAGGTAAACACATCTTTTAATCATCATACGAGCACACAACAATAGACATAGATTAGCCTCACCTTAGCTTAGTTAATTAGATAAGTATAGTAATCGGTATAAATGCCAACCCCCCCAAATCCAATACCCCGAGATTCGTACCTTTCAATTTTCTAAAAAATATAAAAAAGAATAAAAAATAATCTTCCTCAACCCCAACCTTAGCGTAGTAATTTCTCACTAGCATTCCTATTCCCCCAGAGAATAATTCCCGAGGCTTACCCTAATACTACACTACAACGATTAGGTTCACTGCCTAGGGTGTTGAAAAACTTGCTTGACGAAAAGGAAGTTCCTTTGACCCCGAACGCGCGTTGTACGCGTATCACGTACCAGTACTAACTGACTTAGTACTGCCAAGCTTACAGACAAGGATTGCTGAAGATTACACTAACAGTACTAATTGACTTAGTACTGCTAGTACATATAGTTTGTATTGCTTATAAGACGTGTACGCTTTTTGTATTTATAGAATAGATATTGTGTATATCTTATACAGATAGATTGATAGTTATCTTGTATAGGACTCCTTGTGCTATAAAAAGATGTCCTAGGTTAGATGTTGAATACATATCTTTAGTTAAACTTCAAGGTTGTAAACCCTATTTATAGTTGAGATCACTCGTATTATAATCAATAATATTTGAGCTTTTTGTTATATAATTGTTCACAACATTGTTTATTGTTTCATTCATTTTAATCTTCTAAAGTATCAAGTAGTAGATTCCTCATACTATTTGGTATACACTCAAAGTATCTACAACACAAGTCTTGAGTGTTCAGATCCTCACAGGTACTACCCTAGCTTCAATCCTACCAAAACGCGAGGATTCAAAGATAGGCTAATTTGATATCCACATAAAGCGATAAAAAGAGAAGGAACATAAACCAAGGCAATGATAAACTCATAACTAGGTTAACACTTGAAGTGTTTAGCCTCTCATATTTAAAAGTACAACAAATACAATGTTCATAATCGAATAGCTAGTAAACATTGGGTTTGATACAAATACTTGATGAGATGCTAAAGATATGAATGGAATGGTATGAATTCTCCCTTGAAACTGCAGGATTTATTCATTGAATGAGCACTAATTCGTTCCTTGTGCTGTGGTGTGAAGAGAATGATGTTAAAGGTTAAGTTAGGGCTTGTTTATATAGGCTCAAAAAACTTACGGTGTAACCATAAGTATAAGGTTACGCCGTAAGTACTTTTATAACTAGAATTCTTATAAGATAACCTTTATTGTAACCATAAGTATAACATTTATTGTAGGGTTACACCGCAAAACTCTTGTAAACATTTTTGGTCTATTTCTACGCCATAACCCATTTGGTGTGGTTACGGCGCAACATTCATGATATTTGATTTTGCCTAAGTCTTTCGATTTCTACGACGTAATCTTGTCAATGGAGTTACGTCGTACCCTTGTGATGCGTTGACTTTGGTCTTCGTGTGTTCATTATTTACGGCGTAAGTTGATTGTTGCACTTACGCCGTAACTTCCTTCTCTCCAGTATGTTCAAGTGTAACATTACGTGTTTTCTTAACAAATCCGTGTTTCTTTGTTCCAATGCTCATTTATAACCTGAAATGAGATAATAATCAATTAAAGTATATATTCACTTAGGTGCTGGTGGAATTTAGCAAGTCCAGTGGCTTTCCCGTCCTTCTTGATCTCGGATATTTCTAGAGGAAACATTGGTCCGACTGGAAATTCGAAGATGGGTAAAGTCCTTCATGGTATTTTCCAAATATCTTTATGGGCGATATGGAAGTGGAGGAATAGGATCATGAATGCTTCGGCGGACTCTTCCCCAAAGATTAAGGAGGAAGATATTTTCCCGTCTATTCAAAGGTTATCTCGGACGTGGATCGCTGCCCGACTTGGGTCTAAACCGGCTAACTGGGATGTTTGGATCTCTAGGCCTTTTGATTTATTTTCTTAGCTCTGTTGTATAGGTAGTGGTGTTGTTTTCTGGTGTTGTTCTCTTCTTGGTGTTTCCAAGTGCTGTACATTTTTTGGGTTCCTTGTATGCCTCTTTTTGAGGCTCTGTCTATATATGTTAGTTCTCTGCTTTTCAAAAAAGAAGAAGTATATATTCACTTAAAACCATGGAAATAATGAACATAATTGATGGAAATTGATACTAAAATAATCAGACTATTTGATGTATTAGTAATCAATCTTTTCATTCAGCTAGTAAAAGTAACATTACACTGCAATCATAAATCTACACCATCTAATTTTGACCATCATTTTAAAGGTTCAACATATCACTTCATTTATTTCTCTTTCCTATTGACCCAAACTCTAGCAACCCACATCATTGATGCAATTTATGAATTTTCTGTTGATTAATTTGGGATTTTACTCAGCGATCATGTGTGTGAGTGATTTGCGTATGTGTCATGACTGATGCTTAGTTTGTTTCTTTGTTATGATTTAGGCACATGTATTTGCAATTAGAGGGTGTTTGGCTAAGCCTACAAAGACGGTTTGTGTAATTATTAAAGTTAAAAGATAAAAGTTGAAAAAAGATGTAAACCACAAAACAAAATCTTTAAACTAAAAAGACAATCGAGTAATTATATTATTTTGCTTTGATGTATTTATTCAAACGTATATTTTCCTATTAAATAAACGCTATCGTATAATCATTTATTTTGAATAATTAATCCGACACTTCCAAAAATTATACTGATATATTTTTATACTCATTTTAAGACTATAAAAATTATATTATTAGTTTACCCGATGTTTTAAATTTATTTTGTATATATATTGTTATATATATATATTTACGACGTTTTACGTGAGTTTGATTCGATAATTATTTATTCACCCAATACTTGTGAGGAATGCATTTTTATAATTTGTATGACTTCGATATATTTTATTTTGTTCACTTCCTTTAGGCACCCTCGTGTTATGAACGTACCATCGACCTACAATTTTATTTAACGTCAAATAAATTTCAATGATATGCTCAAACTATTTTAAAATAGTTAGTGTCACCCAAACTTAAAAACTTTACGTTTTTACGTTGGCATCTTCTTATCAACATTAATATGAAGTATATTGATAACTTTTAATATTTTTGTAAGTATTACATTTTTATGTTACCCGGTTTTAAATTTCGTGACTTAAAAGCTTAACGTTAGTAATTACCGGGATCATACTACCCTCTATATCCTAATACTACTAATGTTACAAGAGATAAACACAAAATTCTTCTTTTGTTTATTCATGTAACGCCACATACACCCTTACGTGCTAAAAATCCTTTGGTGTCATAAACTTGTCATAAAATATTTTCTAAAAACCTTACTAGCTAAGTAATTTCATTTTTTTCTTTATTTCTCTCCATACGTATACCACACCATTGTGTGCTCAAATTCTCCATCATACACATGTAAGGTATAGATTTTATATATTAAATATCTTAAAACTACTCTTGCTCGCTCTTAGGGCATGTTTGGTAGAGAGAAATTGAGAGAAATGAAATGAACCAGAGATTAGAAATTTAGAGAATAGAAATCAGTTGAAAATTTTGATGAATTCTTTTGTTTGGTAACCACATAGACAAGACCCGAGAAATAAGCAATTAATTATTTTATTTGGTATCTTCCTTTTATACAAAAGACACAACAGATCCAGATTCTACAGTGTATACCAAATCACAAGAACACTACCACCCCGAACTGGTTATCACAATATCCAAGCTAAAAATTTACATACAATCAAAAACAATATTATTAATAAAAAAGACCAAAAACAATTATATTCAAATTACCCTTTGAAAAGCCACCTCATATATGACCCACGAAATGGAGGAATCTTTAAACAATTCACAATCAAAATCGCGATTGAAACATTTGGATGGAATAAGATAAAAACTTAATCATTTAAACCTCAATAATAGATCGATTGCCACATTTGATTATCAAATCTGGAAAATATTGATTGAGATGGATAAATTTTGGGGTCAAGTGTCTATTGATATTTTGAAAAGTGGTGTAGAATGTGGAGGTCACGTGACTTCATGACTTTATACCTCCTCCTTTTTAGCCTTTGACTATTGACCAAGCTCAAAAAACACGGAGAAATTGAATTTCTTTACTGATTGGGATGGAAATGATGGAAATCAATTTACACATGAAGTTATTTCTCGAGAAATGGAAATTCTCCACTTTACAATTTCTCTAAACCACCAAACATGGGAAATTTAACCATTTCCATTTCTCTTGCTTCATTTCTTGCTACCAAACACACCCTTATATCACTTAACAAAAATTTCAAAACATATCTATTTCTTTTCTCTACTTTGCCGAACACCAAACCACCATAAACCATTTTCATAACTTTGATTTGGTTACTAGTTTTTGATCATGGTCGAAGGTTTAAAGTAGTTACTGGTTTCTTGGTGTTGCCGTGAGACACCCCATCACAAACAACAATTCCATCAAAAAAAAATTAACCAAGTTTATTCCATCTAAGTTGAAGGCCTAGTTAGTTTACTAGTTATTTGGTTCTTTTGGTACCAAAATCTCTTCATATTAGGTTGCAGATAGAGATTGCATCTCATTTCAGTGTATCCACTTTTGTCATCATAATCATTGCATCAGGTGAGTTCATAGCCCCTATTTTCAATTGTTTTGTACTACTTTTGGGGGAGATAAATGCTTAACTATTTATATATTACTGTGAGTTTCATGGCCCCTACTTTTATATGTTTTGAATTACTTTTGGGGGTGATACATGCTCAAATATTTTCATTTACTTTCACAAGTACTCTAAACTTTTACGGATTACTGTGAGTTTCATAACCCCTACTTTTATACGTTTTGAATTACTTTTAGTGGAGATACATGCTCAACTATTTTCATTTACTTTCATAAGTACTCTAAATTTTTAAGGATTACCGTGAGTTCATTAGCCCCACTTTCTATTACTTAATTGTTTTACAAACTCTTGGGGGAGATACTTGCTATATTTTTAATCGAACACAAATGCTTTGAACTGTATGCTATATCCAAATGATTTATTGTCACTAAGTAATCAATTGCCATGTTTGAAGTCCTTACATCATGCAACATTAGTCACTTGCGAGTGAGCGCGAATATTGTGAATAGGCCTATTGGAATTAACACTCCCGTTCTTATTGACCCAGTTAGGGGAAATCGAACGCACTATATTTGAATCATTAAGGTAAATTGGCAAGTTTACCTATTAGGGCTGCGATGAAACGATTTTACCAATTTCTATTGGTACGAGGTTTACGCTTTGGTTGTCATGAACTTGGTGAAATAAATGCTGTTTTGTTTTCAACGATGAGTGTGAAACAACGTAACTCACACTACGAATATTGTGTTCAAACGAATTAACTAAACCTATGGATTTCACTCAACCTTTGAGTTGACTGTTTTAAGCATGTTTTATCTCAGGTATCTAAGGCATATACTTCATGGCATGCATGTGGACTTATCATAGAGTCGCGGTGACGACGCGTCTTACATGGATTTTATGCACTTTAAAACATCGTTTGAATTGTAACAAATTTATTTCCGTACATGTTGAGTTTCATTTGGGACCTACACTTTGTAAACTCTGATTGTTTTATTAAATCAAACGATGTGTTTTCCAAACGACACTTTAGGTCGTTCAATATAACTGTGATTGTGATGCTATGACAGTCAACCCCCAGGAATTCCATTCCGCTGCAAAACAGGTAATTTGGGGATTGTGACAGATTGTAAGCTTGGTCTTTAGACACAAATTCGAGATGATTGTGTAATGGGCCTAACAAGCTTGGTCTTTAGGCCCAGTTTATTGGTATTTGAAACTTTTGTTACATTTTTAAATTTTATTTTAGTTTTTAAACTTTTTAATTGGAAATTTTTGCATGTGGTAAATTGTTAAAAGTAACTTAGAGTCCAACTTTTTTATCTTCGTCATGGCTTTGAGGGCCCATGCTTCGCTTGTCTGTTATTATCAAACTCGTAGGTATTCTTGTTGAAACTGATAAACGAATCTCATATATGAACCACATGAGAAATTGAGAATACATGTAATGTTACATTAGTTGAAAAATTAACGTCTAACGCTAATGAATATTGAATTATAATTTAGTAAAGATAAATCATTTTGATTGAAAAATTAAATCATTGGGCCACTTTAGGTGTATCATTTTTAAAGCTGCATATGTAAACTAATTATGCGATTGTGATGATTTTACTACAAAGTCGTTAACTCTGTTTCAGAGCTTTTATTTGGAGAGAAAAGAAAATAAATGGAGAAAAAATTGTAATAAGTCACATTCATGATTTGTTTTTTGAGACTAAGAGAGAAAATTATGCCAAAATTTCATCCCATATGGGGATGATTGCGAGAGAAGATGAGTTTAAATTTCTTTTTTTATTTATTTATTGATATCTCATTTTTTTCCTTTTCAACTTTGAAACACAAAATTCAAAACTAATTTTTTCCCCTCTCTTTTACTTTCCTTTCTTTCTCCCTTTTATTTTCTTCTTTCAGTTTTACAAGAGTAAACAAAAAGAATCATTAAACTCATTATCCAATTATTGCATCATAATACATCATATGAAAATCGACACTTGTTTCTAACGAGAAGGTTATAGCCCGCGCGCGGCAGCGGGTTCATAACCTCTTGTTTGCTAGACCATTAGTATATCGTTGCAAGGGCTCTGAAACGTATAACTTTTCAATTCGAAATGTAATTATCAACGAATGAACTCATAGAAAAAAACTACGTAATATTTTACAATAATAATTTCCAGGATTAAAATAGAATGCTAATACTATCGATAAATTCCTCTCGATAATCCTTTTTTCGAAAAATTTGCTTTCGATAACAATAATCACCATTACAAAATAATAATACAAACTTAACTTTCTTAAATATAACATTTAATTTACAAGTCATTATTATAGTTATTCTTAATGTAAATACTACTTTGAGGATAGTAAAAATGGAATACAGTAAAATATTATAACACATGTAAGAACTAAAGTAAAATGTTTTAATATATGTAGCAGAGTTATTATGCATACTCTTATTTTGGTGCTTAGCAAAGTACAAATCTCACTATTTATCTATTTTGATCTAATGGTAGATTAATGTAAGATTTAATATATCAACCTAAGTCCATGTATTTTTATTTTTTTATTTTTTTTTTGCCTTTTTCTTGTCTTTTTGTCTTTCTTATTTATTCACAATTTGTTTTTTGTATTTTTTTAATTCACGTTTTTTTTCTTTTTCGCTTTCATACGTTTTCGTCTGTTTTCATACGTTTTCGTCCGTTTTCATATGTTTTCGTCCGTTTTCATACGATTTTGTTCGTTTTCTTACGTTTTCGCTTGTTTCCATACGTTTTCGTCCGTTTTCATACCTTTTTGTCCGTTTTCTTACGTTTTCGTCCATTTTTCATACCTCTTCGTCCGTTTTCATACATATTCGTCCGTTTTCATATGTTTTAAATGTTTTCGACCATTTTCAGATGTTTCCATACTTTTCTGAATATCACAAGTGGTATTCTGAATATCACAAGTGATATTCTGTGCTATTTAGAGTGATATTCTGAATATCACCTGTGATATTCTGAATATCACAAATGATATTATGTGATATTCAGAATATCACACAAGTGATTTTCTGAATATCACAAGTGATTTTCAACTAATGTTTTGTAACATGAAAATTACAAGTGATATTCAGAATATCGCAAGTGATATTTTGAATATCACAGAGTATCACTTGTGATATTCAAAAACGTATGAAAACGGACGAAAACATAAGAAAACGGACAAAAACGTAAGAAAGCGGACGAATACATATGAAAACGGACGAAAACGTATGAAAGTGTAAAAACATGTCTGAAAATGGACGAAGACGTATGAAAAAAAGACAAAAACGAAAGAAAACTGATGAAAACGTATGAAAACGAACTTAAACGGACGAAAACGAATGAAAACGAACGAAAACATATAAATATGTCTGAAAAAAGTTGAAAACGTATGAAAGTAGGAAAAAAAAAGAATTAAAAGAAACTTAAAAAAAAACGTGAATTAGAAAAGAAAGACATTTTTTTTTTGAATAAATAAAAAAGACGAAAGACAAGAAAAAGATATGAACTTAGGTTGACATATTAAATCTTAGTTTAATCCTCACCATTAGATTAAACTAGATGGATAGTGGGGATTTGTCTCTTGGTACACCAAAATAAGAGAAAGAAAAAGAAAATTTCTCATATGTAGCAACTATGTTGTTTAAATGTGTAAGAAATAATGTAAAATGTGCAAAGATGAAATTGTAAGTTCTTATATTGTTTTCTTAGGAAAGTAACAAATGCAGGGGCAGGAATCGAAAATTGTAGCCCCAACAACGACTTGCATTCAGATTTACAATTCAAAGTCAAACCCCTTTGTGTCATTTAACAAACAATTAAAATGACAACACACCTGCAGTATCATGTGGTATCACTATATGCTGATAGAATAAATCTTGGTGGAAATCATGTGATGATTAGATTGTTAGCAAAGACCAAGTAATGTCGTTTGGCTGCTATCAGAAATCAAAGTCTATTTCTGCTACGGGGGAGGCTCGGTGTAGCTTCAACAACTTTGTAGCAAACATCAACGCTCCATGGTCACCACCAAGCACTTCCAATGATTTTCAGGAAATATCCATCTTTTTTAACAAGGGCGAACAATCAAGTAAAGACTTCATCAAACATACTTCATTCTCTAAACCTCTAACTAAATCAAACACCACTTTCTGAAGTTGCGTTTCCCTGATTCTGCTGAAATCTACTTGCGGAGAAGAAACTGCAGGTGCCGGGACATCATCCTCGTATGTAGCCTACCAAATTATTTAATGTTCAGATGCACAAATTATAAGATGTTTAATAATTCAATATAACTATATATGAATACGATCAAGGCCACTCACCTTGATCAAAAGGGTCTCCAAACTCGAGCAGGCACAAATCAAGTCAATAACACATGATACCATAATCTCATTGTTAAAATCTATTTCATATAATCTGAGTGTCTTTACACATGGTAAGCTAGTTGGGACACTTACTTCAGCATCTGCCGATAACTGGAAGAAAAGTAGTACATAGAAAGCCAGTTAGAGAAACAAGCAAGACATGTTGCCTTACATTGTATAATGAATTTAAATGGTTAACTAATACTTACCTTGCAGGTCCAAAAGTTAAGATTAAGCTCTTGAAGTTTTGAGAAACAACCTATAAGTTCAAAGATACGGAAGCTTGTGATCATCTCCATATTGTCAAGCTCCCGCAGAGGCAGAGTTAAAAGTTTGAGATTTTCAAGTTTTCCAATCCCATCTTGTTTTATTTCACTTTTGTAGTTAGACCTTAGTTCCAGAATCTCCAATAACGGACAGTGAGTAACAAATTCCCCACATGTGTAGCTTCCGAATTCTACCTCAGACAAGTCCAAACTTAAAAGATTTGGAAAACCACCAAAACCATCTATGGGACAAATATGAAAGTAACAAAGCTCCAAATGTTTCAACTTCACACAAGAGAAAAAATGGGTAGTTAACTTAATTAGTGTTTTATCCATATTTATAAGAGTGAACTCCATAATCTCCTTCCTAGACAAGACCAAAAGCCAGTTATCAATATCATGAACATCTAATATGGAGTTACATCCCTCCTCTATGAAGAGGTAGAACTTTGCCATGGTACCTTTAAGTCGATCAAGAAACATACTTATAATCCTCCCATAATCTTTTTCCTTTCCTTTCACTTTTAAATACTCATAGAATTCCTCATCAAATACAAGTTGATTGAGCATAGTCCACTTACGCTTCCAATTTGTTAACAAGATATCCGTCCTCACAGCGTCTTGTAATGGCAAACGTGTCAGAATATTAGTTATCACGTCGTCAGGCATGCTGCTAATAACATCATCTTGTGCAAGCTTCGATCTTTTACTTGATCCATGAACCAGTTCCATTATTCTAACAAGAAGACAAATATAAGTCATTTCTAAAAGTTATCTTAATGGGCCAAAATAGATACGTATGCTTTATAATCATATATACATCTCGTTTTACAAAAGAAAAACTAGAAGAGGGAACAAAAAGAAGAAAAAATGGTGGATTAAAAGCCCTCTTATTTTCATTTGGTTCAAATAATGTTTAATCAATATTTTAAAAACCAAGACTTTAATCGACCCGGTCAAGTCATCGGGTTACCGACCAGTTCGACCAGGTCGACCCGGTCTTCCACAAAAACTAAATTTATATGTTACAAAAAAAAAGTATATATACATCTCGAAAACCGGGTTGATCCGGGTCGCTTCAAACCCGGCGGGTCTGACCGGGTTTCGAAAATATAAAAACCGGTTTAATTTGACCCGTTTTTTCGACCGAAACTGGTTCAATCGATGGAACGGGTCAGATCGAACCGGGTTTCAAAACATTATGTTTAATCCTAAAATCCTCAAACTTTTATTATTTTTCGTTTATAACCAATAATTTTTTTTCATCATTACAACTATCTGCCGCTATACTTTAGATGATGGCTCTGTATTTTGGGGTTCATATAGGCTATACTTGTTGCTTGGTCCTGATTTCTCTTTATAGGCTTTTGTTAGGTAATTTAGAGGTACTGGGATCAGTAACATGCATAGTCTATATTGAATTTCATAAAGTGAGTTTCCATCTATGTTGAGTGAGAGTGATCTGGTGTGGTGGTGCATGTTTCTAGGAGATTGTGAGGAGTAAAAGATGATATATGTACTGCTAAGGAGGTAATGGGTGGTACTCACTGCAAGGTGTGTGTTCCCATGGGTGTGAAGCCATTGTAGTAAATGGAAATGTAGCTCTCATGGTATAGCCCTTGCAGTGGAGAGGTTATGGTTCCTAGTTAAGCCACTAATCTATTTTGTCATGATTATTGTGGTGGCAGGATGAATGATCATGATGAATAGATAAGATGGAAATGTAGCTAGATGGTTATTGGTGCTATAAAAGGTGAGTTGGATGCTGCAGTCCCATTCAAAATTGATGTTAGTTTGTCTGCAGTTGTATGTGCTTTGTTTACAGGAATGTCTTGTTCTTGTTTTGAATTGTATCAGTTCATCTGATGTTGTTATGTTGTGTTCTATAGAGCTATAGGCATGTCTATAGCTTTATTAGTTGTATGAATTCCTGTGTTTTAATAAAATATATTCACCTTTTGCACCAAAAAAAAAAAAAAAAACTATCTGCCGCTATAAAATGTTATTGCTATGCAAGGCAGTCGTCTAATATTTCAAAAGGAAATTATAGTCTTTTCTTTTTAAAGAGATTTTCAGCAAAAAAAATATTGACTAGGTATTGTTTGCAATATAACTATAAGAGCACACGGTGTGGGCTTGCCGTGAGGGCTCACCGTCCACTGTGGAGGCTCGTCGTCCTTCGTTTTGACACCGCCCTCGCTCGCCGTCCGTCGCCGTGGGAAGCGTCGTCGTCTGCACGACGAAGATGAACTTGTACTTTTTTTTTTCTTTTTTTTTCTCTTTTTTTTTTTATAGATACTGATATTGAAAGGTTTTTAATAAGGTAATATTGTGGAGGTTTTTAATAAAGTGAAGTGTTTTTATAGATAGTGATATTGAAAGGTTCGTAGAGGAAAAAAATGCAAACATAAACGCATAATGATGAAACATTTAAACTGAAACTTGAACAATTAACTAAAAACATGAAATACATAATACGCTTAAACATAAAAAACTACAGAATCTCCCTAATAAAAACAACATAAAAACATGAAATACATAAAACTACTAAAAACTTAAAAAAACGAATCATCTGAGTCCCAACCCTCAGAACTGGTTGCCGGAGAATTAAACTCCCTATTAAAGTATCGACGCTCCATTATGTCGAAATAGTTGTCTTGGAGGTACTGAGTTTCCCGTGCTTCTTGCTCACGGCGAGCAGCCTCTTCACGTGCCTGCTCTTCCATAATCTCCCTAACGTTTTCTTCATCTTGTTCCAGTTTCCGGAGGGAAGCCTCACATAACCCGCTGGGGTGGTTTTGAAAATCCACATGTGGACTGTTCATAGGTGGAGTTGGAACAATTGGGAGGTATGGGATGTTTTCAAAACCCACTGGAAAGACATTTTCCGGTGATGTTGAGTAAACTTCAAACTCTGGTAGAGTTGGAAAGTTGGTTTCCGGCAAGTGATTTGGGGTTGGAAAGCTGGTTTCCGGCAACTTCTCTGGGCTGGGGAATTGCTGAGAAAAATCTTTGCGAGACATTTTTTGTGTGTGAATTGTGTTATTTGTGTGTGAATTGTGACTGGTAGGATACTATATATAGGCTCATATAATCCCGCTGAAAACTAAACCGTTTGAATTTGAATTTTAAAGTACCCCGCTCCTATTTGAATTTGAATTAGCCCGCTCAACAGTATACGGTTTTTGAATTTGAATTTAAAAATTGAATTTGAATTAGCCCGCTCAACAGTATACGGTTTTTGAATTTCAATTTAAAATTTGAATTTGAATTTTGAATCTGAATTTTAGAATTTGAATTTGAAAACCACCCTTATAAATAACAATTTATAACCACCATTTTTTCACATCTACATCAATTCAAAAAAAAAAAAAAAAACACACACACACACACACACACACACACACACACAAATGTCTCAAACTCTGAAGTGGAACAAGTCTGAAGAAATCTTGCTTGCGCAAGTTTGGATAGAAATTTCGCAAGCTATAGATATGGAAAATAACCGTTCCGAAAATATTTTTTGGAACGACGTTATGCATATGTTCAATAATCAGACAACCGATGACCATCGTACAAAAAATTCAATCACGGGTAAATGGACGAGGATTAACGTCGATTGCAAAAAGTTCAACGCAATTTACAAACAGTTGCAGCGTCGAAGTGCTCAAAATGACCACACTCATCTCGAAAATGCGAAACTAAACTTCCAGCAACAATTTGGTGGAAAGGAGTTCAAGTATGTTCACATTTGGGAAATTTTGAAAAATTGCCCGAAGTGGGATGTCGAAGATTAAATCCAGTAGTATGTGTTGTATTTTTTTTTACTCGTGTTGTTTTTTTTTTCCGTATCGTGTTTTTTTATCATTATTGTGTTATGTATTGTATTTTTAATTTGAATGAAATGAATTTATTTAGTTTATTTCAAAATGAAAATTGAATAAAAAAAAATAAAGTGGTAGTGGTGGGCCCCAAATGAAGATGTTGATGTTTGTTATGAGTGAGAAAAGGGTTTGTTGTGGTTAGTTGTGAAAAAATGAAATGCTGATGTGGCGCTGAGGTGGCACGACGACGAGCCTAAGGCTTGTCGTGACACCTAGTGCTCTAATAGACAAATCAAAATGCAAGGGCCCACAACACTTTGGAGCAGCAAACCGCATGTCATTTTCCTGTATATTCAAGTGTAGGCTCAAGCTTTCTTTTCTTCTTCCGTTAAATCTTTTATTTTATATGCTAAATCATCTATTAGCTGCATTAAAGCCTTCAGAAACCATTTTATACTTATATTGAAGGCCCCTAAAAATAGAGGCCTGTGCAGTTAGCCGTGAGCCATCCCACACGTGCTCAAATCCGGGCCATATCTATAAACTCTCTAACCATGCTAAAAGCAAGAAAAAGTAGATAATAAATAAATTTGACGGAGGCGACCGGTGGGGTTGATCAGAACCAAGCATGGACGAACCAAAACTAAAAATAAGCCGGTGCATTTATGAAAAACTTAATAATACTACTATAAACATAATTTTCGGGGACGAGGTTATGAAAATTTGAGACTTTTTATAAGAATAACCACGACGCCACAATATTCCATGTGTGTCCTGGACCCGCGACCCACCCTGGTTCAGTCAACAAGGTCATGACGCTGGTGCTACCGGAATATTGGCTTAATCATCCTGATTTTTGTTAGGAAAAAAACAGGGGATATGAATACGAAAAACAGGGGATAATTAATCAAATGCGTCTTCTGTCGTGTCCTGCGTACTTAACCAAACTCGAGGGGCTTTATGTAGCTCCCGTCTCAGCTGCCCATTTTCCCCAAGGCCTCTGCCATACACCTCTGTCGTTATGGTGGTGGTGCATCAAACGTTACTAGCCAAATCTCGGCCGCCCATTTTCCCCAGGGGCCACGGCCGAAGTCGCACTGTCTTTCACTAATCTATACTACTTTATAAAGGATTTGGGACTTCCTATATAAGGAAGTCTTAAAATTTTTTAAGACAAGAAACATTGCTAAAAAAAGAAATTATGTTTTTTAAAGAAAATTAAAAGTTAAAACTTTCATCATACACATAATTAAAGCTAAAGTAAAAAAAATAAATGTCTTAAATTATATAAATTTGTAACAACCCAATATCAATACAACCCATTTAAAAAGCTTGTAACAGCCCATTTAAGCCATTTTAGTAACAGTCACCGAAGAGCCCATCATAAATAAACCAACATAAAAACACAATCGTAGATTCGTACTCCTTTCTTCTCTCTAAAACAAAAACATAGTACCCTCCACAGCCGCCATAACCCTCCACCGGACGTCGCCACCAAGAAAACCCACGAACACATAACCACCTGGACGAGGCACCATGAGCCACGACTTCCGTTTTGAGGTTTTTTTATGTTTTGAGGTACTTTGTTTAAGGTTTTCAATAGATCTATAAACATTTATTAAGATTTTAAAGCTTTTTTTTTTTTTTTTTTTTTTTTTTTTTTTTTTTTTTTTTTTAATTTATAGATTCATACCTTTTATTTATACATCTATAAGTTTTTTATATAGATCTATATCTATTAACATTTTTGGTTTTTTCTTTTTGCTACAGGCGCCTCTTTCGCTGGAAAAACTGTGCTCGCCGTAAGAAACTGAAGTCGCTAAAAAAACTGCGCTCCACCATGTTTTTTCGTCGCCGGAACCACCAAGACCTGAACGGTTTTCTAAGTATTGAGGTATTTTTGTGTTTTTTTTAATAGATCTACGAATATCAATGACGTTTTTAAGGGTTTTTTTTATCTATAGATTTTCATTTAGATCTATAAGGTTTTTTTTTAGATCTATGTATTTTATGAATTTTGGTAGATTTTGTTGTAAATTCTGGATTAATTTTGTTATATAAAGTTGGTGTTAATTTGGTTTAAGCAAACCATTGTAGAAATCTGTATGGTTAGAAAAGCCAGCTATCTGTACACTGGTAGAGTGGCATGCCAATTGTAAAAAGTTAACATTAGTTTTTTGAACACATAAAAGCTTCACACGATGCTTGGTACTTCTTTTTAAACCTTGTTAGTGTGGCTGATGGTTAGAAAGACCAACTACTTTATGGCAGTCTGGTAGAGTCAAATATGATGGTAATAATCTGAGTTACATTGATAAAGATCTGAGAGGATGATGATAAATCATTAGTATGCTCCAATGCTTGTAATATGGTACTTTTAACATGTACTGATCTCTTCTGACAGATGTTGTGTTCATGTTGCGACTTATATACTAGGCATGTGCGTTGGTGAGAAACGTAAGTTGAAGTTACCTGCAAAGTTGGTTATGGAGAGCAGGGTTCACCACCTACTATCCCTGGTAATTGTTGTTTCGTTTTTTGTGTTTATTTCTATCAAAGAAAATTAGTGTAAGCTATCTTGTACATGTACTTAATATCTATATATGTGTAATCTGAACAGGTTGGGCCACACTTATATTCGACACAAAGCTTGTCACGGTCAATGGTAAAGGATCAGGTGAAGAAGAAATCAACGACAGTGAGCTATGATTTGAAGAAACATTATCTGCTTGTTAACAAGTGTGTTAGGAGATAATTCTAGGTCTGATATTTCAGTTTTGTACCTTAAACTCCATTTAAGTACTTTCGAGACTATACACGCCTTTTCAATACATTAGAGCAATTTTTAAACCTTGTTCTCCTGTCGGATTGTTAGTAACAAGTAACAAGGATGCGATCATAATAACACTAACACGTAAAATTTATTTCCAACCCTGTATGACTTACATATTTTCCCACAAAATATAGCTGTTAGCTTAATGAGTATTTTCTAATACATTAACTGTAATTCATTTTTTTTAAATAAAAAATTATATACAATGCCGACTAATTTGAAGCACAAAGTTAGAGTTACCTTTATTGTGTCTAGATAATAAAACTAACATCCACTAAGGCTCTTTTCTTAGATTGTATTTTTGAAAATTTAGAAAATTTAACCTTTGAGAAAAGTTGGATTGGAGTTCTATAAATTTTTTAGACCTTTGCTATCTTCGGAAAAGTAATCCGTCAAAACGACCTTGCTATCTTCGGAAAATATAATTACACGGGTATCCGCCGTTGCAATGCGCAGATACCCGACTATCATCCCTCATTCTATCTTATAATTGAGGAACCATTTTTTTTGCATTTATTGACTAAGACATTGAATACTTCAAAAATTAAGCATTACAACAAATAAATCACAAGCTATAAACCAATTAAACACAACGTACCAGCACATTCATCTATTAACTTTTCAATTAATATCTATATCTATCTATACTACTTTATAAATTGTTTAATAGAAAGTCTTAAAAATTTTAAGACAAAAAATATTTCTTTAATACGAAATTAATAAGTAATTAGTTAATGTTATTTATCATAAACCTTCCATGACAATTTTCATAAATAAAAAGTAGCATCCCTTCATACACTTTGTAACGGCTTTCAAATATTTATATAGTCCATTAATACAGTCAAATATTTATACAGTTCGTTAAGTGTCGACTTGTAACAGCTCAAACCTTAATGGTATATAAGCCAACCTAAAAACACAAACACCAATACGAAAAACAATTTCTTTTCTTTTGCCGAGCATCGATAAAAAAACACATACAAAATATGATAAATCTACTCTCATCTTGGTGTTCGGTTACCTACAATAGAAATAAATAAGAGTTGCTTCTCGGATTATAGCAATAAAATGACAACTTTTATTTAGATTAAATAATTTGCATTGCTATTGCTTATAGTTATTTTAATTAAAATGTGTCATTCATTCCTAAAGTTACTGTTAAAAAACACGTATAAATGAGAAACATTTGCTCGCTATAAAATTATGCATCGGGTACCCGCCGCCGCATTGCGCGGGTACCCTTCTAGTATAGTAATATATATACAACATTCAATCAAGAAACAATTAAAGCTTAGTGCCATAATAGGTATCCATTACTACCGAAACAATTTCACCTAATAATACTAACACGATGGTACTACCAAAATTTATCAAAACATATCATCCATAGAGTTGAGATCAATATAGAACTCATATTTGTCATAGAACAAATGAACTAATCATAACCCTTCATTTTTTATCTAAATTAATACAAAATAATTTTTCACTTTTTTTTTAAAACAACATATCTTACAAACGGTAAATCTTCAAAATATAAAAAATACACCATCGTGAAGAGAATTAAATTATCTTTCTATAGATATGCACTTTTACATATTTTCGACAAACATTTTTTTCAAAAATTCCGTCCGAAAAAATCATATATGATTTTTACGAATCATATATGATTTAAAAAATCATGTATGATTCGATTTTTACGAATCATATATGATTTTTACAATCATATATGATTCTCAAAAATCATATGTGATTCGTAAAAATCGAATCATATATGATTTTCACAAATCATATATGATTTTTGTTGACCGAAATTTTGAAAAAAAATATTGTTAAAAATATATAGTAGTGCATATCTATAGAAAGATAATTTAATTCTCGTCACGATGGTATAATTTTTATCGCGTAACGATTAACGGTTTGCTAGATATTTAATTTTTTTTAAAATGGTGAAAGTTTATCATAATAAAAAAATGAATGGCTATTATTGGTTGATTGGATCTATGGTAAAATTTTGTTCTATATTGAACTTGAGATCAATATAGAACTCATATTTGTCATAGAACAAATGAACCAATCATAACCCTCTATTTTTTATCTAAATTAATACAAAATCATTTTCCACATTTTTTTTTAAAACAACATATCTTACAAACGGTAAATCTTCAAAATATAAAAAATACACCATCGTGACGAGAATTAAATTATCTTTTTATAGATATGCACTTTTACATATTTTCGACAAACATTTTTTTCAAAAATTCCGTCCGAAAAAATCATATATGATTTTTACGAATCATATATGATTTTAAAAATCATGTATGATTCGATTTTTACGAATCATATATGATTTTTACAATCATATATGATTCTCAAAAATCATACGTGATTCGTAAAAATCGAATCATATATGATTTTTGTTGACCGAAATTTTGAAAAAAAAAGTTGTTAAAAATATATAGTAGTGCATATCTATAGAAAGATAATTTAATTCTCGTCACGATGGTATAATTTTTATCGCGTAACGATTAACGGTTTGCGAGATATTTAATTTTTAAAAAAAGGGTGAAAGTTTATCATAATAAAAAAATGAATGACTATTATTGGTTGATTGGATCTATGGTAAATTTTGGTTATATATTGAACTTTTCTACATGGATAGTCATTAACCTTAATGGGTACAATACAAAGATACATAAAAATGGTTACCTTAAATGGTCGTTTTAACGTATGATAAACAGAATCCACGTCGCCGGATTTTACTCTCTGTTTCGTATGTCAGGCAAATATTGTGAACCTTGGAATCTGGTTTGCGTTATACAATAATCTGTGTTTTGTATGTGTATACTAGGATGTGTTTGTTAAAGGAGTAAAAATGGTTGATTTTTTATTTACTTGGAAGATCTACATGAATTTTGTATAGGGCAAATCGCATAAAAATGTACTCATCTTATATCCAATTTCAATTAAATGTACTATTTTTTTTTCTCAATTTAAGGTACCCAACTTTTTTTTTGGCCGATTTAGGTTTTTTTCTAACTTCCGTTAACTATTTCGTTAGTAAATTACATGTTTGGTCCTTGAGTTTGTATAGGCATTAGATGTTTGGTCCTTCAGTCCGTTTTTGCACATTTTCAAAAAATATTTTTCAAAAATAAAATTTTTTTCAAAAAAAAAATTTCGAAATATTTTTTTTCCAAATTTTTTTCAAAAACAATTTTTCGAAATAGTTTTTTTCCAAATTTTTTTCAAAAAAACTTTTTCAAAATATTTCAAAAAAGTATTTCGAAAAATTTTTTTGAAAAAAAATATTTCGAAAAAAAATTTTAGAAAAAAATATTTCGAAAATGTTTTTTTGAAAAAAATTTGGAAAAAGAATATTTCGAAAAAATTTTTTTGAAAAAAAAATATTCGAAAAAGTTTTTTTGAAAAAATTTTGGAAAAAAAATATTTCGAAAAAGTTTTGTTGAAAAAAATTTGGAAAAAAATATTTCGAAAAATTGTTTTTGAAAAAAATTTGGAAAAAAAATATTTTGAAAAATTGTTTTTGAAAAAAAATTTATTTCGAATTTTTTTTTTTGTAAATGTGCAAAAACGGACTGAAGGACCAAACATGTAATTTACTAACGAAATAGTTAACGGAAGTTAGAAAAAAACCTAAATCGGCCAAAAAAAAAAAAGTCGGGTACCTTAAATTGAGAAAAAAAAAATAGTACCTTTAATTGAAATTGAACATAAGATTAGTACCTTTTTATGTGATTTGCCTTTTTGTATTAGATGCGATGCGGGCCCATAAAATTTAAGATAAGTTGCGGAAAGGACAAACATGATTCTATTTTTTTGACAAAATAAGATGACTTTCGTATTTAAATTTTCTGTTTTAACCCTCTAACTTGTACTGTATATCTTGTTTATATGTTTTATCTTTCAATTTAATGAATTTATTATGTCAAAACAGTTCTCTTATTTATTTATTTTAAACTTTTCAAATGAGATTTTTTAATATTTCTATTTTACTTTCTTATTTATAACCCAAACATGCTTAGTGTTTCTTTGTTTTTTCGTTATGCTTCAATGAATTTTCCAACTTATAATTCCATTTTAGTCTAGCACTAGCGGGTTAACCCACGCGTTGCGGCGGGAGTGCGTTGCCCTCGATCATTTTATTTACGCGAATGAATTTGCTAAAGTTATTTTTTTTTTTTTTTTTTATTTTTTTTTTAGGACTAAATTTGCAAAAGATTGATAACGGGGGACTAACGGTGCTTTTCACAGCTAACCTGAGGGACCATTTTCATAAATTCCCTATGAACAGTACACGCACTATTCCGCACTGTAGCAGCACTGTTTTGCACTGTAGCAACGATATTTACCTTTTTAGTCCCTGAAAGTGGCGGTTTGTCGCAAAGTTAGTCCTTAGGGACTAACGCTGAAAATAAAAGGTAACCTCAGGGGCTGTTTCTGCTTAATATTTGCACAGAAATAGCCCTTGAAGTTATTGTTCCGTTTCAAATTTAATCCTTGACTGTTACTTAACGGACGTTAAGGACTAACTTTGCAATTGATCAGTAACCTAAGGGGCTAAAAGGGGCTAAAATGAAAATTGCGTATCCACTGTAGCTACAGTGCTCCGCAATGGGTTTTAGTATATATATATAATTAGTAGTATACTTGCAGGGTATTCGCGTGTTACAGCGGCGGGTACCCTGTAATCAAAAGATTTTAGCAACAATATTATTTGATTATATATTTTTCGTGATAATAACTTTATGTATGCCAAAAATTTTAGGTAACTTTTTCGCACATTGTTTTCATATAAATATGGTAGAGTACCCGTGCATCTCGATGTACCTTTAGCTTTGTTATTCGTATTTTTTAATTTGTTGTTTGTGTGTTTGAATTTATTATTTGTATTAGTTAACTTAAGATATGTTTTAATGACATTTAACAGAGATTGATTGTAGCTTGAAAGAAAATCATTTGTGCTTAATTTCTTTGTATAAGGAGCTTATTGATTTGTATTGCTTAAACTTAATGTTTTAGTGCATTTAATGAAGGAAAATGTCTTCCTTCATTATAAGATAACTAGCAGGGTACCCGCGCGTTGCAGCGGCGGTACCCTGAAATAAAATTTTTCGATAAATAATGTATTTTAGTTTATTATGTTCTTTTTAACAATAAATTTACGGATATCAAGAATTTCGTATAGCCCGTGCTCGCTCGGGCTCGAACCCGTTGACCCGTGTCTGCTCGAGCTCGAGCCCGTTTGGTCCGCGCCTGTTCGGGCTTAAGCCCATTTGGCCCGTTGCCCGTTCGGGCTTGAATATTTGTATAATACTACCTCCGTCCCAATATTATTGTCCCCGTTTGACTTTTTCCGTCTTTTTTTTTCAACTTTGATCTTAAATATTGTTGTTTATGTTACAAAATAGTTAATGAAAATTATATCAATGAAAATACATTTCAAAAGCCAATCCATTCATATATTTTGCTTCAAGTATAATATAACACAAACAAAAATACTTAAGGTCAAAGTTGTAAGAAAAAGACCAAAAAAGTCAAACTGGGACAATAATTTTGGAACGGAGGGAGTATGCTTTATTATTTGTAGTAGTGAAATTTAATGCGGGAATTGTGTTCAATTTGGTTGTATAATATGCTTGATAATTTGTATTTTTATGTAAGGAGTGTTTTAATAACTGTATTAATTGTATTTATTGACCAGTTAAATAATTGACTACATTAAATAGCACTAATGTGGTGTTTTTTTGTACACTATGCTTCTTTTCTTGTACGTCTGAAAATTATGTGCATTAAAGTGTTGTACACTATGTTTCTTTTCTTGTAAGTAGTAGTCATTATAGTCATTAATAACATTGACCACTTTAATAGCATTAATGTTGTAAATCTGAAAATTACATCATATGCTTATTTTGTTGTACACTATGTTTATTTTGTCGTAAATCTGAAAATTGGTTGCAGCTATTGTACATTGTGCTTAAATGGTTGTAATTTTTTGTGAAGGCGTGTTTTTAATAGCATTAATGTTGTTTGATAGAATTTTGATCTTAAAATGACACCACGCTTTATTTTGTTGTACAATATGCTTACTTTGTTGTAATTTTAAAAATTAGATGCATTAAAGTGTTGTAAATCATGCTTAATTTCGTGTACGTTTTAAAATTAAGAGTGAGGTGTCTTCGTGCATTATATGTAGTATAGATAAGATAAGATTAGAATTAGGGAAATTTCGAAGATAGACCCGTCGTCCTAGTGTATATTATTTTTTACCTTTTTTTTCAAAGTTCAAAATAGACCGTGGGCGACTCTTGTTTGAGCAATCTTTGTTTACATTTGACACGTGTCTTAGTCAGTCGAATAAAAAAATAATTCATGTATTATATTTTGACACTTGTTGACTCATGGTTAGAATGTATTAGTTATCCAGTCGCCCACTTTATTTTGGACTTTTGATAATTTAAAGTCTAAAAAGTGATATATGAAAGATACATGTAAACACTACTATATTATGAAAGTCTAGGGTCGACAAATAAAATTTAGGAAAATGAGAACAAGAGATGTAGGCTAGTGGTGGGACAAAAATCTGAGAAGACTATTTTACAAATAAAAACGAAAGTAACACGAGAAGAAATGAAAACGAAACCGAAACCATGTATGCTAAAAACTCTGGATACAGCTCATGAACAACTCTTTTAAGTCCACTGGTGGACACGCGTCGTCTTTCTTAACTCCCACGCTGGTGCTTTCGCACAGTAACCTTTTATACTCGTAAACTTTAAGTTTTGATATGTAGAGGACTACAAATAAGCCAATTTTTTTATTGGTCCACTTGTCATTAATTTTAGAGTTAATTACATAAATGGTCCATGTGGTTTGTCAAAAATAACGGGTTTGGTCCCTAAACTTTTTTTTTTTGCGGATTTGGTCCCTATGGTTTTGATTCGTTACGGATTTGGTCCCTTGACCAAATTTTTTGTTAGTTGACCGTCAATTGAGGTGTTTGAAAGGCTGAAATGACAAAAATACCCTCGTACGTGTTTCATAAATGGTCCCTATGGTTTGTAAGTTATCATGAATTAGTCCCTTATTTTTATTTTTTTTTCTATAAAAACATTTTGTCAAAAATTTATAAAAAATTCGGAAAATTTTATAAAAAAATCTATAAAAAATTCCAAAAAATTTATAACAAATTCCGAAAATTTTATAATTTTTTTTTTAAATTCCGAAAATTTTATAAAAAAATTCCAAAAATTTTATAAAAAATTCCGAAATTTTATAAAAAAGTATATTAAAAATTCCGAAAATTTTATGAAAAAATTTCTAAAAAATTCCAAAAATTTTATAAAAAATTCCGAAAATTTTAGAAAAAATTCCGAAAATTTTATAAAAAATTCCGATAAATTTTTTATAAAATCTTATAAAACATTCCGTCAAAAAATTTGGGAAAAATTTTTGAATTTTTTTTTTTCTTTTTTGAATACTTTTTGTCGGAATTCTTTATAAAATCTTGCCCAAAATTTTATAAAAATTTTGACGGATTTTTTTTGAAATCTTGCCCAAAATTTTTTATAAATTTTTTTTGTAAAAAATCCCTGAATTTTTTATAAATTTTTTTATAAAATTTGATAAAATGGTCAAAAAAAATCCGTCAAAATTTTTATAAAATTTTGGGCAAGATTTTATAAAAAATTCCGACAAAAAGTATTCAAAAAAGAAAAAAAAAATTCAAAAATTTTTCCAAAATTTTTTGACGGAATGTTTTATAAGATTTTATAAAATTTTCGGAATTTTTTATAAAATTTTTGAAATTTTTTAGAAATTTTTTCATAAAATTTTTGGAATTTTTAATATATTTTTTTATAAAATTTCGGAATTTTTTATAAAATTTCGGAATTTTTTATAAAATTTTTGGAATTTTTTTATAAAATTTTCGGAATTTTAAAAAAAATTTTTATAAAATTTTCGGAATTTGTTATAAAATTTTTGGAATTTTTTATAGATTTTTTTATAAAATTTTCCGAATTTTTTATAAATTTTTGACAAAATGTTTTTATAGAAAAAAAAATAAAAATAAGGGACTAATTCATGATAACTTACAAATCATAGGGACCATTTATGAAACACGTACGAGGGTATTTTTGTCATTTCAGCCTTTCAAACACCTCAATTGACGGTCAACTAACAGAAAATTTGGTCAAGGGACCAAATCCGTAACGAATCAAAACCATAAGGACCAAATCCGCAAAAAAAAAAAGTTTAGGGACCAAACCCGTAATTTTTGACAAACCACAGGGACCATTTATGTAATTAACTCTTAATTTTAAAAGTTCACTTAAATTTTTGTTTTATTTCTGGTTTGCCCTTTCATTGTAAGTTTGCAACTTAAATTTTATGGCCGTGTCTAATTTATTAACCGGTAAACATTTCTCCATTAAACGTCTTTCACATGGTTTTTCTTTTTTTCTTCTTCATACCTATTCTCACAACTTCTTCACTATATCATGTTTCACTCTTTATTTATTTTTTGTGGCCTTATATACAATAAAAAACTAAATGATGTCGTGCTAGTCAAATCAATAATTATTAACTAAAGTTTTTATGATACAGTACAATATATATTGTCAAATTTTGATGCTCCGTAAATACTACTCCGTAACAAGTTTTCATGTAGCACTTGCATGCAAACATATTGTTAGTTTTATAGACATGAAATAATAGTCGTGTGTTAGGATCGAACTTGAGATCACGAAATTGCACACTTTACGTATGAGAGTTAAAGATTAATAAATATATGTAATGTTATATTTGTTTGTATATAACGACCATTAAGTATTTAAGTTAAATGATTAACGACCGTTAGATGAATAAAAGGAAAGTATTGCGTATGAATAATTGGCAAGTTGATGAGTGTGTAAATACTCATCATTTTTTGTCAAATCTGAACTGCAAAACATTTAAAAACACTCAGAAATGCATCAAAATACTGAAAATATCCCAAAATTGTATTTTATATGTTTCAGATGCAAAATGTTTAAAATTAGATGAAAAACGAACAAAGTTTGCATAATTGGCGCTTTAGCCCCCAACTTTCAAAAATGGCAAAACAAGTACCCGGGATTTTCAAAAATGGAAAATATTATTTATGGCCCTTGGTTAATAAAGTTGTCATTTATGGTCCTTATAATAAATTTTGGAAAATGCAGTTTTGGTCCCTCAAGTTTGGTTGAATTGCAACTTTGGTCCTTGTTTACTAATACCAAATCCAACCGGACCCTTTTATAATACCCAACACCAATCCCAACCCAACCTTATACCCATGGCCCAATTACCAAATATCCAACCCACGGTTTATAATAAAACCGCCCACCGACCCATACCCTTTCCCTCTCTTCTTTTTCCCTCCACATCCCTGCTCTCTCTTTTACCCAGTACACAACCAAAACCCTAAAACCCACTTTACCCCATTTCCCAATCCCACTAAATCCCAACCCCAAGAACAAATCACGGGTTACCATTGCCACTGTGGCAATCCCAATCTCACAAAAGCCCCATGGATGGCTGAGATTGTCTCCCAACTAGTACCTACTAATTGAAGGGTAGAGATTGATGCAAAGGAGCAAAGATATGTTTTTGGCTTGTATCCTCACACGAAAGAAACACAAAGACATGAAGAAAGAGAAAGAAGACAGTTAACAAGCTTTTGTATAAATAAGGATTAGAGGATTAGCGTAAAAATTGTCTAGAAATCTTGTTCTAGTCCCAATTTTAAATTCCTTTGACATTTCAATTTGTACTCTTTAATTTCTAGTTAATGCAAATTTCAGATTTTTAACTTCATGTTTTTATGCTAATTTATTTTGGTTCATTTCATTATTCTGCCATTCCAATTTAGAGTGTGTTCTCAAGTTGTTTTAATTCAGTTTTAAGATAATTTACAGTTGCTAAAATAAGTTTCGTTGAATCTCAGATTTTTTTTACTGGTTCATGTGTTTCTGCCATTGAGGCGTTGTTTGGAATAGTCTTGGTTTTGGGTCAAAAGCATGTTTTGACCCATGTTGGGTTTTCCTTTAGTCAAGTAAAGTGTTGTTTAAAGGGTTGCAAGAATTCTCAGAGACTTTTGTTTGCAAAACAAGAATTTAATTTAGCTTTCAAAAATCTGCTTAATTGTCAAAACAAACATTCATCTTTTGAGCTTAAATTTAGATAGGGTAGGATTAGATTTAGGAGGTAATTTTTGTTTCTATAATAAGATTGATGTATGGATAGTATATGTGTGTGCTTATTTTGGATTTTAGAAGTCTCATAATAGCTTATTTTGGCCCTTGAAAGTCACCCTTTCTGCCTTTCGCCTCTGTCCAAACAGCACAGCAGTTGTTTTTGGATTAACTTCGCATTTCAATTTAGCTTATTTGGTCCCTTGTAGCTTGTTGGTAGTATGCATTTTATCCTTGTAGACTTGTTAGGCAATTTAGTGTAGGATTGATAGCTTATTCATGCCACCAAAACAACCGTGGTTTCGTCTTTTTGCCCAAATCAAAGAACCTATAGCAGGGTACCCAAACCATTCCCACACTTACATAGCTTATTGATAAGTCGTGTTAGTCTCCTCGAAGCCCTCGAAATAGGGGCAAAGATAGCTAGGCTGGGTGGACACAAAGTGGACAAGTCAGAGCCAATTCTCTGTCTAGCTTATCCCAAATAAGCTCTAAAGTGGACCCCTCGGACTGCTTTTCTGAACTTCACCAGATAATTTATCTTAAGTCTCAAGTGCTTATTTGGTCTCCATTTCAGCTTATTTAGGTTGTTATTTGCTTATTAGTTTAATTAGCATAGGTTTAATGTAAACTTGGTTTATTTTAGCTTAATTGCTTATTCTCCATTTTTCTTAGTTTTTAGGACTCCCCTTAGTATAGCTTATATGCCAACTGTTTTCCCATTTGTATTTGCTTAATTGTAGTTCATCTATGCACATCGTAGCTTATTGGTTTCTACCTTTCATGAAGTTCATTTTTCAAATTGCTTTTTGCTTACTTTTAGTTGTGGATCAGTTGAATAAGGATTGTTTGGATTGGTTTAGAATCTGCCAGATCAAGATTGAATAAGTGTTTAAACAGCTTATTCCTAGTTTTATAAAGAAAAGTTTTTTTTCTTCTTATTTTGATTGTATCTTCAAGCTTTAAAAGAAAATTTGAAAAAAAAAAAAAAAAAAAGAAGCAAAAAGGTGGGAGGCGTGCTCGAACCGAGACCTCCCACTATTCGAAGGTGATAGTGGTGTACCTGTATGCCAGTTGCCCTTGGGACTTGTCTTGGTCATAAGTTGCCTAGTTTATTACTTAACACTAGATTTCACATTTAGCTTAATAGCTTCTTCTTTTTTAACAAAACTTATTCCAAAAGCAGTGGTAGGTTTTTATAATTTTCTTAGATTTAGTATCATGTAAAGTAGTTTATGTGATTTTTGTAGAATTTTCCAAAAATGTTTAGTATTTTTCATTAATTAATTAGTTTAAATTAGTTTTTAATCCGTAGAAAATAAAATAAAAGTCGAAAAAATTTCCGGTTTTTTTCTAAAATTATTTTTAGTCGTGTAGAAAGTAGGAAATTTGTTTTTGCACTCGTAGGACTTAAATTGCATATTTTTCATGTACGTTTTTAAATATAGAATTAAAATGACTTCAAAGTCTTTATTAGATTTAATTTCCTTAGTGTAATCAATCATACCCTTTTTCCCGTTCAATATCACCCGATCACTATACGTTTGGTTATTCATGCATGCTTCGCTGGGACTTAACGACTTGGGGAAACACTATACTCTCCTGGACTTAATTGCTTTGGTTTCAGACTGTTTGGCTTTTATTACGGTTGACCATTCACAAGTGGTTGACTTGTGTGATAAAAGACTGACCGTCAGGACCGAATCACAAGTCATGAAGGATCCAGAAGCCCTCTTTGGGCTTGTGGCCGATCGGTTAAGGGATGGGTTTACCCATTCTTTGTCTAACTTGAGCTCCAAGTTATCTACACTATAAATACAAAGGCAAGGTTTAGGTTTATGGTACTCTTGTGCACACACACATAAACCTAAATTGTTTTCTCTTTTCTTTTTTTCTCTTAGGCCGATCGAACAACAACCCCACAAGGGATTCGATTGGTGATTTTGTTAAACAAAATTGTTTCGTTTAATTTTGTGATTCTTTACTTGCATAACTTCAACTTGTTATAGTATGTGTGTACAAAAACATGATATAATCACACTATTGATTATATCTTGGATTGAATTGCAAAATTGGTAAGGGGCAATTTCTATAATCCTATAAACCCTAATTAGGGTTCATCTCAATTGCTAGTTTGGGAATTGATTTTTGTTGAGCTAGAATCAAAAGGTACGCATACTTTATGTTTATGTTAATTAATAACTCATTATATGTTCCTATACGCTTCCGCATGTATCCTTGATGTTTACTGTGTTTTATATATGATTGTCATGTTATTAAATTCCAACAGTGGCATCACGAGCTAGGTTTAATGAGTAATTAATTACTAAACACGTAAAAAACGGATATTGTATTGTGTTTGATATGATTAATTCGAGGGTTTTGGTTATTGTTTGAAAACCCTAATTTTAGGGTTAGGCCTTTTGCCCTAATTTTTCTAAAAAAAAATTTTATGTCGACCCTTAAAATTTTTTTTAAGTCGAATTATAATTTTTTTTTAGGCTTTTATAAAATTGTTTTGTTAAATTGGCAATTAAACCTAGAATTGTATATATGTTACGTGAATTAATTCGTGAATAATTGTTATGTGACATGAAATTGTATGCGATCTTGTGACTAATTGAATAAGTGTTATGTTGTATCCATGATGAGACATGCATGTTCGTCATGGATTGTTGCTTGAATTATTAACTGTTAAGTTATTTGTCACACGTTTATTGTTTTGATAAATCTTGAATTGGGGAATACCTCAATAAAATCAATGAATCAACCTATGTGCTATATGGTATATGTTTAACTATGGTTTACGCAATTGATTCGTCGATGTATGTGGTTCACTTGCCTTTGTGAGTGAGAGCATTAGTTAATATATGCATAATTTAACCTAGAATTGATTATTAATAAGTTTTATCGTATAAGTTGCATGTGGCTACTTGTTTACGCATATTAATGGTTAGTTATGTGCGCATTGTTTTAGTTGTTTATTTTTTATTTACTTGTTTGTTTATTTTGTTTGACAAGTTTTAAGCAAAGGGTAATTTCATGAATAGAAAAATAAATTGGACTAAACAATGGTGAAATTTGATTTGTTTTTTGAAAGAGTTAAATTTCAAGAGTTTAATTGAGTGATGAGTTTTGTACCAAATAGTGAGAACAGCTCATCCAATTTTGACAAACTATAAGAGAGGTATAAGGAGGAGAGCGCATTAAATTGTGACCCGAAAAAAGGAGGTTTAATGCTTCGCGCTGACTAAATTCTCCGCTTCTTTGTGCGTCAAAATTGGAGTTACCAAGTAGGCTATTTTATGTACAAAATTATCTTAAGGTTGAATTAGATTTAATTTCATGCGCCACTTTGTGGTAATTATCCGAAACACTAAGTCTTTGGACTTATGCAAAAGTACGATATAATAGACAATAATTAAAGGTAAATTCTTTGATTGGTGAACCCAATACCTCAATCAAAACTTTGTTAACTTAATTTTTGTGAATTGGTTAATAAAAAGTTTTTTTATTTATTAAAACTATTGATACGAAGTTGTATGCATGTTTCTTCGTACATATTTTGGTTATACACATCAAAATTAGTACCCTTAAAATTAAGTTAATGCTATCTAGTTAAAGAAACACTTGAAGTTGCAATTTACGTCATGTGAAAACTTGGCGAGATTGTGATGGAAAGGTAAATATTCATGTTGTGTGAGACCTCAACTGGACACATTTGCAGTTCTATAAATTAGACGACTTAAATTGAGTATTACGTGAGACTTGGACTCAAGGCATAAGATGGGGATAAAACATGTTTACGTTGCAATATTGTTTGGAAATGTAAATCCCATAATGATCTAGAAATGGAAAATGTTTGTCAATTATTGTTGACGTGATTACCTTATTATGTGCTTTCAATGCTAGCGCATTGAAATGATGTAATAGAACTATGATAATTTAGATCCTAGTTTTCAAGAAAAATATATGGTTGTATGAATAATTTCTTTGGTATTTTATTTTCTTGAAAAGTTTAATTATCGAAAATACTAATATTGAATTTTGCTAATTCTTTAAATGTATTAATGGAACATTAAACCTTAAACGTGGGTTATTCTTGTATTGGTAAATTGATCTACACCTATAAGGGTTTTTTGGTAAAGTCAACTTTACTAAAAGAATAAACCTAGTCCTCTTTTCAAAAGAAATTGTGAAATTCAATCCTATTCCTTTTCATGAGTGAGAAAGGTATGATAGGAAAATTAGAATTGTCTAGATTCTAAATATATAACTCATAAGCAAATTTTAATAGTTAAGAAAATTGCATATTTTCTGAGTTATTAAATTAGTAGCTAGACTAATTTACCGCAAAAGTGGTAAAAGGCAAACTAGCATAATTTATCTAGTTGTTGTGTTTTGACCATTTAAAGGTACTACATACAATTGTTGGAATGGTAGACTTATTAAGGAAGAAATTGCATGCCCAATTTTTCAAATTAGTAGCATTGATGGATAATCCATCATCTACATAGTAGAATACACTCTTTTAGTACACAAGTAATTTTTATGTATGGATTTTCTCATAGGTGTAGGGAAGTAAATAGAACACTATTTTCTTTCACTGGTTAATGAAACACTTACAATGTTGTCAAATCCAATGGGAGCATTGTGTTCTTATTACTGAATAAGGAATTAATGTAATGATCTCTAATTCAAGTGGGAGTTACAAACTTTGTTATCTTGGTAGTAACCCAGATTATCTCTAGAATGTCTAAAGATAATTACTTTCCACTTGTAGACACTTATGTTTTTAAGGATAGTCATGAACGTTGACAGTGACATTCTACATCTACTAGTTATGCTAATATCTCTGACACAATCATATTGATCACATAAACAAACGTGTGTCATGTTGTTTATCTGCTACATAATGTTGTTTCATGCACAAGTGGGAGAAATCTTTATTGTGTGCAAGGTACAACATATAGAAATATGATTTAACAAATTCTTTTGACTGCAAAGTAAGAGACTAACGTTCTAATATGACTTATACATATCTAATTCAAGAAACACTTGGTGTTGCAATTAACGTTATGTGAGAGCTTAGCTAGATTGCAACAACAAGGTAAATCTCCATGTTACGTGGGATCGTATCTGGAACAAATTTACAGTTTCTAAATTAGATAAGTAGATAGAACATGTGTCAAGATGATATATAAGACTACTTCAAATTGAATATTTATGTCTTATTAGAACGACATAAATAAATGAAGTAATCTAATATTACTTCAATTTGTATATTTATATATTTTTGGAATGACATAAATTAATGAATATATAATGTAGTCCTGCATTATTGTGAAGTAATAAATTAACTTGAATTACTATTGAAACCAAGAGGTAATGTTCATAATTACTTTAGTTAAACATGTTTATGTTTCGTTGTAAAGATATAAACATGAAGTCTTTTAAGACTTATAATAAAACAAAACGTGAACTTGTTATATTTTTTAATTAAGACATATACAAGAAGTCATTGAGTTTATCAATGATTTATAACGTATAATGGGATTATAACAGTTTATGTCTTCTTGATGAGACATGGATATGAAGTGACTTTGTTAAAGAGTACTTGTGTTATAAAGCATGCAATTGACTTGGAAATTCTATTATACCATTAAGTTGACTTAGTTGGCAAATAGGTAAGCCAAAAGGAATATGTTTATCTTATATATTGTTAGATTGTCTTATAATATTAATTCTAATGAAATACCATAAGTTAATGGTATGTTCAGTTAGGAGAATTAAACTCTATTTGTTTTGTTTGATTCAAGATAACCATAACTTCTTTTTTAAAAGTAATCAAGGTTAAAAAAAATTGAGTATGGATTGAATATACTCAATAAGACTCTAACTGAGAAGATTAATAAAACACCATTTTATTATGGAATGTGATGAATCACATTAAGTTTTAAAATTGAAGTTCTGAATTGTTAAACTTCTTATGAAGAGTGATTATTAACAATCAAGAGTTAGGAACTGTCAATGTGTATTTGCAAAATCCCAAAAAGAGAACAATGTGGTTTTGCTCTACTTGATAAGTATATATAGATAGTCTATATATTACAAAAGGCAAGTGGGAGTTTTTATTTTGAAAAGATAAAATTACAAGATACATAATCTTTTGGAATACACTAGTAAATATCAAGATGATGGAATTCTTATTCATAGATATCTCATATATTTGTTTGATATGCTGAGAAATATAAGTTACTGATTATGGTAAACCCGATAATCATTATGATGTATTACCAAATATTAAATTGGGTAAATTTCTCATACTATGAATGTTAAAGATGTTGTCCATAAAGATAATCGATTTTTGAAAATTTGGTTTATCTTAATAGTTAGACTTGAGAATGAAGATGAGTTTCTTAAAAGAGAAGGAAAACTCTAGCGGTTTGATTCTTTATAAAGAAATCATATGGACAATATTGTACACATATTTAATGTATGTCTTATGACAAGATTATTAATTGTGACTGAATATTATTTCCTAGGCAACATTAAATATATAAAGATGATTATTGTCATACTTATTTTCATTAATATGAAAAATGACAATGAATATCAAAACTCTTTCTTAAGTGATTACTTAAGCAAGGACGCTAGTATCTAAAAAGATTTTTGAATTCATATAATATTTGAATGTAAAAGTGCAATAATCCATGAATGGATTAATGCATGCATCTATGAAATTATTCTTATGTTTAATTATTAAATCCTAGTTTTGATTTATAATTGAAATAAGATAAATTTTTAAGTATTCCTTAAAGCTAGTGGGAGTATTATGTTAAGGTTCTTAAATCTTATATGTTGTATAACATATAGAAGTAGCACTCCATGTAAGTTAAATGTTAAGTCTTATTTTGGAATGAAACTTCACTTGTAAGATTTAAGAATTAAAACATACAACCTTGGAATATATGTGTATTATTAATAAACATAAAAGTAAAATAAATGATTCTAATAAAACATGATATATGATTTGGAAAATGGATACATATCTTTTGACAAGATAGAACATGAATGAAATCTAAGTTTGACCTGCAGATTCATCATGTACATCATGTTTTGTATTAAAATTGTTGTATCATCCTTGAATGAAAGATGATTTGACAACATTGATATCTAACTGAAAGTTATTAGATAACTTGTATAATGAATATTCTAATATAATATGTTTGGAGGAGAGTTATTTTACATATCAAACTTTTCTTACATACAAAGGGACTCATCTACACCATTCATCTAAAAAGAAATCAATGGCTGAGATTAAAAGCATTTTATTATTTCATCTATTTTTTATAATTTAAATATCTCTTAAACCGTTAATGTTAAGTGAAAATATTTACACCGTCGCGAAAAGCATTTAATTATCTTTCTATAGACGGGCACTTTGATATACTTTCGAAAAAAGAAAAAATCGCTTTTTTCACGTTTAGCCTTTTTACGTTATTTGAAATTTGCATGAAAAAATCATATATGATTAAACACTACTTTGAATATCACATGTGATATCAGTGTTATATCATATATGATATGTGATATCAGATATGATATGATATGTGTTGGGTTTTAGGTTCCTTGGATTTGATGAGACAAAATAAATACAAGAATGAAACAAATGGACTTAAAGAGACAAAGAAGAAATATACAAAAAGATGGAAGGACTTGCTTGCAAAAGAATATTTATTATTTAGTCTTTCGTAGTATTTTGTAAACCCTAATCCTCTAGTATATAAAGAGGACATGGGGTGTAGGTTTTGAGATAGAAGTCTTCCACAATGTAGTCTAAAGGTGTAGTGTGTAACCTAGGCGTAGGTTTGTAGAAACGCCTAGGTTAGAGTTTGTTTGGTTTAGCCTCGGATCTTGATCCCTGTTACAAGTTTAGTGTAACCGTATATTCTCGATCTAATATTTGAGGCTTGGAATGAGTATAATGAAAAACCTTGTGTCAATAACTATGATTTGTTTTATTCGGCTACAGTATACAAGTTTATTGTCATTGTTATTGTTAACCCTAGAGGCTCAAAACGATCTCAAGGAGTCTATCAAACTCCACAATTGGTATCGAGCATTCACATTTCAAAAATACGGTTTGAGCGCTAGGGTTCGCAATAACAATTATAATAACTTCAAAGTACAACCGAGGATGTCAGTTTTGGGCAAACAGACTTATTTCATGGCAAAGGTAAAAGCAAACTATTGTGGCAAATTCTATAACTGGTGAATATGTGGCCGCTAGTTGCTGTGGTTAAGTTCTTTTGATTCTAATCAATTGTTGGATTTTGGGTAATTTTATGCATACTAAGATTTCATTGATAATAACAAAGACAATATGCATCATTAAAAATCCTGCTTTACATTCTAGAACTAAACATATTGAGATAAGACATCATTTTATTAGAGATTGTAATGAGAAAAGGTTGATTCAAATGGTAAAATCCATAATCGATTTCAATGTTAGATCTTCTCACCAAAGCTTTTGATGTGGGGAGGTTTCAGTACTTTGTTGTTAGTATTGGAATGATTAATCTCTAACTTCTCAAATTGTTTTGTACTAGTTTGTATAAGTATAGACCTGTTATCATGTAATCTTAGTTTTGCTATTCTTGTTTCTAACCAGCTATAGTTTGTTTCTAACCACCATAGTTTGGTTCAAACTAACGCTAGTTGTCCTGTTTTCCACTAACACTTTGCGCATACAAGAAAGATCATTATGAAGCTAAAGAAGTAATCGGGTTAATTGTTCATTCATTCAACAAAAATGTTTTTACGTTTCATGTACTACATTGAAACTTCAAGTGCTAATTAAAAGACTACTTCATACATGATTTCCTACTACTATCTCAAATGGGCGGATATGCATTTGTGATATATGCATGACCAAGATTTAATGTAAGAAGCTAAGGATCAAAATGGGAAGGATGGATTGATGAAAACCAAGATGATGACGATGACCACGGTAGATGAAGCACAAAGGACATAGTTATCTCATACTTGCATCTACTGGTTTCACCAAAAAGCATCATTCCATTTTCTTTTTTCCCTTTTGTAGGACCTAAGATATATCAACCTTATCACTTTACCAAGCAAACCCAACACACGAACCCAAGTTACGCGATAAAACGCGGAAACACAAACACAAACAAAGCTTAGAAATGAAGAAAGATGGTGACTTGATGTAATATTCTAGTGTATGTGAGAGATAAAGATAAACACAATAAAGTTGTATATTCCTTGAGAGAGAAAACACACACACACACACACCAAGCACACCCTCAAATGACATACTTGAGGGTATTTATAGTAAGAGAGATGATGCCCTAAGGCTTGGCCATGGGTCGTGAGATGGGCTTGGACATGGATTGGGTTACATGAACTTATACAAGGCTAACTTAACTAAACGTCTAACCATTTAGCTTAGCCCAATCCATGAGCCCTTGACTATTCTAGCACAATATCTAACACACGTTACAAAGTTCCTAAATGTGAATGACCATCACTTCTAATAAAACTATTAAGGCTAACAATCTCCCTCTAAGGGGTGGTCATTCAAATGATGCTCCACTTGATAAGATCTTTACTTTCCTTGAGCTTGAACTTTGTGTGTAGATATAGAATAGTCTTGATTCTTTGTTCCTTCATGCTTTGTGATCGATAATGTGGTTGTTCAGCCGTTGTCAACTTCGTTGGTTAGGTGTCTCCACGCCTTTCTCCACCATGCTCACACTTCTATTTGACTTTGAGTTTCCAATGATGAAGTTCTCGAGTCTTTACACTTTGTAGATTCTTTGACATTGACGAAGAATCATCTTTAACTTTGAGTTGCCTTTGATTTTGATGAGAACTTTCATGTGTTGTTGGTATGAGCATGTGGCGAAGTCATGACGATCCATCCGCCCCGGAGCTTCCATAAGAAGAAAACATAAAAACAGGTTAGTAATAAGCGGATTTCGGCACTTACAAGTTTGAATTTCGAGGGTGTTAACAAGATAGTGTGAAAACACATCTCTAATTCTCACAAAGGCCGTTCCTGAACCGGAGTCCCACAAGTGAGATAACGCGATATACCAAGTACATCTACAGCCGTGATGAGTCGCCGAGGTACACAAGCATCACCCCACGACCGTAGACCGCTTGAGACACACTGCGTAATCCACGGGAGTTACCGGTGACTGCTGGCCGTGGTCTTGATGTTGACCCCGCAGAGTTTCCATTCAATCATCAAGATCACAGATGTGAAACTTCTCATAAATGTTCGCATTGCTAAGATCCTGGTGAGGACTCTAGAATATATCACTTGTGTCCTAATGATGAACAAAAGTTTATGTCATGTCAAGTGTACCTATGAGATCTTTTGATGAATCTCGTGGCTCTAGACTCAATTAGTGCATTTTGGTTTTCCTGAACGGAGACTAGGGAGAGGGTCTCCTTTCTTCTACTATTAGTACCAATGAAACAAATCCTTTTAAGAGAAGTCGATAGAATTTGTGCCGTCCGGGTCCATGACGCCTTTTCTTCAATACCGCAGTGTCATCTAGTGACAACCAAGAGCATATGTATTGAACCCTCCTTCCGCCTCTAAGGTTGAATATGGAGGGCTATTTCTTTTCACCCTTTTTCATTACATTTCTTTTAATTCTTCAACCCCTTCTTTCTCCTTTCTCACATTACTCCTTTTTTCAATCATACCTAAGGACTTCTAATACTAACTATTGGTGATGTCCTTGGTAGATCCCTCCTCGCCTTTTCCGGATCATAGATCTAATTTCCTATCCTTAGTCACCTTATAACTCCATGACTCATCCTATTGTTTCCATAAAACCATTTTTCTTGAAAATCTCTCACAGTGTTTATGATAGAAAACATGTTTGAGACACTCCGCCGAAGTTTTACATTATCGTGAACATTCCCCCTTCATATGTGCTTATGAGTTTTAAATTTAAATCTCATTATTGAGGGTGAGTTTGCACTTTTTGAATTGATCGCCTATGATGATTACTTCCCAGACACGTGTTACGCTGCCTAGTTAAAGAGTTCCATTGTCAGCTTTTAGGTGACAACTAGCCTAATAATTAACTTGAAGTTGTAAACACTCTTGAAAAGGAGTGTTAGACCCATGGTGCATATCTATCACAAGCTCTCGAGATGGTACATATAATCACTTAGATCTCACATCATTGGTTTCGCTCGAGTCGAGCTCATTTTGGAGATTCAAACACCGACATTAAACTTTTTGATCACATTTGATCATATTTGAGCACAACACGCAGATAGAGACACATACTCAGCCAAATTTCTGGCTTGAAAGCGCAAAGTAATCTGTTTTCTTTGAAGACCACCTTACTAACTTTTCACCCAAAATTGTGCCCGATGTACTTTTGTCGTAATTAGATCACCGCGTGGTCCGCATCCTAAAAAGGCAATTAGATCAAATCCGATTCCTTCGATACCAAAGTCCCATGTGAATGGATGTCTTCGTGCACCGAAAGATCCGTTTAACCTCTTTGAGGTGCAGTTCGGTAGGCTTTGCTCCGAAACCGCTGCTAATAAGCAAACATCAAAATGAATATCCGGTCGACTAGCAAGAGGTACATGAGAGAACCAATCATGCTTCGATATTTCTTCGGATCAATAGGTTTCCCAAACAAATCGGCTCCAATTTTTGGTGAAGTTACCATTGGTGTTCGACCGAGTCACAATTATCCATACCATGATTTTTCAAAATCTCAGATGTGTATTTAGCTTGATTTATAAAAATTCCACGAGGGGATTGATGTATTTGTAAACCAAGAAAGAATTTTAGTTCCCCATCATGGACATTTCAAATTTACTTTTCATGAGATTTTCAAAATGTTTTGAAAGATTCAAATTAGTGGACCCAAAGATGATGTCGCCCACGTAAATCAACAATCAAAATGTCGTTATGGCATTTTTGTGTAAACAAGGTAGGATCAACTGTTCCTTTGGTGAAATTGTTTTGGATAAGGAAAGAGGACATTGTCATACCACGCCTGAGCTTGTTTTAATCCATAAATTGCCTTTTTGAGTTTGTAGACGTAGTCGGGATGTTCCATGTCTATGAAGCCTTCTCGGCGACTCACGCATTACACTTCTTCTTCGTGAGTTCCATTCAAGAACGCGGTCTTAATGTCCATCTGATAAACCGTGATGTTTTTGTGAGCGATGTAGGCTAAGAATATCCCGACCGCTTTAGTCTAGCTACCGGCGCGAATGACTCTTCAAAGTCTATCCCTTCCTCTTGTCAGTATCCTTTGGCCACAAGACGAGCTTTGTTTGTAATGACGTCATTTCTTCATCCATTTCGTTCTTCCATAACCATTTGAGATCAATGACGCGAATGTCAATTGGTCTTGGAACCATTTCCAAGAGTCATGTAGACGGTATTGGAGAAGTTCCTCCCTGACGCTTCTATCCATGCGGGATCTGCCATTGCCTCGCGAATGTTCTTTGGCTCTATATTGCTAATTGAGCAAAGGTAAATGCATAAGTCGCAATCGGTGGCAAGTTAGGCGCTCGTCAATTGGCCTTGAAGGTTTACCAATAACTTGTTCAATTGGATGGTCTTTAGTCCACTTCAGAGTAGAAGGATACCGTTTGTTAAACGTATGCAAGTTAGATGGTTCTCGTAAGCTTGAAGATGATTCAGCTGATTCCGTAGCAAACGGGTTTTCAAATAAGTCTTCATCTAACGCTGCATCGTTATGGTTTTGGTTTTGCTCATCAACCGGTAGAACGGGTGTAATAGCCGAGTAGATGTAGATGATGTTGATGGAGTTGGTGCATTGGTTTCACCGTTGTAGATGCATCTTCGTTGGTGGAGGATGATGTTGAGCTGTGTGCGGAATGATGGTTTAATGCATTTGTCAAAGTTCCACCATAGTATTCATCGAACATTAACTCAAAGAAATTCTCCCATTCTTGTTCTTTAGGATTGTCAATCGGAGTTGATTGAGCTCTTTGAGGTATGAGTCCCGAATCGATGTGTCCGTAAGTCTGCCGGTTTAGTGAGGGTTCTAGAGCGAGTCTCTCAGAAGCCATATGTGAAAGTTCATCAAACTTCACATTCATCGTCTCCATGATCCTCCTAGTTCTCCTGTTATACACCCGGAATGCCCTCGAGTTATCTGAATATCCAATGAAGATTCCAATATCACCTTTTGCTTTCGTTTTCCAAGATCTTCTCTGTCATTCGTAGGATAGCACAAATCGCCAAACACGTGAAAGTAAGAGATATCCGGTTTTCTGTTGTTCACAAGCTCATATGGGGTTTTATTGAATCTTGGATGGATAAGGGATCGGTTCGGAGTGAAACAAGCAGTGGCAACAACATCAGCCCATAGAAATAACGGTGCACTAGAATAGATTAGCATTGTGCAGCAGCTTCCACAAGAGTTCTATTTCTTCTTTCAACTACCCCATTCTACTGTGGAGTTCTAACAACTGATGTCTGATGTGTGATTCCAACATCTTCAAAATAAGCTCTTAACTCCTCGATTAGTGAATTTTGTGCCGTTGTCCGTTCTTACAACCCCATGGAGTTTGAAGAAGTACTTGAATGCTTCTAAAGGTGATGATGATGCTTGGTGCTTCGCCTTTTGATCTCGTAAACTTAACCCATGTATATATTGAATAATCATCGACAATGACAAGAATATACTTTTTCCCATTAATGCTTTCAACTCTCATTGGGCCACATAAGTCCATGTGCAACATATGCAACTTTGCTTCCAACTAGGTACGGGTTTGGGTTTATATGATGCTCTTTTGCTTTTCCTTGTTCGCATGATGGACATAAGTGATCCTTGGTGTATTTGAACTTTGGAAGTCCGTTGACGATGTTGTCTTTGGCAATTTTGTTGATGGTGTCGAAATTGAGATGGGATAACCGCTCTGTGCTACAACCGGACGTGTTCCGGATGCTCGCGGTCATAAGACATATTGGTTATGAAGAGGCCATTTGATTGATGTCGATAGCATACAAGTTTGTATCACGATTCCCGTTAAGAGATCGCCATCCAAGTTTCTAACGGCAAGCATTTCTCCTAAAAGCAACCTCTAAATCGCATCACGAACCGCCCGACCGAAAACAAATTGTGTCCCAATCCTTCAACATAGTAAACCCAAGTGATCAAATAATTTCCAAAAGGTAGATCTCCATAACCCATGATAGCAGCTACATGATCATTTCCAAACGCACGGTTCCTATGAATTTCCGCATCTTGATCGCCAGCCTTCAGATTCTCGTCATGTGCTTGGAGCAACCCGAGTCGACGATCCAAAGACAAATTTCGATAACCCCGCCGAATGTAAAAAGAATATTGTGGAAACCGCTTTGATTTTGGTTCCTTTGGGTTAGAGGTAAAATCCTGATCACACTCAGAGGTTTTCTACAGGAAGTCCGGTTTATCACTCATTGTACCATTCCGAGTGTGAAAGTTCTACCCTGTGGTTTCCAAATATCATCCTTAAAGTATACACGTTGGTTCCTGTCAGTAGTGTAAAGCCTAAGTTTTGCAACTAGTCTTCCTACTCTTTAGCTAATTACTTTTTGGGACGTTCTTCTTAACAAGCTTATCATTCACATTCTTAGAAACACAATCATCTTGAACATTTAAAGATTTCTTGCAAGTTAAACAAAGAGATTCAACACATTCATTAGACTTAGCAAGTTTCATAGGTTCAAGACATTCAGATGAAATGTATTTCTTATTCAAAAGCTGTAAATTCCTAGGGTGTTCTTCTACTTTCTTCTCTTTATTCAAGCTACTACTCCTAGAGGCATGGGAGACTCTATTGTTCATTGTATTGCTCTTAGGCTTTAGTCTGCTGCTCCTAGAGGTGCTTTCTAGTCTTGTAGAAGGTGAGGCACACGCATTAGGATTCACATTTTTATGAAGGGAGGTGGTTTCACCTTTCCTAGTCTCTTTAGAGTGCTTTTCTAAACTTATGTCGTTTGTTCCATATGTTTTAGATGTGGAGGCAGACGTATTAGTGGTACTCATCTTAAAAAGGCCAGGTGCTAAAACTTTTGGTTTCTCGATAACCGCTTTCCCTTTTTCAACATTTTGTTTAGGTAAGGTGTGGAGGACCGGTTTTGATGAAACATTTTTCTCATTGACTTTTGGAGGAGGCATAGAAACGTACATTTTGGTTTTGAAACCGGTTTGGGAACATTTGCTTTCTCCGCAGTCAATGGTTTTTAATCACAAGATCCACGCCTTTCCTTTTTGACTTTCCACTGAGCCCTCAAAAGATCATTTTTCGCCATGTCATTGTAGGCACGCCATACGACTTGTTGTCATATTTGCATTCCTCGCCGATCAAGTTGTTTAAAATATGACACATTTTCTTTTCAAGTTTTTCAAGAGCTTTTTCATATTTTGAAACAATTTCGAGGTCTCATACTCGAGTCTTTCATGATCTTCAAAGTAATATGTTTGCAAAATGATGGACATAATATCAAGAGTCGAACATCTTCAAGAGTGAATCATTTAGATTTTCCAAAACTTTGATGTGTTCAACACTTTCATTAGCTTGTTTACCAGGATTTATGGTCCTTGACAAAGTCACTGCTTTTCAAAAGGCTTGTTCAACATGAATTACCCTTGAGTTGATGTTAGTCAGCTGAGGGGCAATTTGAGTTTCAAAAACTTTTTCTGTTCAATATCAAAACTATTAAACCAGATGTTTGTTGTAATATTGGTTTTAGTTTTAACGGTCTCTTGAAGATCCGCAATTCTCATTTTCACATTTTCCAAAATACTTCTCGCATCACTTGTGTTAAAAGGATTGTTTGAAGACATTTGTTCAATGTTCAAAAGAGATTTGGAGACAACAACTGGTTTTGAAACTGATTTTGAAACAGGTGTTGACACTTTGTTTGAAACACTTGGTTTGGTGGAAAATGTTGATTGAGAAACAAACGAAATACCATTAATTTTGTTCCATGTGTTATAATCAATTGGTTTGATTTCGGTATGTTTTTGTTTCATTTTTGATCTACTCTCCTCAGATAGTTCCAACGTTTCAAGAGAATCATGCACAATTATGGGTTCATGCAAAGGTTTTCCATTGTGCAACACATTCTCGAGATTTTCGAGCTTTCTTGAGGAAAACAGGAGGTGAGTTACCAAGAGCCATTTTATTTGTAGTATGAAAAATCGGATTTACTTGATTAGAAAGCATCTTGATTGTCTTAGCGGAATGACCCGTTGTAAGAAGTAAATTATCCAATTTTTGATTTTTTCCGCTTTTTATCGAATTTCATCAAGAAGAGAATCTTTCGCTTTGCAAAATCAAGAATCAACTGCTTCTTCTCTTTTTCAAGATCGAAAACGTTGTTTTTGTTTAGAAAGTTGGTCATTTAGATCGAATTTCCTTGTTTAAGGATTTGATTTTCAAATTCAGATTCACATCAAGTGTGTCATACTTGAGTTGCAAATCTTTTCTCTAAAACGAATCTCGATAACCAATTTCTAACTCGAAATTTTGTTTGTATGAAATTCATAGGCTCGGCGTGCTCCTTGTAACTCTCAAGCTTAGCGGTCAATTTAGCATTCGCGGCCTTAACTTCGCGATTGACCGCTCTAACTTTCTCAACTTCAATGCCACATTGATTGATTAATGATTCAACATAAGCACGTGTTTCCTCATCGCCTCATTATTTTGTGCCACACGCCTCCACTAGGATCCACATATGGAGTTTTCGAGTTAGTATTGCTACAACTCGGATTGTCCGTATGTATCATAAGTAGTGCCGGGCGTCACGTAATTCTCGTTCGTCATGAGTAAACACATCAGATATGACATTGTTATAACATGGATCAATGATTGGTACCTCGATCATCAGATGCCATAGACGTGAGGTGAGTCCGACTCGCTGTCATACTTAGCTTCCTAAAGATTTGCCATGAAGATGCAATTCGCATTGAGTTCCTCGAGGTCTTCCAATTCATCCACAATAGCTTAAAAGTCAATTTCAAGACTCAATCTGAACCCCGCTTCTGCTTATCTCGTAACAAAGCAGCTTTCCAAGAAAATCACCATTCTTTTTTGTGCGCTTAGTGGGACATTTTCTTGCCATGTGACCCACTCCTTGACAGCTTGTAACACTTAACTCGATTACCCCGATGCACATTTCCATAATTCCCAACGACTGGAGTCGCAACATACCCATTCGATACCCATCGCTTATTCCCAACATTCTCGTCCCATCGATTTCCAACATTCGACCTAACTGATACTGATACGGAACAACCCTGATTACCCATACGAAATCCAAGAGCATATCCTCGCTGATTCCCAATAACTCCAACCATTTGTCCTTGATGACCCATATTCCCGGCCGAGCAATTTGCCCGCTGTGAGTGTTTGATGATATTCTTTGGTTGTTGTTAGTAGGTGTGGAATAGCGACCTTTGATTACTTTTCCCAAGAGAGAAAGTATTTGGGACATAGGGTCTTCTTGATCGATTCAGATCGTGATTCCTTGTTCCCGTATTGTGGATACCGTTGTTGAAAGACTTGTTGTTCTTGTGGATAGAATTGTTGTTGTGGTTGTGGAATGTATTTCTGCAAGTTGTTGTTGTTGGAAGATGATGAAGCTTGTTGTTGTGTATTCACCGGAGGTTGAGTCTTTGCAATGAGTGCCAATGGATCATGATTCTTTGCCAATCTTTCTTTCCCCGACTTCATTCACTTCATTTTGGTTTTGTTTAGAAAATCGCTTAGTTGATCAAAGTTCACCTGATGTAGGTCTTTTGTTTGGTTGACAATAGTGACATATCGCCCCATTCTTCGGAAGATTGTTCAGAACTTGATGTTTTGAACGATAGTTCGGTGTCAACTTGTTTCTGAGAAGCTCATTCATCAAAGTGCAAAACCTTCCATAGTAGGATTCAATGGATTCTCCCGAGTGTGTGAACTTTTCCCATTCAGTTAGCAACTTGTTCTCCATGTCTTGTTGACCAATTTCGCTCCATGACAAAGCCGCCTAACACGCTCCTACATATCGAAAGCGCTTCACAACCGCTCACCGCAGCAAAGATGTCTATTGGTAAACCAGCTTGGATAATATGAATTGCCATGTCATCCGCTTCGACTTGTTTCGATCCTCGAGTGTATTCGATTCGTATTGAAGACGAAGATGGTTGGACGGAGGTGTTGCATCTGCATTTCCATGTACATGAACTTGTCGAGGCTTGAAGGGTCCATCCTGAATGGATTTAATCATGAGTTTGCCATTAGGTTTGGTCTTGATGTAACGGAGCATTCGACTTGTCCATTGAAGATAACCACCTTTTGCCAACATAGGAGGACGGTTTTCGACACCGGCTGCATGAATGTCTTGTTGAGTTGCCATTGATGAAGGTATGATCGGATAAAGTTGATGTAGGATCGATTCAACGATAAAGGAGTTGTGGTTGATGAAGATTAAGCCCGGTTGAGGTGTTTCGAAAGTCGCATCAACCTTGGTTCTAAAAATTTCCCAAAATTTGAAATTCACTATAAAAATCAATTTTAAGGTCGTATGAAAAATTTGAGTTATGACAATTTTGACGCCAAATTTGACCGAAAAATTTGAATTTAGGCCCAAAAATTTGAATTTTTGACCAAAATTTTCACAGCTAAAACAAAATTTGAATTTCAGAAAAATGAACGCTTAGCCTCCTCAAAATTTAAATTTTACTCAAGTTTTCCACAAAATTGAACGCTTAGTCTCCTCAAAATTAAACGCTTAGTCTCCTCAAATTTTTAACCTTTATAATGTAGAAAGATGAAGAAACGAAGTTACGAAAGTAGACGAGGCTTAGGCGTAGAGATTGTGCTTATGCGTAGGATCTTATGCGAAGGATCTTAGGCGTAGGATTCCTTGCGCGTGAATCTTAGGCGAAATCTTATCCGTAGACTTAAAGTTAGGCGTAGGAAAACTTATGCAGATTTAGCTTACGCGTAGCAAGGCCAGCGTAGGATAAATACTTACGAAGTAATCTACGTAAGTCTAAGCTTATGCGTAAGATTAGGTTTAGCCCAAAATCCTTTACTCTATCACAAAGGTAAGAGATATCCAAAGTCGGTGTTCCACAAACTTATCCAAGTGAGGGAAGCACCGAGTCACCGTTGAAGCTCAAGAATCTGCACTCAAAAAGTTATGAGTAGAACCTTATGCATAGTTTGACTTTCTTACGAGTAGAACTAGGGTTTTGACCTACTGTGAAAAAATTCCAATGATTCAAACGATTTCTCTCACGATAAATTTAAAAACACTCCAATAACCCAAATCTTTTGACCTTTTTCACCCAAAGTGCTTATAAAAGTTACGAGTTTATAATGTCATATATACCCAATCATAACAACATATTTGTCAAATTTACCCATTTAAACATTAAATCAATTTTGAAATGAATTTATGTAATTAAATTCCCATTTTACCCTTAAACACTATCATGTTTGGTTGGGGTTTTTATTCGCAACTGTTTTTAAGACGTTTATTACCGTCGTTGATCCCGTATAATACCAAATCATTTACATCGAAAACGAAAGCTAATTCAGATGTGAATCCTAAAAGGGCAAGCATGAGGCTAAATTTTAATGTGTGTCTGTCACATTTTCATTTCCATTTTCCATTTAAATAATAAGCAGAAGTAGCAAGTTACCATGACTATTTATATCATCAGCAAGCATAGCAACTATCACCAAACGTATTTCTCAGCACGTCATCATCTTTAAGTCTTAAGTCTTCAATTATTATTAATAATATTAATTTTCAAAAGGAGATGATGAAAATGCAGTTCCTTGCGTATCAAGTGCAAAAACAAGTGAAGAATCACATTTTTTTATTTTTTAATATTAAAGGGTATAATGGGACTTTAATAATGAAAATTGTTTTTTAATTGATTTTTTCAATCAAATGGGTAAATATGACCAATTTCTTGCTATGATTGGGTATATATGACATTTTAAAATTTAATTGAGTAAATAAGGTATTTAAATATTTAAATTGGACATATATGGAATTAACCCCACCAAATAAACCTTAAACCACAAGAATCTTGAATTTTTAAGTGCAAAAATTAAAGCTTTATGCGTGACACTTTTGAGAACGAAACTACGTGTAACTCTACACAAACAAACTTCAACCAAAACACTCTTAAACCATTGTTGTATATTGATACCAATTGTTGTGACTCCAAGATATATCAACCTTATCACTTTACCAAGAACCCAACACACGTAACCCAAGCAGATAAAACGTGGAAACACAAACACAAAAAAAGCTTAGAAATAAGATGAGAAAGATGGTGACTTGATGTAATATTCGTGTGATGTAGAGGATAAAGATAAACACAATAAAGTTGTATATTCCTTGAGAGAGAAAATACACACACACACACACACACTTTCAAGCACACCCCTCAAATAACATACTTGAGGGGTATTTATAGTAAGAGAGATGATGCCCTAAGGCTTGGCCATGGGCCGTGAGATGGGCTTGGACATGGATTGGGTTACATGAACTTATACAAGGCTAACTTAACTAAACGTCTAACCATTTAGCTTAGCCCAATCCATGAGCCCTTTGACTATTCTTGCACGATATCTAACACACGTTACAAAGTTCCTAAATGTGAATGACCATCACTTCTAATAAAAACTATTAAGGCTAACACCTTTCCCCCATACGATATGTGAAGAAGCACCACAACCTGGTGCTAGAAGACCAAGAACCACCTCTCTGTTCTTTGGGAGTGGTGGGTTTCTTGCTCGTGGTCTTGGTTGGGGTGGGATGATGAAGGTGGGGGTTTGAAGTTCTTCGAGGAGTCATCAGAGTCCTCAGATGCCTCACTGGATCCACCACACTATCATCTTCAGATGATGGAAGAAATGGGGATTTTCTTGGTCTTGTTTCATGAGGAGGTAAACCGCCATGGGTTAGTATCTTCACTTGATGATGATGAGGATGAGGAGGATGTTAGATCAACAACTTTGGTTTATTCCAACTAGGGTTCCACATGGTGATTGGAGTTGATCATGGATTGGAGTAATTAGGGTTTTGATTTTAATTGGTGTGCTATATGAGTTTTGGGTTCTTTATATACAGAGTAATGGGCTTTGGAAGTAAATGAGAGGCAGCGTGTTAAATGTGGATGAGTTAATGAGATTCTTGGTATTGGACCTGATATTAATCCAAAAAGTTGACCATATTGACTTCACTGCTCTAACCACGGATAGGTCATTTGGATTCACTGATGGCATTATCTAACCACTGATAACAATAACCTTCTTCTCTATGTTTGTTTTGTGTTTTTGTCTTGCAGGTATGAATGATTTGTGTACATAGGAGCTGATGTGTTAGCCGCTATGTTTTAAAAAAAAATAAAAAATAAATACAAGAATGAAACAGTGGGCTTAAAGAGACAAAGAAGAAAATCTACAAAAGATAGAAGGACTTGCTTGCAAAAGAATATTTATTATTTAGTCCTTCAGTAGATTTTGTAAACCCTAATCCTCTAGTATATAAAGAGGACATGGGGTGTAGGTTTTAGATATATTAAGTCTTCCAATGTAGACGTCTAGTAAAGGTGGTGTGTGTAGACTTCTATAAACGCCTAGGGTTAGTGTTAGTTTTGTTAATCTCCAAGATCGAAGAAGGCTTTGACCCCTGTTATGGTTAGGTAACACGTTGTTATTCTGATCAAATAATAATTGGGGAGATGTGAAAAAACCTTGTGTCAATAACATTGATGTTTGTTTAATTCCGCTGTGCATGTTTTTTAATCTATGTTATTGTTAAACCCTAAGGCTCAAAACGATCTCAAGGAGTCGAACAAACTCTACAATTGGTATCAGAGCTTGGGGAGCTCATTACCTAGGGATTCGCAAGGTTTTATTGGTCGAAGAATGGCGAAAAGAAGAAAAATTACGAATCTGAAAATTCTCGTATTTTTCTGCAGTACAGTTTTAAAAACGCGATAACTTTTTCGTTAACCGTTGGATCATAACGAAATTTTCGGTGGACGTTCTATATATATTCATCTAACTTTTAACCGAAGGGATTGTCGATCTGAGCTCTCTATCAAAAGTTATTCAATGTCGAAGTTGGCTGCAGAAACTGGTTTAATAATTCGAATTTTTGGGTTTTCATGTATATTCAACTTCTTGAATTTGTGTTACTTGTTCTAATTCTTGATGGAGGTTGTTTATACATTGTGTGGTGTTTATGATTCATGGTTAGAAGCAGCTTTCCTAGTGTTTTTATGAAACCACTTCTAGTGTTTTCTGAAACCACCGATAGTGTATTCTCGAAACCACTGATAGTGTATTCTCGAAACCACTGATAGTGTATTCTCGAAACCATTGATAGTGTATTCTCGAAACCATCGATAGTGAGATTCTCAAACCACCGATAGTGTTTTTCTGAAACCATCGATAGTGTTTTTCTCGAAACCACTCCTAGTGTTTCTCGAAACCATCTGCTAGGTTATCTCAATTCCATCGCGGTGTTTCGCGTTATTCATTCTCACTGATGAGGTTTTGGAATTGAGGGGAAGCTGTACATGTTTTTGGTACTGAAATTTTTGGTGACATACACATGGGATTTTGGTTCGCACACACAAGAAGATTGGTATTTGTTCTTAATGGTTTTAAAAGCTCGCTTTTTGAATTATTTGGAGAATTGATTACGAAGAAGGTTAAATATCATTTATTTGATGTTGTAGTTGAGTTTCACATGTTTGTGTTCTTATCATATCTCAAAGTGGGTGTTACACTTTGGAGATAACTTGTTCAGGTTAAAGGATGTTGACGACGACTTGCAAAATCTAGTTTTCATAGGTTAAGGGGTGGATGGATGAAGACCTAGTTAACTATCACTTAAAGGAGTTACAATCAGTAGTGCTGTCTCATTGAAGATGAGGATTTTGTCAAGAGATTGCGGTCTACTAATATGGTGTTAGTATAAGTTTGGAGTCACGTGGATAAACAAGACATAAGACACAAGTTTGGGTTATTTTACATCAAATTCGTTATACTTGGTTTTCTTCACAAGTGATCATTACATAGAGCTTAATGATTTGAAGAATCATTTTCATGCACCACTCAAGGGGAAGTTTCTAATGTTTACATTATCTATTTGTTGATAAACAAAAGGAGAAGAGATATTGGAGTGCGATGGCATGGATTAATGGGAAGACAAAGGAAGACAAGAATGTTTCATTCACGGAGATGTTTACATCTCAACTTCTGCTACTTGCCTAGGGAAGTTCGTATTACCCACTTTGTTTGTTTTGTCATCATCAAATAGGGGAAGTTCGTCTAGGGAATTCTCTCGATACCAATTGTGAGTTTGATAGACCTTGGACCGTTTAGAGCGCTAGGGTTCGACAATAACAATGATAATAAACTTGGTACAAGCCGAATTAAAACAAATCATATGTTATTGACACAAGGTTTATATTTAATAATCATTCCATGCCTCAAATATTATTTGATCGAATAATACGTTACACTAAACTTGTAACGGGATCAAAGATCCTCGAGGCTAAACCAAACAAACTCTAACCCCGACGTTTATAGGAACACGTCTAGGTTACACACACACACCTTTAATTACTACATTATGGAAGACTTCTATATAAAACCTAACCCATGTCCTCTTTATATACTAGAGGATTAGTGGTTTCAAAAAAATACGAAGGACAAATAATAAATATTCTTTTCCAAGCAAGTCCTTCCATTTTTTTGTCGATTTCATCTCTTTCACTTTAAGTCCCTTTGTTTCATTCTTGTATTTATTTTGTCTCATCAAATCCAAGGAACCTAAAACCCAACAATCTTCCCCTATTTGATGATGACAAAACAAACAAAGTCGTGTACGAACTTCCCAGACGAAGTAGTAAGAAGTTGAGATGTAAAAATCTCTTTGAATGAAACAAATCTTGTCTTCCTTGTCTTCCCCTTAATCCATGCCATGCTACTCCAATATTTTATGATTATTAAATATAAACCTTGTGTCAATAACATATGATTTGTTTTAATTCCGCTGCGTACCAAGTTTATTATCATTGTTATTGTCGAACCCTAGCGCTCTAAACGATCTCAAGGAGTCTATCAAACTCCACAATTGGTATCAGAGCTTGGGGAGCTCGTTACCAAGGGATTCGCAAGGTTTTATTGGTCGAAGAATGGCGAAAAGAAGAAAAACTTTAACTGAAAATTCTCGTATTTTTCTTCAGTACAGCTTTAAAAACGCGATAACTTTTTCGTTAACTGATCATAACGAAATTTTCGGTGGACGTTCTATATATATTCATTTAACTTTTCACTGAAGGGATTGTTGATCTGCGCTCTCTATCAAAAGTTATTCAATGTCGGTTGGCTGCTAAACTGGTTTAATAATTCATTTTGGGTTTTCATGCATATTCAACTTCTTGAATTTGTGTATTTGTTCTAATTTGATGGAGGTTGTTTATAATTGTGTGGTGTTTATGATTCATGGTTAAGCAAATTTTCCTAGTGTTTTTACGAAACCACTTCTAGTTTTCTGAAACCACTAATAGTGATTCTAAAACCACTGATAGTGTATTCTCGAAACCATCGATAAGTATTCTCGAAACCACTTCTAGTGTTTTCTCGAAACCACTTCTAGTGTTTTTCTGAAACCACTTCTAGTGTTTTTCTTGAAACCACTCCTAGTGTTTTCTAAACCATCTGCTAGTGTTATCTCAATTCCACCGTGTTTCTTGCGTTATTCATTCTCACGATAAGGTTTTGGAATTGAGGGGAAGCTCGTACATGTTTTTGGTACTCAAATTTTTGGTGACACACACATGGGATTTTGGTTCACAACACAAGAAGATTGGTATTTGTTTTTAATGGTTTTAAAAAGCTCATTTTTGAATTATTTGAAGAATTGATTATGAAGGAGGTTATTTATCACTTATTTGATATTGTAGTTGAGTAACACAGATTTGTGCTCTTATCATATCTTAAAGTGGGTGTTAAACTTTGGAGATAACTTGTTCGTGCTTAAAGGATGTTGACGAAGACTTGCAAAATCTAGTTTTCATAGGCCAAGGGGTGGATGGATGAAGACCTAGTTAACTATCACTTAAAGGAGTTACATTGTAGTGCCTTGTCTCATGAAGATGAGGATTTTGTCAAGAGATTGCGGTCTACTTATATGGTGTTAGTATAAGTTTGAGTCACGTGGATAAACAAGACATAAGACACAAGATTGAGTTATTCTACTTCTTTATCAAGTTTGTTATATTTGGTTTTCTTCACAAGTGATCATTACATAGAGCTTATTGAAGAATCATTTTCATGCATCACTCAAGAGGAAGTTTCTACTGCTTATATTCTCTATTTGTTGATAACAAAAAGGGAAGAAATATTGGAGTAGCATGGCATGGATTAAGGGGAAGACAAGGAAGGCAAGATTTGTTTCATTCAAAGAGATGTTTACATCTCAACTTCAAGCATTACTAGAAGTTCGTACACGACTTTATTTGTTTTGTCATCATCAAATAGGGGAAGATTGTTAGGTTTTAGGTTCCTTGGATTTGATGAGACAAAATAAATACAAGAATGAAACAAAGGGACTTAAAGTGAAAGAGAAGAAATCTACAAAAAGATGGAAGGACTTGCTTGCAAAAGAATATTTATTATTTAGTCCTTTGTAGTATTTTGTAAACCCTAATCCTCTAGTATATAAAGAGGACATGGGGTGTTGGTTTTATATAGAAGTCTTCCATAATGTAGTCATTAAAGGTGTGTGTGTGTGTAACCTAGACGTGTTCCTATAAACGTCTAGGGTTAGAGTTTGTTTGGTTTAGCCTCAAGGATCTTTGATCCTCATTACAAGTTTAGTGTAACCGTATTATTCTGATCAAATAATATTTGAGGCTTGGAATGATTATTAAATATAAACCTTGTATCAATAACATATGATTTCTTTTAATTCCGCTGCGTACCAAGTTTATTATCATTGTTATTGTTGAACCCTAGCGCTCTAAACGGTCCAAGGAGTCTATCAAACTCCACAATTGGTATCAGAGAATTGTTGGGTTTTAGGTTCCTTGGATTTGATGAGACAAAATAAATACAAGAATGAAACAAAGGGACTTAAAGTGAAAGAGATGAAACCTACAAAAAGATGGAAGGACTTGCTTGCAAAAGAAGATTTATTATTTAGTCCTTCAGTATTTTGTAAACCCTAATCCTCTAGTATATAAAGAGGACATGGGGTGTAGGTTTTAATAATAAAGTCTTCCATAATGTAGTCATTAAAGGTGTGTATGGTAACCTGTGACGTTACTATAAACGCCTAGGGTTAGAGTTTGTTTAGTTTAGCCTCAAGGATCTTTGATCCCTGTTACAAGTTTAGTGTAACCGAATTATTCCGATCAAATAATATTTGAGGCTTGGAATGATTATAATGAAAAACCTTGTGTCAATACCTATGATTTGGTTTATTCCGCTGCGTACCATGTTTATTGTCATTGTTATTGTTAACCCTAGTGGCTCAAAACGATTCATGGAGTCATAACAAACTCCACAATTGGTATCAGAGCTTGGGGAGCTCGTTACCTAGGGATTCGCAAGGTTTTATTGGTCGAAGAATGCATAAAAAAGAAAAATACGAATCTAAAATTCTTGTATTTTTATGCGCAGTTTTAAAACGCGATAACTTTTCGATAACCGTTGATCATAACGAAATTTTCGTGGACGCTCTATATATTCATCTAACTTTTCACGTAAGGATTGTCGATCTGAGCTTTCTATCAAAAGTTATTCAATGTCGGTTGGTGCAGAAACTGATAATAATTCGAATTTTGGGTTTTCATGTATATTCTACTTCTTGAATTTGTGTTACTTGTTCTAATTCTTGATGGAGGTTTTTTATACATTGTGTGGTGTTTATGATTCATGGTTAGAAGCAGTTTCCTGTTTTTATGAAACCATGATAGTGTATTCTCGAACCATGATAGTGTATTCTCGAAACCACTGATATATTCTCGAAACCATGATAGTGTTTTTTCTGAAACCACTTCTAGTGTTTTTCTGAAACCACTTCTAGTGTTTTTCTCGAAACCACTCCTTGTTTTCTCGAAACCACTCTAGTGTTATCTCAATTCCACTGCTGGTGTTTTTGTGCTATTCATTTATGCTGATGAGGTTTTGGAATTGAGGGAAGCCGTACATGTTTTTGTATGAAATTTTTGGTGACACAAACATGGGATTTTGGTTCGCACACACAAGAAGATTGGTATTTGTTCTTAATGGTTTTAAAAAGCCTGTTTTTGAATTATTTGGAGAATTGATTACGAAGAAGGTTAAATATCATTTATTTGATGTTGTAGTTGAGTTTCACAGATTTGTGTTCTTATCATATCTCAAAGTGGGTGTTACACTTTGGAGATAACTTGTTCGTGCTTAAAGGATGTTGACAAAGACTTGCAAAATCTAGTTTTCATAGGTTAAGTAAAGTGGATGGATGAAGACCTAGTTAACTATCACTTAAAGGCACTTAAAGGAGTTACATTGTAGTGCTCAGTGTCTCATTGAAGATGAGGATTTTGTCAAGAGATTGCGGTCTACTTATATGGTGTTAGTATAAGTTTGGAGTCACATGGATAAACAAGACATAAGACACAAGATTGGGTTATTCTACTTCTTTATCAAGTTTGTTATATTTGGTTTTCTTCACAAGTGATCATTACATAGAGCTTACTGAAGAATCATTTTCATGCATCACTCAAGTGGAAGTTTCTACTGCTTATATTCTCTATTTGTTGATAACAATAAGGGGAAGAAATATGGAGTAGCATGCATGGATTAAGGGAAGACAAGGAAGACAAGATTTGTTTCATCAAAGAGATGTTTACATCTCAACTTCTGCTATCGTTTGGGAAGTTCGTACACAACTTTGTTTGTTTTGTCATCATCAAATAAGGGAAGATTGTTGGGTTTTAGGTTCCTTGGAATTGATGAGACAAAATAAATACAAGAATGAAACAAAGGGACTTAAAGAGACAAAGAAGAAATCTATAAAAAGATGGAAGGACTTGCTTGCAAAAGAATATTTATTATTTAGTCCTTCATAGTATTTTGTAAACCCTAATCCTCTAGAATATAAAGAGGACATGGGGTGTAGGTTTTTGAGATAGAAGTCTTCCACAATGTAGTCTAAAGGTGTGTGTGTGTAACCTAGGTGTAGGTTTGTAGAAACGCCTAGGGTTAGAGTTTGTTTGGTTTAGCCTCAAGGATCTTTGATCCCCTACAAGTTTAGTGTAACCGTATTATTCTGATCAAATAATATTTGAGGCTTGAAATGATTATAATGAAAAACCTTGTGTCAATAACTATGATTTGTTTTATTCTCGCAGAGACAAGTTTATTATCATTGTTATTGTTAACCCTAGAGGCCCAAAACGATCTCAAGGAGTCTATCAAACTCCACAATATGTATATCATATGTGATATTACACTAATGTCACATGTGATATTGCATATCATATATGATATAACACTAATATCATATATGATATAACACTAATATCACATGTGATATTAAAATTAATGTTTAATCATATATGATTTTTTAATGCAAATTTCAGTAACGTAAAAAAAAAAAAAAAAAAACTTAGAAAAAACGTGAAAAATACGAAAAAAAAATTTTGTCGAAAATATATCAAAGTGCCAATCTATAGAAAGATAATTAAATGCTCGTCGCAATGATATTTTTTTTTCGCTAACAATTAACTTTGAAAGTTACTAATATTTGAAAAGAGAATGAAAGTGGTTTTTAAATTGGGATTAATCTCATCAATTAGATCAAATAAAATGGATGGTGGAGATTGATCCTTTGGATGTAAATTTGTCTCTCAAATGATCTTAAATCATATGTTTGAACTTAGAATTACATTTCTCAGCCTGGAATTGCTCCTACATTCTTTGGATGAAAAATATGTCAATTGTTGCAAATTGTCATCTGCTACAAACATTACACAATAGATATTAAAGTTTACGAATTTTTTAAAGAGCATATTGTTGTTTAATGATGCTGGTTTAATTGAGATGACACTCAATGCTAGTTATGGCAGGATTTCATCCTTGTTAATGGCCATGTGAACTAGTTGTGCTAGCTAAAGAGTACAGTTGCATTATATATTAAAAGAATAAGAATGCTTTAAACTTTAAAAATGTTTGAAAGTTTAATTGTCATAAATGGTGGTAGAGAATGTCACACACTTTATGAATTATTATGTGGATTGTTAAATGCACACATACAAGAAATTCACTAATTGAATTCTTGAAATAGATTCTCAAAATTACGATAGATCAAGTTGGTTGACTTATACCTTGTCAACAAGTATGATTGTCAACTTGTGACTCTGTCAATTTGGTTGTGGTGAGATAGGTTGTTGTGGTTAGTTGTAGCTAGTTCGGTTGTGGTTTGTTTAGACTGTTGGTCATACTCGGCATGACGTTCGGTTTATGTTTGTGGTCGTGTCAACAAGGGTCGAGGGTTTAAAGGTTTAGTTTGGTTGGTGCGATTATGTTTCGTGGTAGTGTTGGGAAGTTTAAGAGGTGTGTCGTTATTTTAGGAGTTCTTTAGTCCAAGAGACATCGTCTCTGGCAAGGGTCCATTTTATTCTCCCTTTCTATTTTTCTTCTTTTCATTTTACACTAGAAAACAGAGTAAACAAAAGAATTATTAAACTCATAATCCAATTAGGCATCATCATAATGCATCATATGAAAATCAATGTTTCTAACAAATGTGTTTTATTTGTGATTGGTGAACATGATATGTCATGTTATTATGTACTTTAGAGAATCCTTATTCGTTTTGGTATTAGTTGATAAATAAGAGTTAATTAAAAATTGAGTTAATTACATAAATGGTCCATGTGGTTTATCGAAAATTACGGATTTGGTCCCTAAACTTTTTTTTTGATTTGCGGTTTGATTCGTTACGGATTTGGTCCCTTGACCACGCTTAGTTGACCGTCAAAAGAAAGAATGCTTAAATGAAAATCCCAGTATGTTTCATGAATGGTCCCTATGGTTTGTTATTTATGAATTAGTGTCCTTGATTTTTTTTTTTTATATAAAAACATTTTATCGAAAATTTTATTAAAAATTCCGAAAATTATATGAAAAAATCTATAAAAAATTCCAAAAATTATATGAAAAAATCTATAAAAAATTCCAAAAATTTTATAAAAACTTTATAACAAATTCCGAAAATTTTATAAAAAATTTTATTAAAAATTCCGAAAATTTTATAAAAAAATTCCAAAAAATTTTATAAAAAAATCCGAAAACTTTTTATAAAATCTTATAAAACATTCCGTCAAAAATATTGGGAAAAAAAATTTCGACAAAAAATTTTCTTTTCTTTTTTGAATATTGACGGGAATTTTTATAAAATTTCATTTTGATTTTTACAATTTATTTTCCTCTTTTTAAAAGAGAATATTTTGAAGAAAATCCGAAAATTTTATAAAACAATCTCCTAATACCTTTTGACAAAAAAATTTGATAAAATTTTCTAATTTTTTATAAAAGTTTAATAAAATTTAATAAAAATCAAAAAAATCCGTCAAAAATTTTATAAAATTTGGGCAAGATTTTATAAAAACTTCCTCGTAAAAAAGTATTCAAAAAGAAAAAATAAAATTTTTTTCAAAAATTTTTCCCAATTTTTTGACTAATGTTTTATAAGATTTTATAAAAATTTATCGGAATTTTTTATATAATTTTCTTAACTTTTATAAAACTTTCGGAATTTTTTATAAAATTTTTTTAAAAAATTTTGGAATTTTTAAGATACTTTTTTATAAAATTTTCGGATTTTTTTTTAAAATTTTTGGAATTTTTTTATAAAATTTTCTGAATTTTTAATAAAATTTTTTATAAAATTTTCGGAATTTGTTATAAAGTTTTTATAAAATTTTTGGAATTTTTTATAGATTTTTTCATATAATTTTCGGAATTTTTAATAAAATTTTCGATAAAATGTTTTTTATATAAATAAAAACAAAAAATAAAAATTCGAGGACTAATTCATGATAACCTACAAACCATATGGACCATTTAAACACATACATAAGATTTTCATATTTCAAATTTTCCAAACACTTTTTCGACGGTCAACTAACTCAAAATGCGTCAAGGACCAACCAGAACTAATCAAAACCATAGGGATCAACCAAAAAAAAAGTTTAGAGACCAAATCCGTAATTTTCGACAAACCACAGGGACCATTTATGTAATTAACTCTTAAAAATTCAAATATAATTTGCAAATCCACTTAACGTTAGGGGCTTATATAAAACTTTTTCCAAATAGTGTACTTTATTATTACAAGTAAAGCTCACTAGCAAACATTATTGAATTCGCATAACCATATCGCCTCTGTTTTTTGAATTTAGGAGGTCATCAATGACTTCCGTTCAGATTTATAGTTCAAACCCCTTTGAGTCATTTAAATAAACAATCAAACTGACGATAAATCCTCCAGTGTCATGTGATATTATTACGCTGATAGCATAAACCAAGTGATGTCGTTTGGCTGCTATCGGAAATCAACCTCTATTTCTGCTACGCGGGAGGCTCGGCGTAGCTTCAACAACTTTGTAGCAAATATCAACGCTCCATGGGTACCACCAAGCAATTCCAATGATTCTCCGGAAATATCAATCTTTTCTAACAAGGGCGAACAATCAAGTAAAGACTTCATCAAACATACTTCATTCTCTGAACCTCTAACTGAAACAAAAACCAGTTTCAAGTTGCATTCTGATTTTGTATGTAACCTACCAAATTTTTTAATGCTCAGATGCGTATATTATATGATGTTTAATAATTCAATATGACTATATATGATCAAGGCCACTCACCTTGATCAAAAGGGTCTCCAAATTCGAGCAGGCACAAATCAAATCAATAACACATGATACCATAATCTCATTGCTAAAATCTATTTCGTATAACCTGAGTGTCTTTACACATGGTAAGGTAGTTGGGACACTTACTTCAACATCTGCCAATAACTGGAAGAAAAGTAGTCCATAGAAAGCCAGTTAGAGAAACAAGTAAGGCATGTTGCCATACATTGTTTAATGTATTTAAATGATTTAACTTAAGTTTACCTTGCAGATCCAAAAGTTAAGATTAAGCTCTTGGAGTTTTGAGAAACAACCTATAAGTTCAAAGATACGGGAGCTTGTGAAGTTGTGATCATCTCCATATTGTCAAGCTCCCGCAGAGGCAGAGTTAAAAGTTCGAAATTTTCAAGTTTTGCAATCTCAACTTGTTTTATTTCACTTGGGTAGTTAGACCTAAGTTCCAGAATCTCCAATAACGGACAGTGAGCAATGAATTCCCCACATCTGTGGCTTCCGAATTCTATCTCCGACAAGTCCAAACTTGAAAGATCAAGAAACCCACGAAAACCATCCATGGGACAAATAAGACAATTATAAAGCTCCAAATGTTTCAAGTTTAGACAAGAAAAAAGATGGTTAGTTAACTTGACCTGTCGGTTATCCATATTTATAAGAGTGAACTTCCTGATACCCATTTTAGACAAGACAATTTACTTGAAGACCTTTTTTCTAAATTGGCAATTTACCAAAGAAGCTCTTTTTTCCTCTTATGTCTGCAGGCGCGCAGACAATTTACTTGAAGACCGTTTGTTTTTTTTCAGACATAAGAGGGTAAAATCACTTCTTTCCTCTTCTACTATGCAGACATAAATTTCCTCTTTTTTCCACTTCTTTCAATCACTTCTTTTTTCCACTTCTTTCAAAAGAAAGAAAAATGGAAGAAGTACTTCAATAGCACAAAAACAAACGGTCTTCTTCTTGCAAATGAAGTGCTTAAATGTACCTCTTCTTCTACGCAGACTGGCGCAGATGAAGAGGTAAAAGCTCTGAAAAAACAAATGACACCTAAAACCCATTTCTCAAAGTCCTCAACATTGAATATGGAGTTCCATCCCCCTTCTATGTAGAGGTCAAACTTAGTTATGGCACCTTTAAGACAATCAAAAAACATATTTATAATCCTTCCATAATCTTTTTCTTTTTTTCTCTCTTTTAAATACTCATAGAAGTCCTCATCAAATACAAGTTGAGTGAGCATAGTCCACTTATGCTTCCAATTCGGTGACAAGATACAAGCCCTCACAGCTTCTTGTAATGGCAAACGATTCAGAATCTTAGTCATCACATCATCTGGCATGCTGCTAATAACATCCTCTTTTGCAAGCTTGAATGCTTTACATGGCCCATAAACATGTTTCATTATTCTAACAAGAAAAAATATAAAGGTTATAAATAAAAAAATGGAAAGAATAGTTATGACATTCAAATTTCATTTTTTTACACATACTTCGAATCCATTGTTTTTAATGGAAATTCTAGAATCTATTTCTATTAGAAACTAATCGGTATTTTCATGGGCTAAAACAGATACAGATGCTGCATAATAATACAGAGATATAAATCTTAATCTACAAAGGAAAAACTTAAGTGATAAAAAAAAATGGAGGGTTAAAAGCCGTAGAGCAAATACTAAGGTTATGTTGATAATTGGCTAAGATGATAACGTTATACGCTTAAGATTATCTTACCTCTAAAGTCATTAAATGTTCAGAATTATCAAATACTTAAATGAAAGATTATTGCAATTTTGGTACAACATAAGCAAATCCAAACACTATCCCTTATCATATATTATGTCCTATTTTAATTAAAGAAGCATGCGTCCGAACCCCCGAATAAGTACAGATAAGCAATGTATAGACAAAATTCAAATAAACAAAGAGTGCATTTTTTTAGTCTAGGGTATGATATGATCAAACAAAAAATACTCAAAGTTTAGTCTCTTAACTAATGAGATGCAAATCCAAAAAAACCATACGAATATACATTATACATGAATGCTAATGATATGTAATATGGCTTACCGTAATTGTCGTGTATATGAACGGACAATACACACGCTGTGGAATCCATTCAATGGTAGAATTTCAATGTTGGAATCTATATCTATATCTATATCTATTCTATATCTATACTACTTATAATGCACAAAGGCACCTCACTCTTAATTTTAAGACGTACAAGAAATTAAGTATGATTTACAACACTTTAATGCACCCAATTTTCAAAATTACAACAAAGTAAGCATATTTGCATAAACAAAATAAAGCGTGGTGTCATTTTAAAACCAAAAATCTATCAAAAAACATTAATGGTATTAAAAACACCCCTTCACCAAAAATTACAACTATTTAAGCACAATGTACAATAATAGCAACAACCAATTCGATTTTACCAAAATAAAGCATAGTGTACAACAAAATAAGCATGATGTAATTTTCAGATTTACAAAATTAATGCTATTAAAGTGATCAATGTATAATTAATGACTATAATGACTACTACTTATAAGAAAAGAAACATAATGTACAACACTTTAATGCATATAATTTTCAGACGTACAAGACAAGAAGCACAGTGTACAACAAAACACCACATTAATGCTATTTAATGTAGTCAATTATTTAACTGGTAAATAAATACAATTAATACAGTTATTAAAACACACCTACATAAGAATACAAATTATCAAGATATTACAACCAAATTAAACACAATTCCTGCATAAAATTTCACTACTATAAATAATAAAGCATTATACAATATTCAAGCCTCGGCGAACGCGCCAAACGCTAGTTCGAACGGAATAACCAAACGAGCTCAAGCCCGAGCAGACACGGCCAACGGGTTAGAGCCCGAACGGGCACGGGCTATACGAAATTCTTGATATCCGTAAATTTATCGTTAAAAAGAATATAATAAATTAAAATACATTATTAATCGGAAAATTTTATTTCGCAGATCCGCTGCAGAACGCGCGGTATTCCGAGTCGGGTACACCGCTAGTAATACAAAAGAGTCTTGATGATGGTAAAGGTGTTATACACCCACTTTCTAGCACTTCAGCTAGTTAAATAATTTAGTTAGACAATTCATAAACCTTGTATTGATAATTTAGCCTTACCGTATAAAAAAAGAAAATCTGAAAAAAGGTCTTGTGGTTTTGGATGAGAACCCTATATTGTCAAGCTTCCACAATGGCTAAGATAAAATTTTGAGATTTTCGAACTTTTGCATTCTCAACCAGTTTCATTTTGTCAATAGCTGCTATGCCAGATAACTAAAACCTCAAGTAACAACGACTCGAAATGATAATTTTACCGCAGTGACCATGTTACGATATTATTAGTTATCACACTATCTAACATGCTACTAGTAACATCTTCTCCTGCAAACGTCGGATGCTTTTATGTGCCTTATGGACCAGTTCCTGTATTTTTAAGAAGACAGATATAAACTATAAGATTAAATCAATCATACACGAAATGAATAAATTCAAAGGCATGAAACTCAAATGCTGTCTTTGTACACATGATATTTGTTTCAAATGGAAAACTCACACACACATTTTACACATTTTTTCTAGTTAAGATTTTAAGTCTAGAACAACCATGTGGTTGGTGAGCACCTTATAATTAAATCCACAATATTCCCTTTAATTCCATATTCCTTATCTACAAATGATCTTTTTATATGTACCAAGGACCACTATCATTATTCTAGAATAAGCATTAGCTATAAGTATTTGCCCTGCAATATCAGATATTTAAGATGCCACAACATTTAAATTTTAAATACGATATGTGTATGCTTATAAAAATGTAAATCTTTTATATACGTAATATAAATAAAACACGAAAAACTAAAAGAAAACAATAAACACCTCAGAAATTCAATGTCAAAACAAATTCTTATAATTTCCTAGGAACTTATAAAGCTAGAGTAATCATACAAGTAAATCGATGTTTCTCGCTCAGATTACCCGAGGGGCGAGTTTGACTGGTGTAAGCGGCCTAGGCGGGGTATCCCCTGACCGTTACTAACCCTTTCCCGGCCACCCAAATGTGTACCTAGTGAGGTTTGAACCCTAAACCTTTCTTATTACATTACAATGCCCATTCCATTCTTAATGTTGTAAAAAACAAAACAAACATCACAATTCATCCAATTACCTTTTCTTATTACGTTACAATGCCCGTTCCACACAAACATACCCTATATATTCTTATTACATTACGTCAAACTAGAGGTGGCAATTTGAGATCCATTTGTTATATATGGGTTTAGTTGGGTAAATATCTATTAAATGATTGGTATAGTTGGGTCTCCCTTAAGATTATAGATGGGTATAATTGGTTATTTGTTAGAAAGTGAAACTATATAAGGCTGCCCCAGTAAGGGCACTCAATCCCTCCTATTTTCTCTGCCACGTCAGCTTTCTCTCTCCAACGACCTTCAGACGATTGGGTGCCCTAGTAAGATAATAATTTTCCAAAGTTAACTTTTAGCAAATTAAATGAGGTAGTATGTCGATCGGATACACGACCAACTTGTTTAAAAAATGCTAGACGATCGAATGGTATTCCTGCAAGCAGCCTAACAATCAACCAAAGGGTCTAGGTGGGTCATCAAAAACATTTTTTTTTTTTTTACTTTTTTACACTTTTTTCATCTTTTACTCAAAGTAACAAAAAAAAAAAAAAAATTATCGACCCGACCAAAACCCATCTAGACCGATCCAACCCATTTAGACCCATGTTTCTAGAAGACCCATCTAAACCTGCCACCTCTACGTCCAACCAAACATACCCTAAATATATTTGTATGAATTGAGAATAAATTCCAGTAGCCCAACATCATAATTCAAAAACATATAATTTATTGATCCAAATCAAATGTAAATCCGTCATTTCTAAGGTTATACGCTCTATTTAGCAAGTTATTTATACTTTTTAACAACAATCTCGTCAGATTAATAAAATTTTAGTTCAATTTTGATGTTTAATGTATAGATCTGACAAAACCAAACTCTAATATAAAGCTTCATCTATTTTAGTTCAATTATTGAATAACCATTTTATAAACATACATGGGTCAATCAATCTAAAATAAATGTAAACTCAATGCAAGCTAATCTACCATCATATATTATGGACAATATATAAATAAAAATTAAAAATAAAGTAAGACCTGAAATGGAGCTTAAAAGAGTGTTGTTGGCATAAAATGAACAAGAAGAACAAAGACCTTTCTTTAAATACCACCCAAGTTGCTTTGTAATTAGCGACAGTTAGGTCACTACACTACAGATGGCCTTGGGCTGAAATTTTCAAAAGGCTTAACCTTGACTACTACTTCGGCATATAAGGCCTAGCTTCACAGACGGGCCCAGGCCATGGTGGGCTTTCTTGCTTAATTCGAGTGTTTACTGTTTATCGTATAAAATAAGGTTAATTCTTGAAAATGTATCATACTGCTACTTTTTGTATTTTGAAAGGTAAAGAATAGTTACAAAATACAAATAATAATCGAAATTTGAAAGTTCATTACACAAAGAAGAAAAAAAAGTTCAGTACTTTTGTAAACATAAATTGAGAGAATGAAAATATTCTTCAATTGATAATAACGTAGGAGATTACAAATGGTATATATAAGATAAATATTAAGGTAAAACCCTAATAGCTAATTGGGCCACGAGCTTCTTATAGGTTATATGGACATCCACTAATTAGTATCCATAACACTCCCTCTTTGATGTCCATATTGTTAATATGCATAGGGATTGCTGTCTCATTAAAAACCTTGTCAGGAAAACCCAGTGGGACAAAACAATGACTAAGGGAAAAAGAGTGCAGCGCGTATTATCTCCCTCTGATGACTATATCACTTGACTTTTGAGTCGACGCATCCCAATGTTGTGACTTAGTTTCTAAATGTTGAGGTGGGAAGTCCCTTGGTAAATAGATTCGCCAAATTGTCACTTGAACGAACTTGTTGAACAATAATATCACCATTCTTCTGTAAGTCATGAGTGAAGAAAATTTTTAGAAAAATATGTTTCGTCCTATCACCCTTGATATAACCTTCTTTAAGTTGAGCAATACATGATGCATTACCTTCATGCAAAACTGTTGGTGCCTCCTTCTCTGAAGAATTACCACATGATCTACATATGTGTTGTATCACACTTCTTAGCCAAACACATTCTCGACTTGCTTCATGTATCGCTAGAATTTCTGCATGGTTGGATAAAATCGTTGAGATCGTCTGCTTAACTGAACGCCATGAAATTGCGGTTCCTCCACTTGTAAATACATATCCAGTTTGAGATCGACCATTGTGAGGGTCAGACATTATGGAAGATATGTGTGGAAAACTAGAAGGGTGGTTGAATAGTTTTACCGTTTAAAATCTTTATTTGAAACTTAATTGTAAGATCAATTGATATTGATCAAAGATATGTTAGTGAAGAATAATATGCAAACAATATATAATAAGTAAATAAGGAAAGAAACAATAAAACCATGACAAGTTGTTTATAGTAGGTCTAATAAAGACTCTTTTCCTTGCCCTACTCCACTCCTCGAGTCTCTAACTCGAGAGTTATCTTCACTAATCAACAAGCTCCTTTAACCGACGGAGAAAACCTTTACACGTCGCTTACACAATATTTCCGACACAAAGCTAGATGTCGAGTTCTTTTACAATGGTACAACCACTCCCACACACTATGTATTTTGAGGACTAAAATACTAACCACTCACACTCAGAGGTTTAAGATGGTTTGTTACAACAATGATGTATGAACAATACTAGATCACACAACAACAAGACAAACAAGCCTTCCAACTATATGTTGAAGCTTGATTATGCCTTGATCTTCTTTGCTACAAAAAGATGATCACTAGAATGAAATGAAACTGAGTTAGATGTAATAGAACGAGAGAATGTATGTGTTTTATGCTAAGAAGGGGTGAGAAAACAACTTGGGTTGGCTTGCTATTTATAGGCTAAATGAACAGCAGTGGCCACGGACCACGAAACCAAATAAAGGGTTCCACTCTTGTTATTTTTTGGTTCCGCTGGTCTGACAGTAAAGATCACAAAAATCTTTCCCACCCAAATCTAACCAAGATCATATACGATATGTAGAGTCCAAATCTAAACAAAATATTCTATGAAATCATCTAAAGATTTTCAATGTGATGCAAGCCATGATGTAATATGTTGTTTTCTATTTTTAGAATTAATATGTTAAAAGTAAATACATATGTAATATTGTGTTTAAGAAACTAAAACATACTTGTTCTGAGAATGTTGATGCACATTATGGTTTAGAAAGATATCAAAGTTAATTGATGCATAACTAATCAAAATGTAATAAGATGTAAATGCTTAAGTGATAAAGACTTTATTTAAGAAAAGCTTGTTTTAATATCTATTAATCTTGACAAACTTTATACTTTACAAAAATGAAATTTACTTTTGTCGTTAACAAAACTATTTAAAGATCATAAAATATAAATAAAGTTTAATGACGATATTTGTATTAACAATCTACCCCTTTTTGTTGAGGACAAAATATAAATTTTATTTTTATCAAAGATGTAAAGTTGTACAAGAGTTATAAAAATATGAGATTAACTTGAACTTGAAAGAACTAGATAGTTAGATAAAGTTGACAATAAGAAGCTTATTTTATCTTATGACTAGTTTATCCAATTATTTGGTTTTTAACAATTTTGACTTTTTGAAAGTCAAAGCATGATGTTGACTTTTTGAAAATCAATGGTCAAGTTCAATAATATTCTCCCTTTTTTCGAAACAAAAAAGAAGAGGCGAGGAATGTGCAATTTGAGCGAGCCATTTTCTCCCCCTTGGCCAATGCTCCCCCTTAATTGGGTGCCAAGAGAATGATACATGGATTGTGAAAAGCTACAAAAAGAAAGGTTAGTAACAATCATCATCACGATTATACAAGTCATTCCAACCAACAAGTAATAACCAACAACCATATAAAAAATATCATTCATTTGTTAAATTTTTTATGACTTTAGAAGTCATAAAATGGAACACAATGGATGTGTTGATACATAAAGAAATCCTAAAAATTAGAAAAATAACTTAAAAATAAAAAAAAACCTAGAAAATAAGAAAATAACACAGAAATTAAAAAGAAAATCCTAAAGAAATATCTAGAACCATCCTATTGAGGAGGTGGGTAAGAAAGAGCGTTGATACGCTCAAGGATGTGATTGAGGATGAACCTCATCTCATCTTGTAACTCGTGGACCATGATCCGGGTCCTTTCGCTAAGATGGGCGGTGCGCTCACAATTTGAGAAACCGTGTCTAGGTGAGAAAGTAGGATCATTACTAGGCGGTGGTGGATTGGTGGAAGTGTTGTTGGTGTTTTAGTAGGTGGTGGAGTGGTGATGATAATAGGTGATTTTTGAGGTGGTGTTGGAGTACTTAGAGTAAGGAAGTTTTCATCTCTTATTGGGGATGAAATTGTTAGAGGTGATGATTCGAAGGAGGAGCTAAGGTTCTGAAACAACAAGGTCATTTTATTCTTGCGGGTTTCTTACATGGTTTGTTTGATGGGGATGATGTGGATGACTTTGTCATTTTTGCTTAAGCTTGTTCTAAGAGAAGATGAAAGAAATTGTTGAGGTGTGAGGATGATCATCTTTGAGGTTCTTAATTTATAGGATCATGAGATTATGGAGAATTGTGTTTGATTTGATGTTAAGCCATACAAGTGAAGTGGTTTCTAATGATTTGGAAGAGTTTTAATGCATGTCATATCATCTAAGTCAAGCCATACAAGAAGGTTTGAGTAAAAAGACCAAGATATGCAATAAATGGGTCATAATGATTGCAAAATCTAGAAGTTCAGATCATCCACGGATTTCAAGGAACCAAAATTTTGGTTCTTTCCTTTATGAAAAAGGGTTCCTTGGGTGAATTTTGGTGGGAAATGGATATCCTATATGTCTAAGTTAAACTAGTTCTAATATGAATAAAAAGCAGTAAAAACTATCCTAGAAACAAATTTTGGTAAATTAGAATGCGGGAATGAGCAAAATTCAGCAACTTACCTGGGGATCCCACGGTACCAAAAATTTACACACACGGATCCCAATTTTTGGGTCCGTCTGGTCTACCAAGTCGCAGCTGGCTGCACCAAAAAATATAACGGACGGAACCCAAAATTTGGATCCGTCTGATCCGTCCAGTGCAGAATTTTGAACAGTGTCATTTTCAACATATGGAGATAATTATTTCTAGTTATGAACAAGCAATAACGCACATATAAACATAAGGGAGCATGTATTTTCAACAAGGGATGTTGATTTTCACTAAAAAGTGAAAACGCGTAAAATTTGATAACATCCGTATGTTATCCCCCTGCATGAAAAATTTAGTACACATCAATGTTTTAAGTTAGTTTATCATGCTAGGAAGCGAGAACACACAAATAATATCATACAACATTGTTATTCTTGTACCAAACACCCTCTTAAAACCTCAACTCACTTATCCAACTTCTTGTAAATCTTGGTCATCATCCTACCAAGGCATTTGAACATCCCCTTGGTTTGCTTGAACTCCTCCGTTGGGTTCTCCACTTCTGGAAGTGAGGCGTAGTACTCATGTGGTTGAAGCCTCGAGTTGGGAAGACCGTCTTCGGAGCTATTTGATGAGGATGAAGGAGTTGGAAGTTTTGGCCTTTTTCCTGTCTTTAGTCTTGGATACTCTTTCATCTCAGGCACAAAATATGTGAGGGATGAGTGGATAGTCTAGTTTCAACCCTCTAGGACTTGGCGGAATGGGTGCATAAGCTCTAAAAAGACGGGTAAGGAGCATCCCGTATGGAAGAGCAACGGAGCCTTGAGTAGGAATGTCTACCATCCTCCTAGCAATGTAGTATGCCAAGTTGAATGGTTGTGGTGACAAGCTATAGAGCATGTAGCATAGGCAAGCATTGATGTGGTCTCGGTTTCCTATGGTGCTAATGACATTGGCTCAAAGGAGTTTCTCCCACTTTTTGAAGTGAGGCTTAAGCTCATTGAGTTCCATACCATATGGATCTCAGTTGGCTTCCTTTCCCGCTCGAGTGACACGGGTTGGTGCTACCCTATCAAGGAAGATGTGCTCACAAATGACGTCCTTGTCGACCAAAAGAGTTTGGTAAGGAGGAGAGCGGTCATGAATTGAATCAAGGATGGTGAGTGACCACTTATCCGAGTATAGACAAGTACCAACACAAGGAATTCCTAACACTTTAGCGAATTAGTTGATGGAAATGGTGTAGTCATTTTGGTTGATCTTAAATTTGAGAGCCATGAGATCATCCTCATTTGTTATGGAAACAACACTAGCATAGAATTCTAGGACAAACCTAGGGCAAATTGGCTCTTCGATGTCAAGGAGACAATCAAAATTGATAGTGGCTAGTTCTTGACGGAGATTTGTTCTGTCGAAAAAAGATGGATGAATTGTCCTACCCTCATGAAAATACCTTTTCTCTAGACTCTTAAAGATCTCAACTTGTTCTTTGGTAAGGACCTTAGTTTTGTGGTGTTGAGGGATGTATCCAAGGGTATCTTTGTGATCGTAAAATTTTGCGGCTACCATGTTTGTTCCTAGGAGCAAGAAATTACAAGTTTTAGTAAAAGCGAAAATTAAATTAGCGTTTTTTGTTCTGGTGTGTGCCTATATGCAAACAATGTAGAGTTACGGTTATCTCGACTCATTTGATGCATAAAATAGTTTTTATTAGTAGTGTTTGGCAAAATGCAAGAGATAACCCAAATGCTCCTAATTCAATGTGGCTTCGTTTGAATATACCCGGGAATGCATATTAGTTATGCATTACCTTTAGTATTCAAGACATTATGTAAGTGATGAAAATAATGTTTTTATTTGTATGAACAATAAAAAATTGTTTTCCTACAAGTGAAAGTTTTTCAAAATTTTGACATGGGTTTTTTAGTTTAATGGATAATGCCTTAGCATGAATTCTAAGTGGGAGATTAGTTATGTAATTTGACAATGTAGTTCATAATTTGTGCAATTAGTTATGCAATTTAACAATGTAGTTCATGTTTTGAACAAGAATATACATAATCCCCATGTATTGGTTTTGTGCATAAATTATAACCCTAGACTCAGAATTAAGAGAAGTAATGTAGTTAGGGTACTTACAATGATGTTTTTGGCTATGATTAGTTGAGGGAGAAACCTTAATTGTGAGTTAGGTGTGATTGTGGCTCGTTTGGTAAAGTGGGTTGTGAAAAAGAAGGTGTTTTGTATTTAAACTGTTAACTCCACGGACCAGACGGACCCAAAAAATTGGTTTCGTCTTTGTTGTCGATTGGTACAGTATTGCAGCAAGAATTTTGCTAAATTGTTTTGTTTTGGTTATTCTAAGGTTTAGGCTATGTTTTAATTATATGTTTGGTTCCATTAATCCTAAACCAAGTCTAAGAAGATTAAAAGGTTCTCGTTTAAGAGGTTTAGTTAGGATGTGACAATTTATCTTCGGAGGATACTTTCTCGATTGAGATGTTTCATTTTTGAACATTGTCGTGAAGGAAGTGATGGCGAATTTCAATATGTTTCGTTCGGGCATGTTGGACGAGATTTTTGCTGAGATCAATGGCTCCTTTGTTGTCACAAAGTATAGAGATGTCGTTGAGATGAATTCTGTAATCCACGAGAGCTTGTTTCATCAAAAGAGCTTGTTGACATGCCTTTCCGGCTGAGACGTACTCGGCTTCGGTAGTTGAGATAGTGAGAGCCGTTTGTTTCTTTCCAAACCATGAGGTGAGACAATGTCCAACAAAAGTACAAATACCACTTGTACTCTTTCTATCAACATAGTCACCGGCATAGTCCGAGTCGGCATACACTATGGTTTCTACACCCGTTACTTTGGGATACCATAATCCTAAACATGTAGTGCCTTTAATGTATCTAAATATTCGTTTCAAGGCTTCTAAGTGTGATTCTTTAGGATCTTCTTGAAAGCGAGCACATAGAAAAACACTAAACATAATGTCGGGGTCTACTAGCCGTGAGATAAAGTAGGCTACCGATCATTCCTCTATATTTAGTGTTATCTACGGATTCACCTTCCTCATCCTTGGTGAGTTTCATTTTCGAGGACATGGGTGTTTTAGTTGGTTTTGAGTCTTCAAGACCAAATTTCTTAAGCATATCCTTTATGTATTTGGATTGGTTAAAGAATATGCCATCTTCTAGTTGTTTAATTTTAAGTCCTAAAAAGAAGTTTAACTCACCCAGCATACTCATCTCAAACTCATTAGCTGCATGATTTTAGAAAAATCATCACATAGCTCTTGACAAGTTGATTCAAATATGATGTCATCAACGTATATTTGAACTATGATAATGTGTGATTCCTTTTTCTTGGTAAATAATGTATTATCTACTGATAAGGTTTTAAAATGTACCTTTTTGAGGGGTCGTTTAAGCCCTTATTTGATCACTTTTGTATCCGTTATTACTTAATATCGTTCCTTTTCACTTTTTAGGTATCTTGAAGGCAAAATGCTGGAATGACACTTATTCGGACGAAAAGCGCGAATATATGAAGAAAATGGCCAAAGTCAAGAATCGAGACACTCAGGTACGCTAAAACCCGAAGGACGCGCTGTCCGTGTTATCTGCGACGCCGTCGGACCACTTTTGTGGCTCATAGCCAAATTGCTTATTTTCAAGTGACGCGGCCGGGTTTTAAAAGAGTAAATTCATCGCTCGAACTCACGGCCTAGATTTGATCCGGACGCCACGTCAGACTGAAGGGAAGAAGCGTCACAAGCATAAGATGACGCCGTCGCAAGACTAACGTGGCCAAGACGAAACCCTAATGACGGCGACCCGACGGCGTCACAAATCATAAGGTGACGCCGTCGCATTTGTAATCCTATATATAGAATCCGAATTTTTTAGTTTTCAGTGTGTAATCTTTTGGAGTAAAAACCTCAACCGAACCAAGGCTGTCTTGTACAATATTTTAGGGTTCCATACCATATCTTACATCAAGATTAGTGTTTTACTTCATTAATTCAATTATGTCTTCAATTACTTGTGTGTATGCTTGCATGTTTTCCATGTCCGGCTAATTTACTTGTGTGTTTGCTTAGGGAATATGAAACTTAATTATTGAATATTGATTGGTTGTCTCTTATCTTAATTGTTAATGATCTAGTATTGCGATAGGTCATTCGTTGTGTAGTTAATGCTTGATTAATCTTTGTGAACCTTAGCTTATAATACCTAGAGTCATTGTAGGCTAAACCATCCGAAGAGTACCTTAGAGTTGAGTTTATAAATACTAGAGATTTTGTAGGCGATAACCTTTGGTAGTTTCAAAGAGATAGGGATAAACGCATACCCTACGACCTTAGACACACAACGCAATTAAGAATAAGGACGTGACAATTCAACCATCAATAGGAGATAATTAAGGAGTAATAAAACCTAAGTAAACACATCTTTAAATCATCATACGAGCACACAATAATTAGACATAGACTACATACATCTTAGATTAGATAATTAGATAAGTAGAAGTAATCGGTAGAAACACCAACCCCCAAATCCAAACCCCGAGATTCGTACATTTCTATTTCCTAAAAAACATAAAAAGATAAAAAAATAATCTTCCTCAACCCCAACCTTAGTGTAGTAACTTCTCACTAGCATTCCTATTCCCCTAGAGAACGTTATCAATTCCCGTGGCTTACCCTAATACTACACTACAACGATTAGGTTCACTGCCTAGGGTGTTGAAAAACTTGCTCGATGAAAAGGAAGTTCCTTTGACCCCGAACGACGCGTGTAGCGTTATCAAGTTTTTGGCGCTACTGCCGGGGAATAGAATAGCTAGTTAGTAGTCCACCTCGTTTAGGTTTCTTTGCTTGATTCCTATCAAGTAAATTTTTCTCATTTTTTAGCTTTCTCATAGTCTATCCCCTTCTTCGTGACCTTTGTTCGTAAACCCCATCATTTTTCATCATGGAAGGTGACAACCCACCACCATTCATCAACCTACCACCCAATGACCGGCCAAGAGCCCGTACTCTTGGTGAATACTCGAGACCAAGCTACCTAGACTATAGAAACACCATTGAGCTTCCCGACCAAGCCCAAACTACGGCCCTGCGATCCGACACCATCCGGTTGGTGCAAAACGGATGTTCATTCCATGGACTTCGTTCCGAAGATCCTAATCACCATCTTAAGGATTTCCTTAAAATTGTCGATTCCATCGACCTCGATGCTACTACTCGGGAGACCACGCGTCTGCGTCTCTTCCAATTCTCTCTATGGGACCAAGCTAGTAATTGGCTTAAGCGACTTCCCGCTGGCTCCATCTCAAGTTGGGATGATCTCACCTCTCACTTCCTTGCTTAATTTTGAGAACTACAAAGCTTAGGAATGATATCTTGATGTTCCAACAACGTCAAGGTGAATATCTCTATGAAGCATGGACTCGATTCAAGGACTTACTTCATAAAGTCCCTCATCACGGCATTGATCTTTGGCTCCAAGTCCAACTCTTCTATATGATCATGTCAACTTCCCCACCAAGCGATCCATTGACCAAGCGGCCGGTGGAAAACTTAGTGATCTCACCGCGGAAGAAACATGGGGTATAATAGAGGACCTTGCTCTCTATGACAACGAAAGTTGGAATGACCCTCGTGAGTTGCCCAAAACCGTTAAGGCAATATCCTTGCCTCCCATTGACTCACAATCTTCCGACCGTAGGATGCTTGAGCTTGAAAATCAAGTTAAATTCCTAATGAGCTCCTACGAAAATCCTAAGTCTTCACATCAAGTGCATAAAATCACTCTACCTTGTGAGTTATGTAGTGGTCCTCATGACACTCGTGATTGCACAAGACTCCCCGAACAAGCTTTTGCGGACTACGCATCCACGCGTACCGATGGATCGGGAGAGAAGTGGTACACTTTCAAGCCCGAACAAAACAACTTAGGAAACTCTTACAACCCCTCATGGAGAAATCACCCTAACCTTAAGTGGAACCAAAACTCAAGCACACCCCAAAGCTCACCTAGTCCACCTAATAGGTTCAATCCTCCAAGCACCGAGAACCCCACTAGTCTTTAGGCAATTGCATCTAGATTCATGTCATCTCAAGAAACTCGATTGACTAAGCTTGAAGCCGATTTTAAGCGAAAACAAAGCGAGATGACAAACAAGCTTGATGCCCTCTTAAAAGCCTATGACCGGGAAATTGGAGCACTCCCAAGTGATACTATAAAGAACCCAAAAGTGAGTTCGATCTCATCGACTTCATGTTCTTGTTCACCATGGGAGAGTGCACATCCATGCCCCTCACACCCAACGGTTTACTCGGTAAATGCTATCAACAAAGCAACCCAAAATGAGGTACCAAGGCCCCGCACCATTGGTAGAACCTACTCTTGAGAAACCCATCAACCAAGAACCCAAACCTAATCTAGATGAGGAGTACAAGGAGCTCCATCAAGAAAAACCGGTTCTTGAAGTCTTAGCTCATGCACCTTATTATAATGCTTTAAAAGAAAAATATGAGTTAGAACTTAAACTTGGAAAACATGGGTCCGCTTTTGTGTGAAATAATCTACCTAAGAAGTTAGACGATCCCGGGCTATTTACTCTTCCGTGTAGGCTTGGAACTTCCAAACCTCTCGATGCTCTAGCCGACTTAGGATCATGCATCAATCTTGTTCCGTTGTCCCTCCATAGAAGCCTTAACTTAGGTAAGATAGAACCAACGGAAACTATCTTAGGTCTAGCGGACGGTAGTATTGCATATCCGGTAGGGATAATAAAAGACATGGTAGTACACGTAGGAGAATTGACTCTTTTGGCGGATTTCCATGTGCTAGACATGAATAAGGACCCGACATGCCCATTGCTAGTAGGAAGAGGATTCTTAGCTACCGCTAGTGCCATCATTGATTGTAAGATGTCCAAAATAGTGGTAGGAGAGGGGAGTGCTAGGTCAATTTACGATGTCAAAAAAGCATACATTACTACAAAGAGAGGAAATCCCACATGAGATTAGGTTGGATAGAATGCCATCTAGATATGGACCTTGGTTAGATAAGAACTTCGTAGGTCCCCAACGACCTTTCTACCTAGATGAAGCCTTTGCTAGTAAAGCAACTTTCCATGAAAAAGAAATGGCTAGGGACATGGAAGTGAACCCGTTCGAGGACGCCTTAGTATTTAGAAAGATGACCGAGTTCCTAGGAAGCTTGCCCGTCAACCTTGTCATGAATAAGTGGAAAGTTGAGAGCGATGAGCCTAAACATAAATGGAATTGGGATAGACCGCCTAGTGATGGTAATGGAGAGTGGCACATTAGGATAACGATCTATGATCCCGATGGAGAGAAGTTTGAAAAATCATATCGAACCAAACGTACTACTAGGAACTTAAATGATAAGTTTGATCCTTATGACATTGTTAAGGATAGGCTTACTTATATCGGTATGTAGGGGCACGACTTCGAGTCTAGCTACAAGACTCAAAAATAAAGAAAAGCGCTTCGTGGGAGGCAACCCATGCTTAATTGTTTGCTTGTTTGTGTCATATATCTATTATTGATTGTTTATTCTCATGTTTAAATTTGTAAAAATGCTTTATTTTGTCTTTAACCTCGTCTTAATTACATATAAAGGTATTTTACATAAGGGATAAGTGTAGGGAGGATTACACACGTTTTCAAAAGAAACGTAAACATGAGAATTTCAATTAATTAAAAGATATATATGTGTGTTTGTTCGAGTCAAATGCTTGTATCGAGTCATAATTGATGTTTTGCAGGAAATTTTTCAAATTCTAAAGATGTAAATTTTCCGAATTTTTCCAGAAAATCCTGAACCACAGTTTTGTCAGGGATAACTTGACTGCGTCAGGATCAAACTGACAGCGTCGGCAGAAGGAGCAAAACTACGATTACTTTTTCGTTTTCTGAGCTGCTTATAATTTTTTAGAATTTTCCAGGTCTTAATTTTCCAGAAATTCTGTAAACATCTATTCCACAAGCATTATATCCTAGTTTAGTAGAGTCCTATATATATTATTACCGCCGATTTTACGCGAAGGTTTCGTTTGTTTTCTTCAAGCGTGCAGGTTTAATTTACCAAGAAGAAGATACATAAGATGAGAAGGAGCTTTTCTCGCAAACGTTCTTCTTGAAGAAAAATGTAACCACCACTTTACACGGATCCTACCGAGCTAATCAGGGGAGTACTAGTTTCTTTCATCTTTTATTACCTTCCATTATCATAACTTTGATACTTTCGGGGAACATTGGGGACAATGTTCAGTTTAAGTGTAGGGAGAGAAAATAAAACGGGAACTTTGAAACTATGCTTATCCTTGAATATTTGCTTTGTCCAAATGCATTTATGTAATAAACCATGAGAACATGTCGGTTAGGGTAATTTTGGCACCAAATTTAAAATTTTTCATGACATATAGGAGTGGGCCATTTGTCTTAACAAAAGCGTCTCATGGATAGGAAAATATATGACTAGCACAAAAACCCTTTACCACTTAAATTCCATCCAAAATGTGAGGATCGCTCTTAGATTAGTAGGAATTAAAGCATTCATCTTTAATGCTTAGTGTGTGAACCGGTAGTATAATAGATTCTAGAACTTGTTTTGTGATGCATCCCGAGATCGCTAGTAAGACTACACTTGTGTAGTTAGGAATAACTAAATGATAAGAGGCATTAGGATAACCCTTGTTTGATACCCGTAATATAATTACTTCTTCCACATCGGTTGAGTAATTCCCCCCACACCTACTCATCTTTAGTACACGATACCCCTAGTTAACTCCTCTGAGCCTATCCTTTTCGCGGTTCTCGTGATGTTTTGGTTTTCCGGAATATCAATGAAGAGCATTGTTTACACCCCACCCCCAAATGTACACCCAAATCGCCTTAGCCTACCCTGCATGCACTCACTTTTAGTGCATTATTGTTATCACCCTAAACCCTTAGTTCAATTATCTAGTTGCTTGCATAAGTTGCTAAGTCGAGTCATATCCTTTGTACATAGTTTTGGGACGATTGGGACGAATGGGAAAAGTTAAAGTTTATGAAATGACGGGAAGGGAACGTTAAATTCAAATTCCCTTTATTTGCGTAATAACGTACTCCAAGTGTTTTGATCTTTTCAATTCGGGTCATATTAGTGTTAGAGTAATAAAAAAACTCAAGTGTATGGATGTGCCTATAAATCCCTATCATTTTGATGTTACCGTAGAGGATGGTAGAGTAAAAGTGTATGGAAAAAAAATCGAAAAAAAAAAATAGAAAAAAGAGAAAAGAAAAAAAAATAGAGTGTTAAAAAAAACAAAAACAAAAAAAACATACGGGCTACCATCCTACATCTATCTTTAAATTTATGTGTGTTTATTTCAGTTATCTAGAGTCTAGAGTGTCGAGTCTTGGCTTAGCAACGCCATTCTTCGCATGTTTGTAACATAAAGATTTTTGACTTGCCACCACTAAATAGCCTATCCCACCAAACCCTTTGTTTCCCTACCGTAAGCCTAACATTACAACCCTTTAAAAGACCTCTTTGATAGTCTTTCCTAGGTGCTTACGCCAAAGCGATGGAGGTTTGATCTAGTCTCAAGCCTATGGTAATCTATGTACTAGGACCGGTTAATGAGTGTTTATCTTCCATTTCCAACTTGTTATATTTCATATACACCCGAGAGATGTGAGTATCCAAACACCCCATGTGAGGTGCTAGTATGTAATTTTCGTGCTTGTTATGACTTTTGCGGGGCTTATATGTGTTATGGATTGTTCTAAACCAATGCTCTTAAGTTATAAATTAATTAGCTAAAAGCACATTTGATTGAGGACAAGCAAATACCAAGTGTAGGGATATTTGATAAGGTTTTAAAATGTACCTTTTTGAGGGGTCGTTTAAGCCCTTATTTGATCAATTTTGTATCCGTTATTACTTAATATTGTTCCTTTTAACTTTTTAGGTATCTTGAAGGCAAAATCTTTGGAATGACACTTATTCGGACGAAAAGACGAATATAATGAAGAAAATGGCCAAAGTCAAGAATCGAGACACTCAGCGCTAAAACTGAAGGTAACGCGTCCGGTGTTATCTGCGGCGCCGTCGGACACTTTTGTGACGGCTCAGTAGCCAAATTGCTTATTTTCAAGTGACGGCTTCAGGTTTTAAAAGAGTAGGTCGTCGCAACTCAGACGGTCTAGATTTGATCCGTACGACGTCGAGACTGAAGGGGACGGCGTCACAAGCATAAGGTGATGTCGTCGCAAGACTAACGTGGCCAAGAAACCCTAATGACCGACCGGCGGCGTCACAAATCAAAGGGTGACGCCGTCGCATTTGTAATCCTATATATAGAATCCGAATTTTTTAGTTTTCAGTGTGTAGTCTTTTGGAGTAAAAACCTAAACCGAACCAAGGCTGTCTTGTACGGTATTTTAGGGTTCCATACCCTATCCAGGGGCGGAGCCAGAACTTTACTGTCGATGGGGCAAAATATGATAATTTTTAGAAACTACATTAAAAATTGGTCCGTTAGGGGGTCAAATTACAAAAATAGCCGAAAATTTTCGAAAATATACACTACAATTTTTTTCGCCGGGGGGTCACATGACCCCCCGGACCCCCCTGTCTCCGCCCCTGACCCTATCTTACATCAAGATAAGTGTTTTACTTCATTAATTCAATTATGTCTTCAATTACTTGTGTGTATGCTTGCATGTTTTCCATGTCCGGCTAATTTACTTGTGTGTTTGCTTAGGGAATATGAAACTTAATTATTGAATATTGATTGGTTGTCTCTTATCTTAATTGTTAATGATCTAGTATTGCGATAGGTCATTCGTTGTGTAGTTAATGCTTGATTAATCTTTGTGAACCTTAGCTTATAATACCTAGAGTCATTGTAGGCTAAACCATCCGAAGAGTACCTTAGAGTTGAGTTTATAAATCCTAGAGATTTTGTAGGCGATAACCTTTGGTAGTTTCAAAGAGATAGGGATAAACGCATACCCTACGACCTTAGACACACAACGCAATTAAGAATAAGGACGTGACAATTCAACCATCAATAGGAGATAATTAAGGAGTAATAAAACCTAAGTAAACACATCTTTAAATTATCATACGAGCACACAATAATTAGACATAGACTACATACACCTTAGATTAGATAATTAGATAAGTAGAAGTAATCGGTAGAAATACCAACCCCCAAATCCAAACTCCGAGATTCGTACCTTTCCATTTCCTAAAAAACATAAAAAGATAAAAAAATAATCTTCCTCAACCCCAACCTTAGCGTAGTAACTTCTCACTAGCATTCCTATTCCCCTAGAGAACGATATCAATTCCCGTGGCTTACCCTAATACTACACTACAACGATTAGGTTCACTGCCTAGGGTGTTGAAAAACTTGCTCGACGAAAAGGAAGTTCCTTTGACCCCGAACGACGCGTGTAGCGTTATCATCTACCAATCCCATGGTGTATTTGTGTTCAACTAAGAAAGTCTTAAGCCGATCGTACCAAGCTTTTGGTGCTTGCTTAAGTCCGTATAATGACTTTTTAAGTTTGAAAACATGACGAGGTTTTTCAAAGTCGGTGAATCCGGGAGGTTGTGCGACATATACTTCTTCGTTAATGAACCCATTTAGAAATTCACTTTTAACATCCATTTGGAATAATTTAAAGTCATGAGCGCATGCATACGCAAGTAAGATTCTAATAGACTCAAGCCTAGCTATCGGTGCATAAGTTTCGTCGTAATCAATTCCTTCTTGTTGATTATAGCCTTGTGCTACAAGCCTAGCTTTGTTTCTAAACACTACACCGTTTTCGTCCATTTTATTTCGAAAAACCCATTTTGTTCCAATTATAGTTTGATTTTTAGGTTTTGAAACTAATTTCCAAACATCATTTCTAACAAATTGGTTTAGCTCTTCTTGCATAGCAATTACCCAAGATTCGTATTTTATTACTTTGTTTATGTTTTTTGGTTCAATGGATGACACAAAACAAAAGTAGTTACTTTGATTTTGGGCTTGTGTTCTTCGTGTTCTTTGGTTTAATTGTCCTATGACCTTTTCTAAGGGGTGACTTTTGGATTCTTTGATATTTATAATTTTTTTTTATTTAATGGTTCATCTTCCTTGTCATTATCATTAATTTCTTGACTTTCAACAAGTTGACTTTCAACTAAGTCATCATCTACCAAAGGTGATGTCTTAGAGGGAGGTGGACTTTCGTCGAATGTTATGTTCAACGATTCCTCGACTCTCATTGTTTCTTTGTTGAAAACTATGTATGCTTTGCTAGTTTGTGAGTAACCAAGAAACACACCTTCATAAGACTCTTGGTCAAATTTGGTGAGATAGTCTTTGATATTTAGAATGAAACATTTACATCCAAATACTCTAGAATATCCTAAAGTAGGCTTTTTGCCTTTATATATTTCATAAGGTGTTTCGTTCAAGAAAGGACGTATTAAAACTCTATTTAAAATATATGTGGAAGTGTCAACGGTGTTACACCAAAACTTTTGAGGTATGTTTTGTTCATTAAGCATTGTTCTACTCATTTCTTAAATAGTTCTATTCTTAGGTTCTACAACCCCATTAGATTGGGGTGTTCGAGGAGCCGAGAAGTTATGTGTTATACCATTTGTATCACAAAAGTTTTCAAATTGTGTTTCATTGTCGAACTCGAGACCATGATCTGTTCGGATCGACACAATGTTAACACCTAGTTGATTTTGAATTTTCTTACTAAGTATTTCAAATTTATCAAAGGCTTCGTTTTTAGTTTTCAAAAACATTGTCCAAGTGAACCTTGAGTAATCATCTACTATGACTAAAGTGTAGAGGTTGCCTCCATAACTTCTTATAGCAGATAGGACCAAAAAAGTCCATATGCAAAAGCTCTAGACACTTAGATGTGGAAAACATGTTTTTAGCCTTATGGCTACTATGAATTTGTTTACCAATTTTGCAAGCATCGCAAAAGTGTTGGTCATATTTCAATTTGGGTAGGTTTCTAACTAGCTCTTTTGAGGATAGGTTTTCAATGAGTCTCATACTAGCGTGACCTAATCGTCTATGCCAAAGAATAGAGTTATCATCTAAGGTTGTTAGGCAAAGTTTGTCTTTAGATTTTCTATCTATATTCATGACATATATATTATTTTTCCTAACTCCTTTAGCTATGGTGATACCATCTTTTAGTATTTTACTACCATTTTTTTAAAATAGTACTTTATACTTTTTATCACATAGTTGGCTAATACTAAGTAGATTAAATCCTAAACTATCAACATGAGCAACATTTTCAATAGTTAAGGAGTTATGAGTGATCGTACCTTTGCCAATGATTTTGCTTTTGAGATTGCTACCAAAAGTAACATTGCCTCCGTCATACTCTTGGTATGTTGAGAAGAGGCTTTTGTTACCCGTCATGCGTCTTGAGCATCCACTATCTTTTATCCATTCATCAGGTTCTAAGCCAACTTTCAAGCATACCTATGACACAAATAACTCAAGCGTTTGGTCCCCAATATCTCATGGGTCCGTTTGGGTTAAACACACCATTTACTTGGTTCATGTATGGAAATGATGGGTAAGGGTTCCATGGCATGTAATTTTTAGTTTGATATGGTCTAGGGTAGTTTTTATTCCAACCTGTGTGTTGATAGTTGGGTTGTATGTTGTAGTTGCTTTTGGGAATGGGGCGTTTGGCAAAAGGTGTTTTAGGCCATTGTTGAGTAGTTTTAGATCTAAATTCATTTTTAGCAAGTCCTACTCCTAATGTAACAGCAGGTTTTAGTTTAACAACATCCTTAGATTTCTTAGTTACCTTGACAAATTCACTACGGTCCGTTTTGCAAACCTGCTGTCCTACTGCAGACACCACGGAACCAATTTTTTCAACGGACGGAACCAAAATTTTGGGTCTGTCTGGTCCGTGTTGTACTGTTGCAGTTGTGACAGTTTGTTTGTCTTTTTCGGCCGTTTTGGTTTAACTACTTGGAATCATTACTTCATTAAAACCTAATCCACTTGTATTTCCTGGTACTTTTTGAATTCTTACTATTTCATCAGCACAAGAAATGTTTTTGTTAAATCTTTTAAATTTAGAGTTATGTTCGATGAGAACTTCTTGTGTGAGTTTTAGCTTTTCTATTTCAAGACTAAACTGCTAACGTGATTTACAACCATCGTCATTAGCCTTGCCTTTTTCTAATCGTTTTGCTTTTTCTTTTAGCTCATAAACTTCGTTTTTTAAAAATTCCTTTTTGGTTTTTAAAAACTTGATTTTTGTTATGATTTTTAAGCTAAGCTCACACAATTGATTATATTATTTTTGCAAAGTGTCATCATCAATAGAAGAGTAAGATGGGTCGGAATGTACCTCATTTGATTCATGTGCCATGAGAGCGATCTCATCCTTACTTGATTCTTCATCATCATCACTTTCACTCCAAGCACCGCTTACAAAAGCTCGTTGATTTTTGCTTTTAAGTGGCTTGGGTCAATCTCCTATTACATGACTTGTATCACCGCATCTAAAGCACTTCTTTTCACCTTTTGCCTTTTTGTCATCTCGGTCTTTCCGGAATGACTTCTTTTCATCTCGGTGTTACCTTACGAACCTTCCTCTTCTTCTAATTTTTTTTTAAATCTCTTATGGCCATGGCATACTCCTCATCTTCACTATCCGAGCAAGATTCTTCATCATCACTAGATTCCGTTCTTGCCTTTAGAGCAACGGATTTGACTTTCTCTCTTTTTCCTTTGTTGATCTCCGAATCTTTTTCCATCACCATTTCGTGTACTTTGAGATTTCCAATTAGCTCGTCAAGTGACATTATTGAAAGATCTTTTAATTCCTCAATAGCCGTCACTTTTGCTCTCCACTTCGGATGGAGTGCTCTAAGAAATTTTCTGGCAAAGTTCTTACTACGAAAAGATTCATCAAGTGCTTTAAGAGAAGTAATAATAGTATTGAAGCTAGCAAATCCACAATCAATGGTTTCATCTTCAGGGATAACAAATTGTTCATATTGTTGAACAAAAAGATCAATTTTGTTATCCTTGACTTATGAATTCCCTTGATGTGTAATAATTAAAGATTCCCAAATATCTTTGGCGGTTTGACACATAAAAATTATTTCATATTCTTTTCTTGGCAAAGCATTATAAAGCATCATTTTAGCTTCATCATTTTTGGCTATTAATTTCTTTTGTTCATCGCTTGAAATATCTTTTGTTGTAGGATTAAAATCACCTTTAATAATAACAAACCAAAGATCTATATCTTTTGATTTTACATATGTTTCAAAACGGTTTTTCCAATAGATAAATCCATTGGTTTCAAATGGTGTTGGTCTTTGCATAGATTGCCCTTCTTTAAAGCTTTCATAATCCATGGATCGTTTCAAGTTTATAAAATACAATATATTTTAGAAATTCTTAAGCAACGAGGCTCTGGTACCGATTGTGGAAAACTAGAATGGGGGTTGAATAGTTTTAACGTTTAAAATCTTTATTTGAAACTTAATTGTAAGATCAATTGATATTGATCAAAGATACGTTAGTGAAGAATAATATGCAAGTAATATATAATAAGTAAATAAGGAAAGAAACAATCAAACCACGACAAGTTGTTTATAGTGGTTCGGTCTACAAGGACTCTTTTTCCTTGCCCCACTCCATTCTCCGAGTCTCCAACTCGAGAGTTATCTTCACTAATCAACAAGCTCCTTTAACCGGCGGAGAAAACCTTTACACGTCGCTTACACAATATTTCTGACACAAAGCTAGATATCGAGTTCTTTTAAAAGGGTACAACCACTCCCACACGCTATGTATTTTGAGGACTAAAATACTAACCACTCACACTCAGAGGTTTAAGATGGTTTGATACAACAATGATGTATGAACAATACTAGATCACACAACAACAAAACAAACAAGCCTTCCAACTATATGTTGAAGCTTGATTATGCCTTGACCTTCTTTGCTACAAAAATATGATCACTAGAATTAAATGAAATTGAGTTAGATGTAATAGAATGAGAGAATGTATGTGTTTTATGCTAAGAATGGATGAGAAAAAAACTTGGGTTGGCTTGCTATTTATAGTCCAAATGAACAGCAGTGGCCACGGACCACGAAACCAAAAAAAAGGGTTCTGCCCTTGTTATTTTTTGGTTCTGTTGGTTTGACAGTAAAGATCACCCAAATCTAACCAATATCATATAAGATATGTGGAGTCCAAATCTAAACAAAATATTCTATAAAATCTTTTAAAGATTTCCAATGTGATGCAAGCCATGATGTAATATGTTATTTTCTATTTTTAGAATTAATATGTTAAAAGTAAATAGATATGTAATGTTGTGTTTAAGAAACTAAAACATACTTGTTCTAAAAATGTTGATGCACATTATGGTTTAGAAAGATATCAAAGTTAATTGATACATAACTAATTAAAATGTAATAAGATGTAAATGCTTAAGTGATGAAGACTTTATTTAAGGAAAGCTTGTTTTAATATCTATTAATCTTGACAAGCTTTATACTTTACAAAAATGAAATTTACTTTTGTCGTTAACAAAACTAGGTAAAGATCATAAAATATAAATAACGTTTAATGAAGATGTTTGTATTAACAATATGTAATCTTCCAATATAACTCAAATACCTCTAATCAGTATACTATAAGATATGGACATCCATATTATAATTATCAATAACACCCCCCCTTGAATGTCCATTTGAGGATTATGCCTCGTTAAAACCTTACTAGACAAAACCCAAAGGGACAAAAATCTAGTGAAGGAAAAAAATACATAATTCCTTTATACGCTCGGGATGTTGCCTTATTAAAAACCTTGCCCAAAAACCCTATGGGGACAAAACATGGTCAAAGGAAAAAGAGTACAACGCGTATTTTCTCTCCCCCTGATGATCACATCACTTAAACTCATTGAATCAGTCAAATGCACTATAAAGTGTCTCGATAGAATCACATGAATAAATATTCTCTACATGTTGTTCGCATATCCGATTTAAGGATTAAGATATGTCATACATCTCATTCAAGTACATTCTTGTACTTCACATATACACATTTGATTATGACACATTTAAATCAATATTGTTATCATCATCTTTATAAATTAAAGGCTATTCTCTTCATCATGTGACCTCATAAACATGAGCGTCATTTATCCATATAAATATATGTAGCATCTTTCTTTAGCTTTCATGATTCACAATGATTTCATCTTCAAGATGTTCAAATCATAAGCTGAGAAAAATTGTGTCTTTTGTTACAAATTTAGCTTTTATAAATTCATTTGCCTTTATAATCATAAAATCCAACTGTATGAAACTTAAACAATATTCATTTCTAGATCCCTTTATAAAGTTTCATGGGTAAACATAAATCTTTATTTGGCACAATACTATACACTAAGGCAATTATTAAACATATGCCAAAAACATGATTAATTTAATACAATCAAGTAGTGTTATCGAGAACTTCTCTTATATGCTCTATAAGAATCTCTAGCATTCTTCATGCATTTTATATTCTATAATAAAATCTCACATGAGCTTTATTCATTTATCATTTAGACGTATATCAATTACTTTTTATTTTGCCAGACTTACTAAATACATTATTGGATCCACCACATGTGAACATGTATATGCATGATCATTTACAAGTCTTTGAGAGAATATGTGTGTGCCCTCACTTATAACTTATTCATAATTTAATTTCACTTTCTCATAAAGACTTATTCATATCCAATAATTTTGCACATTCATATGTACGGACTTCAAGTCCCAATAATCATGTTTCATCACAAGAGATTTCAAACTTTCATTAGTTCTTTGGGTCTTTACATCTTTTGGCCATTCATTTATACATCTGCACTTTCTGCATGTATCCTTCCATAATCCTCACCATGATTATAGAGCTATCTTATTTATTTACAAAATCATATATAATTTTGATTCCACACATTACTAGACATTATATTATATCAATTATTGAGATCTCATAGTTAACCTTCATGTCTAGTGTCTCTTTAGGAGACTATTATGGGGTCTTTATTACCTAGATTCAGCCATCTTAGTTTTCATGCTCCATTTATCTTTTCATTCGAGGACTTTTATATGGAATCGATTAGTCTATCACGTTGCATACGTGCCATAGACTTACTACCAATCATTGGTTATTATGTTGGGACATACATTATAATTGGAGCACTAGCAGCGTATATATGATCTAGTCACTTCTTTAGGTCACTAACACGTTATCATAATTCATTTCAAATTTCTAGCTGCTCATTCTCCCCCTAAATGAATTATCAATTTCAACATCCCAAGTTTGTGTGCGTTGTGGTGTATTTACAATACAGGTTTCACACAATTACAGAAAACTTTATATGGGAAAAATATGGTTCGTGACTAAAATCATTCTATTGGGGATGATTCATTATAGATTAATGGCAAGATGCGAATTTCATATGTTATAACAAGCTCCATAGACTAAATTTTTTTTGTTCTCATAATATTATTGGCTTTGCAATCAACTGAAGAGGTTTTATAAACGTTTCAACAAAAGTAATTCGCGTATGAACTTGGGCTACTTTTAATTTCAACACTTATTCCAATAAGCTCCCAATACTTGAACGTATTCACCACCATTTGTAATAATATGATTTGAAAAACCATGCTCACATTTTATAAGTCGAGCCACCAATCACGCTAACCTTAGGTTGCGTATTTGATGATCATTTTGACGATGCATCGATTTTAAAACTCAAATGATCCACATGGTGGATGTATAGGCCTACTTACATCCCACTTATATTTTTTCCAAATTTATATGACAAAGTCCTTACTTAACTGAGTGGTGATACATGAACAATGCACTTTCATTTAGAACAATAAAAATAATCAATCACAAAGAACTCATGGTTCTTGTATATAGTTCGCATCATCCTTGATCTGGAATGGTCCAACCGGTCATGCCAATAAATAATCTTGGCTCATAAACTCTAGTTTATGACCACATCTGCTTCGATTGCACTTGACTTATTTCTAAAAATCAAATAATATGGAGAACATATATATGAGCTCTCTCATAGCTTTTACACAGTACTAATGTGATACTCCATTAGCCTATAGCATCATTAAACAAGAAACACGTCTTCTGTACAAGTGAACTTACACAATTTTCTAAACGCGTATATACAAAAAATTATTCATTAAAAGGTCTCGTAAGCAAATAAAACCACATAATAAATAAAGCAAACATTCATTACAACTCAATAACATTATTAAAGTCATGACATTTTATTTAATGAGACAAAGTTAATAATACTTCTTCTGTAAGCAAGAAATGTCAATTCAGTATAAAAAAAAAATCCTCATAAGTAACCTTATTTTCACATAAATGAATTACTAAGTAACCAATTAGCCTAGTTTATTCATCATCTTAAAATCTTGCAACAATAGGTGATATCATTCATGTCTATTTATAGAGGGTACCAAAGCATTTTGGTAAAATTATCACAAATAAACAGCTTAGCGATTGTTTTGCTAGATGCATTAATTATTCACTTTGTTAATTATGTGTTAATGGCAATTTTCACATATGTAAGATTTTATGTTTGTGGAATCAACTCAAATAACACCAACTTCGATTAGCTCACCGGTATAGGCCGACCATATATGACTTTAATGCATATCAATGTAAATATTAGATGCTAATTGTTGTCGGACTTTACATAGTTTAACTAAAGCAAGTTGACGATCATGCAAATATAAGAGCATATAGGCAAAATTTGACGTCATAGATGTCTTTATAAAACAAGTTATATACCAAATTATACTTCATCAAGAGAACGAAGATCTCAATACAACATCACATTTCTCCGGTCAAAATGATATAAGCTTTTTTATAATTTTCACATAGTTTAATATAATATTGGCATTATCCTATAACATTATCAAATACTTAATAAAGTATGATCTATACATAATCAATTAATTAGGGCCCGTTTGGTTGATGACTTTTGGATTTGAATTTGGGATTGATGGTAAATTTATTTGTTTGGTTGAAGAGGAAGGGATTTGAAAGTGGGATTGAACTCCACGTTTGAGGGCATACTCAAATCATGCCTGCTACCCTTGGTTTTTTGACAAAAAACACTGTTTAACTTTCTATTTCTTTTTTTATTTTTCTTCAATTGATTGTATCCACACATGCATGTATTAGTCATGATCTTATTTATTATTTTAATATTAAAAAATATATAAATTTTAACCTCATTTTATATCTTAACATACAAACAAACAACTTTTAACACAATTCAAATCTAAATCCAAATCCAAATCTAAATTCAAATCCAAATCCAAATTCTAATCTTAAACCCAACTACACACCAAACGGACCCTTATATGTCTTACATGCAAACAAATAAAATTTAATGATAAACAAGACACATAATAAACTCGGTTTCATTTACTTTAAACACTTCTATATCAAAATCTTTACAATGACTTTTCATAATTATTTTAAACTATGGAGCATGTTCGACGGGTTTAATGATATTTGACAGAAGCCCATTTACAAATTTATTAGCCATAAGAAAATGTCACTTCAATACTTTTCTTACTATAATTGTCAAA
>OU343225.1:129520179-129649652 GCA_910596185.1 Chrysanthemum makinoi
GGCAAAGAAGCATGCAAACCAAACTTTGTAACACTAATTTTAAAACTTTTGGTAATACACGTAGTGATCAGGTAAACGGTAGCGCCAAATCGAACGCACAGCAGGAGGCAGCAGGACCAGGTACACAGACGTGAAGCAATAACCTTAGGCATCCTTTCGGTGAGATGTGCTCACTTCTTTAAAACCCCTTTCTAGTTGTTCTAGTGGGTGATGCCGTACATCCCAAGTGTCCAATAAGCGTCTAGTTTTAAATTCTTGAAAACGTGTTTATATATTGTCACTTTATTTTACAAAACAATTTTCCACGAATTAAATAGCAGGTCACAATGAGCATGGTATTTTGGCGTGTAAATAAAGACCAATATTAATGTTATGGTTACGATATGTATATTCCATATTGCATACAATTAGGTGTCAAAGCAAGTAATAATGCACATATATGAATCACAAACATACAAGCATAAACATTAATATAAATAACCACATATTGTTCCGAGTCCTCTTACGAGTCTTCCCCCAACGGAGAACTATAGACCGTCACTAGGATGCAATACCTAGATCGCCACATACATCACTTAGAAAAGCAATTGAGTGGGGTCTTGTGGCGGAAAAAAACATAAAGCATGGCAATCCCAATTAACAAGTAATTACGCAATATATGTATTTAAATCAATATGTAATTCTAATTATCACAATAATTCTAATTAACAATTAATAAATACAAATTAACTTTTAATTCTAATTAGCAAGTAATTTAAATTTTACATGTAATTCTAAATTAACAATTTAATTTTAATTAACAAGGTAATTATAATTCACATGTAAATTAAATTCCAATTAACAAATTAATTCTAATTATCAATATAATTTAATTTGTGTGTGACTAGTTATTATTTATTAAAATTGACAAGTATTGCTAGTTGTCAAAAATAAAATAAAACAAAATAACTAAACTAGATTTCATGCAGCCATTTTAAAACATGTTTATTAATTCAGAAACGTGTAACCCATAATCGCAAAAACGAGATGGCTCGTGATGCCACTGTTGGGATTTTAGATCTAGTTAACCAGTAACCTCTACGAGTACGCAGCGGATATTGGATCTAGTTAATACAATTATGTTAACACGTAATTAATAAACATATAATTAATACAATATTAATTAATTAAAAGGGATTAAGAAAAGCTAACCTTGATTGGCAATTGATCTTTAGTAACGGACAATAAAACCAATACGAAACTAAGCACCTAAAATAGATGCCTCGAAGAGTATCACACACAAACACGATAACCGAATACGTTCGATAATGAAGCTAGTCGAGAACGTAATATAAATACCCAATCAACAACTTGACCAACACTTGAATATAACTCAAACATGCAAACCACCAAAAGCCTTTGCTAGTTTATGTCCGTGAGTCATAGCAGCTCAAAAGCTGATTTCCCATTGTTACCCGATATCGGACAGTCTCTATCCGACTTCTTACACCCCTTTGTCCGAGATATACCGTGACAGACAAAGCCATAACTTGTTACTATCTTGTTTGACCAGAAACTTATAACAAGTAAATCAAAACAATAAATACTAAAACCACTTGGATAAATCAAAGCAAGGTTTAGAATTTTATGAAATCAAACTAAAATCCTAATTGGTTATATAATATCCAATTAGGTAGATAGATCAATCACTTTGTTTTGGAGTTTTATGGATATATGAAATCGTGATACTGTTTTAAGATATCATATATTTGTCCATGTGAATGCATGATGATGCGCATGGTATAAGATGGGATATATAATATTACGTAACATTGTGAGGTGAATGTATTTGCTTATATAGAGTCACAACTGGCCCATGTCTAGGTCACCTAGTCTTGGTCAACAAGTTACCAACCCAAGCAAACCCACATATACCTTCTGTCCGATCGTTTGGAGAACCAAGGCCCAAGGCAACTCACCAAACCAACCCATTTAACTAGCTAAACAGCCCATGGGTCGTAAGCTATGATCGGGTCAAGTAATATGCATATCGGGTAATATATATTCAAGTATTAATATACGTTCAACACGTACTCTCGTGTTTATCGTGTGTGCCCCCATCGGCTCACGCACTCTTAGTCGTTTTGTCGTGTTTACAACTCCCACAAACCAACACCTGGTTCAGTCAACAAGGTCATGACGCTGGTGCTACCGGAATATTGGCTTAATCATCCTGATTTTTGTTAGGAAAAAAACATGGGATATGAATACGAAAAACAGGGGATAATTAATCAAATGCGTCTTCTGTCGTGTCCTGCGTACTTAACCAAACTCGAGGGGCTTTATGTGGCTCCCGTCTCAGCTGCCCATTTTCCCCAAGGCCTCTGCCATACACCTCTGTCGTTATGGTGGTGGTGCATCAAACGTTACTAGCCAAATCTCGGCCACCCATTTTCCCCAGGGGCCACGGCCGAAGTCGCACTGTCTTTCACTAATATAGTACGGAGTAATATATATACAACATTCAATCAAGAAACAATTAAAGCTTAGTTCCATAATAGGTATCCATTACTACCGAAACAATTTCACCTAATAATACTAACACGATGGTACTACCAAAATTTATCAAAACATATATTGAGAGAATTAGAGGACAACAATTGTGAAATGAATTCTCATTATGAGTGTAAGAAAGTAAGTTGTCAACTATTACAATAATACCCATTGGGTATTTATACTGAAGCTGCTAACTAACTGCTACATGCTAACAAGCTATACAAAGAGAAACTACTAACTACATTCTATTACATTTAGTCATGCTTCTATTAAGTAGAATCCTCATCTTGTGTAAACTCAAAGGAGTGTTTGGATCTCTGTGAACTGAGTTAACTCTGCAGGTAGGGTGTTTGGCATCTTGTGTCACATTATCCCCCCCACAAGTTGGCATTGTGTAAGGATTACACAGGCCTAACTTGGACAAACAATTGTAATGGAGAGGTTTAGGAAGTCCCTTTGTTAGAATATCTGCCACTTGGTGTTTTGTGGAAACATAGGTAGGTAAGATAAGTCCTTCTTTAACTTTGTCCCTGACAAAGTGACAATCTATCTCAATGTGCTTGGTTCTAGCATGATTAACAGGATTAGAAGCAAGTGAGATTGAAGAAATATTGTCACAGAAAATGCGTATAGGAGTAGAGACTTGAACTTGAAATTCTTTGAGTAAGCATCTAAGCCATGTAACTTCACATGTAGTATCTGCTAAGGCTCTATACTCTGCCTCAGTGGATGATCTAGAAACCACAATTTGCTTCTTAGACTGCCAAGAAATGAGACTGGAACCAAGAAATACCCCATAACCAGTGATGGATCTTCTTGAAAAAGGACAACTAGCCCAATCACTATCACAATACACTGTCATTTCTAGATTGTTGTGGATAGGAAAGAAGAGTCCTTGAGGTATTGTAAGCTTCACATATCTGATGACCTTAAGAAGTGCTTTTAAATGGAGAGTTGTTGGATTTTGTAGAAATTGACTTAGGCTCTGAGCTGCAAAAGCTAAATCTGGTCTGGTAATAGTGAGATATAATAATTTGCCAACCAAGGTTCTGTATTGAGAAGGATCAGGAAGAGGATCTCCATCAGTCATGGTCATTTTGATAATGGGATCAATTGGTATGGCTGAAGGTTTAGTATCAAGTAAACCAGCATGAGTAACAAGTTCCAGTGCATACTTCCTTTGACTCATAGCTAAACCAGTTGAGTTCCTGAGGAATTCAATGCCCAAATAATAGTGTAGTGGCCCCAAATCTTTGATGCTAAATTTGTGGTGGAGACTGTCTTTGATGTATTGGATCACTTGTCTGTTATTGCCTGCTATAAGAACATCATCAACATAGACTAAAAGGACTGTGAAATTTTGATCTTTGGTGAGGGTGAAGAGAGAGGTGTCCACATAACTCTGTTTGAATCCAATAGAGATGAGAAAGGAGGTAAGTTTTTCAAACCACTGTCTATTTGCTTGCTTGAGACCATAAAGTGATTTGGTGAGTTTACAAACTGAGTTAGGAGGAAATGAATGATTGTATCCTTGTGGAATTTGCATGTAAACCTCCTCATGTAGATCACCATGTAAGAATGCATTGTTGACATCAAGTTGTTCTATAATCCAATCATTGTGTATGGCAATAGCTAATAAAGTTCTGACTGTAACCATCTTAGCCACAGGAGCAAAGGTTTCTGGGTAATCAACACCTTCCTTTTGATGATAACCCTTAGCCACTAACCTTGCTTTGTACCTTTCAACAGTGCCATCAGCATTGTACTTGATTCTGAATACCCATTTGGAACCAATGGGTGTTTTGCCAGCTGGTAGTGTGACTATGATCCAGGTATCATTCTTTTCTAAGGCTAATATTTCCAAATTCATTGCTTCAACCCATTTTGGGTTTTTAGATGCTTGAAAGTAAGTGGTTGGTTCAGTGAGTTTATCAAGTGAGTTAATGAAGTGATGTGATTTGGGTGATAGATTAGAATAATTAATGTAGATGTGGTGATGATGTTTGTGAGATGTAGTGTTGTGAACAGTGGACTTAGGAAGAATGTAATCTTGGAGTTTAGTTGGAAGATGTTTGATTCTAGTGGATGTTCTCTTTGGAGGAGGTGATGGTGTATGAGGTTGTGATGTGTTGGAAGGAGATGGTACATCAGTTGGATCAGTAGTTGAATGGTGGGAAGGAGATGAGTTATGAGGTTGTGGAGTAGGTGAAGGTGGTAGATTGGTGGAGGCATTTGAGGGTTCTGATGATGTAGGTGTGGTTGAAGTTGCGGTAATTGGTGTTGTGTGTGTTGTAGATGGGATGGGTGTGGTTGGTTCAGTTGAAGGAGGAGGTGTAGTAGGTGGTATAGGTGTTTGGTGTGAAGGGGTAAAGAGGTGATGTGAGGGTGTTTGGCATTTGAGAATGATGGGATGTAGAAATGGTGGAAGGAGAGGTTTTTCTGAAAGGAAAACATGTTTCATCAAAGGACACATTTCTAGTAATGATGGTTTTGTGTGTGTTTGTGTCATAAAGAATGTAACCTTTCTGGTTATGTGGATATCCAACAAGAACAGTGGGTATAGATTTGGCTTTGAATTTATCAGTGGTGTGTTGATGAGCATGGGCTAAACATCCAATGATTTTTAAATGATCCAAAGATGGTGGTCTGTTATGAAGGAGTTCAAAAGGTGTTTTGTGATGAATGACTCTGGATGGTATCCTGTTGATGAGGTATGTGGCTGCCAGAACACTGTATCCCCATAAATGAATAGGAAAGTGGGCTTGGAATTGAATTGCTCTTGCCATTTCAAGTAGGTGCCTGTGCTTCCTTTCCACTCTTGCATTTTGTTGAGGTGTGTAGGGACATGATGTTTGGTGTATGATGCCATGGTTTTGGGTGTAAGTTAAGAAGGATGAATTGATGAATTCAGTGCCATTGTCACTTCTGACAGTTTTGATGTGTGAATTAAACTGAGTTTTGACATAATTATGAAAAATTTGAAATGTGGACATGACATGATGTTTGCTAGGTAAGAGATATGTCCATGTAGCTCTTGAATGATCATCAACTATTGTAAGAAAATATGTACATTTATTGAGAGTAGAGTGTTTGTAAGGCCCCCATACATCAAGATGAACTAGATCAAATTTGTTCTTAGCATGAAAGTCACTACTAGGAAAAGGAAGAACATGTTGTTTTTCAAGTGGACATATACTACATTTGTTTTCTGAAGAATGAATTACAGGAAGTGAAAGTGTTTTGATCTTCTGGATGACTGGAAAAGAGGTGTGTCCAAGTCTGGCATGCCACAGGTGTGAATTACTTGAATGCTTTTGAATTGTAGATGTAGAATGTGTTGGAGTGACTTGGGGTGTAGATGCAGCAGGTAGAAGGTAAAGACCACCATGTAATGTGCCATGAGTGCTTGTCCCATCATGGCCCTAAAAAATAAACTTGTCATGAGTGAAGGTAACTGATGCAAGTGTGTTATGAAGGAGTCTGCTTATTGAGATGAGATTGTAAGTGAATGAAGGTATGTAGAGAACATTGTGGATGGTAAGGGAATTGTTAAGTTTGACTGATCCAGTGATGTACACTTTGACTGTGTGACCATTGGGTAGTGATACAATTTCTGGTTCTGTGAGATTTGTGAGATTATGCATGTGTGTGAGTGAAATACAAATGTGGTCAGTTGCACCACTGTCCACAATCCATATGTAATGTGAATGTGACAGGTTTGAAGCAATAAATGAGTATATACTAGCCTTATTTTTGAAAGAATGAATACCAAGGATTGATGGAGGAACATTTGTTTTGGGATTGAAAGTGAGTATACCTGCTACATGAGGTCCTGCATAAGTACCAGTGGTGTCATTTTGAGTAGCCTGCATCATCAAAAGTACTTGATTGAGCTGGTTTTGGAGTTGATCCATCCTGGCATAGACATGTGATTCATCTGGTATGGTATCCAAAGGACTGGATTGTGAAGTACTGGGATCTCCATTTGTCCCTGAAGTTTCACCACTGACCATGTTGACTGTCTTGTACCTAATGTTTGACTGAGTTCTTTGAGAAGGTGGTAGGTATTTCTTATGTAATGGATGACCAACTGGGTATCCAAGTAGCTTGTAACATTCCTCCTTTGGATGGCCTTCTTTCTTACAGTATGCACAAATAATTCCTTTTCTGAATGTACTTTTTTTCTCAGATTGATTGTTTGGTGTAGAAGTAGTTGATGTGGGTGTGTTGTTCCTCTGAGCAGTGTTAAATGATGTGTTGAAGTGTGGTTTGTAGGTGTTTAGGGCAATAGGAGTATTGATTTGGTGTTTGTGGACTTCCCTTTGCTTTTCCTCTTGTCTCAGCATGCTGTATGCCTTTGCAGCAGTAGGGAGTGGTTGCATGAGTAGAATTTGACCTCTGATGTTAGTGTAACATTCATCCAAACCCATCAGAAATTGTACCAATCTCTTCCTTTGTTCCCTTTCACCATTTTCTTTTCCATTTGTACAAACACACTTACAAACACAAGCATATGGTGCCTCAATTGCATCCATTTCATCCCATAACCCCTTGAGTTTATGATAGTAAATTTCAATGGTGCAATTTGATTGTTTAAGATCAACAATTTCATTAGCAAGTTGATAAATTCTATGACCATCTAGTTGAGAATAATGTTCAGAAAGCTCATTCCACAAAGCAGAAGCAGAGTTGATGAAGGTGAGGTTGTTACCTATCTGTTCTGAAACTGTGTTCAAGATCCATGAGATTAACATATCATTTGCTCTCTCCCAGTAAGGCCTGAGATCTGATGATGAATTTGGTTCTTCATAGTCTCCATTAATCAGTTTCAACTTGTTTTTAGCCCCCAAAGCAATTAGCATAGATCTTTTCCATGTTCCATAGTTTTCTGAACCAATGAGTTTCTTAGAGATGAGCAGAAGACCAGGATGATCATTAGAGTGAAAATAGAGTGGATGATGAGGTGAATTGATATCTTCAAGATTTGATGATGAGTTTGTTGCATTTTGTTGTGAGGATTCAGAATTTGATACCATTTTTGAGTGTTTTGGGATGAAATTGTGTTTATTTGTGATGATATGTATGAATCTTGAGTTTTGTTAATGGTGGATTGATGTAACTGACTGTAACAGAATTTGGTGATGAAATGATGATGAATTTGTGATAATCTTGATTGTTTGTGCGGAATTGTGGTGGATAATGATGATTGATGGTGGTAAAGATGGTGGTGATGATGATGTTTGTGTGGAAAAATTTGGCGGGAAAAACAGTTGTGGTTAAAAAAAGTTTGTTACGTCGCCGGGAAAAAACAGTTATGGTGGTAGAATCAGTTACACACCACAGTTTGTTGTGGTGGTAGCTCTGATACCATATTGAGAGAATTAGAGGACAACAATTGTGAAGTGAATTCTCATTATGAGTGTAAGAAAGTAAGTTGTCAACTATTACAATAATACCCATTGGGTATTTATACTGAAGCTGCTAACTAACTGCTACATGCTAACAAGTTATACAAAGAGAAACTACTAACTACATTCTATTACATTTAGTCATGCTTCTATTAAGTAGAATCCTCATCTTGTGTAAACTCAAAGGAGTGTTTGGATCTCTGTGAACTGAGTTAACTCTGCAGGTAGGGTGTTTGGCATCTTGTGTCACATTAACATATAATCCATAACCTGAAATATTTCTACATGGATAGTCATTAACCTTAATGGGTACAATACAAAGATACATAAAAATGGTTACCTTAAATGGTCGTTTTAACGTATGATAAACAGAATCCACGTCGCCGGATTTTACTCTCTGTTTCGTATGTCAGGCAAATATTGTGAACCTTGGAATCTGGTTTGCGTTATACAATAACCTGTGTTTTGTATGTGTATACTAGGAAGATGTGTTTGTTAAAGGAGTAAAAATTGTTGATTTTATATATACTTGGAAGATCTACATGAATTTTGTATAGGGCAAATCGCATAAAAAGGTACTCATCTTATGTCCAATTTCAATTAAAGGTACTATTCTTTTTTTTCTCAATTTAAGGTACCCAACTTTTTTTTTGGGCCGGTTTAGGTTTTTTTCTAACTTCCGTTAACTATTTCGTTAGTAAATTACATGTTTGGTCCTTAAGTTTGTATAGGCATTACATGTTTGGTCCTTCAATCCGTTTTTGCACATTTCAAAAAAAAAATTTTCAAAAAAAATTTTTAGAAATATTTTTTTTCCAAATTTTTTTCAAAAACAATTTTTCGAAATAGTTTTTTTCCAAATTTTTTTCAAAAAAACTTTTTCGAAATATTTCAAAAAAATATTTCGAAAATTTTTTTTGAAAAAAATTATTTCGAAAAAATTTTTTAGAAAAAAATTTGGAAAAAAAATATTTCGAAAAAGTTTTTTTGAAAAAAATTTTGAAAAAAAATATTTCGAAATTTTTTTTTTGATTAAAAATATTTCGAAAAAGTTTTTTTGAAAAAAATTTGGAAAAAAAATATTTCGAAAAAGTTTTGTTGAAAAAAATTTGGAAAAAAAATATTTCGAAAAATTTTTTTTGAAAAAAATTTTATTTCGAAATTTTTTTTTTGTAAATGTGCAAAAACAGACTGAAGGACCAAACATGTAATGCCTATACAAACTCAAGGACCAAACATGTAATTTACTAACGAAATAGTTAACGGAAGTTAGAAAAAAACCTAAATCGGCCCAAAAAAAAAGTCGGGTACCTTAAATTGAGAAAAAAAAAAATAGTACCTTTAATTGAAATTGGAAATAAGATAAGTACCTTTTTATGCGATTTGCCTTTTTGTATAAGATGGGATGCGGGCCCATAAAATTTAAGATAAGTTGCGGAAAGGACAAACATGATTCTATTTTTTTGACAAAATAAGATGACTTTCGTATTTAAATTTTCTGTTTTAATCCTCTAACTTGTATATCTTGTTTATATGTTTTATCTTTCAATTTAATGAATTTATTATGTTAAAACAGTTCTCTTATTTATTTATTTTAAACTTTTCAAATGAGATTTTTTTAATATTTCTATTTTACTTTCTTATTTATAACCCAAACATGCTTAGTGTTTCTTTGTTTTTTCGTTATGCTTCAATGAATTTTCCAACTTATAATTCCATTTTAGTCTAGCACTAGCGGGTTAACCCACGCGTTGCGGCGGGAGTGCGATGCCCTCGATTATTTTATTTACGGGAATGAATTTGCTAAAGTTTTTTTTTTTTTTTTTTTTTTTTAGGACTAAATTTGCAAAAGATTGATAACGGGGGACTAACGGTGCTTTTCACAGCTAACCTGAGGGACCATTTTCGTAAATTCCCTATGAACAGTACACGCACTATTCCGCACTGTAGCAGCACTGTTTTGCACTGTTTGGCACTGTAGCAACGATATTTTCCTTTTTAGTCCCTGAAAGTGGCGGTTTGTTGCAAAGTTAGTCCTTAGGGACTAACGCTGAAAATAAAAGGTAACCTCAGGGGCTGTTTCTGCTTAATATTTGCACAGAAATAGCCCCTGAAGTTATTGTTCCGTTTCAAATTTAATCCTTGACTGTTACTTAACGGACGTTAAGGACTAACTTTGCAATTGATCAGTAACCTAAGGGGCTAAAATGGGCTAAAATGAAAATTGCGTATCCACTGTAGCTACAGTGCCCCGCAATGGGTTTTAGTATATATATATAATTAGTAGTATACTTGCAGGGTATTCGCGTGTTACAGCGGCGGGTACCCTGTAATCAAAAGATTTTAGCAACAATATTATTTGATTATATATTTTTCGTGATAATAACTTTATGTATGCCAAAAAATTTAGGTAACTTTTTCGCACATTGTTTTCATATAAATATGGTAGAGTACCCGTGCATCTCGATGTACCTTTAGCTTTATTATTCGTATTTTTTAATTTGTTGTTTGTGTGTTTGAATTTATTATTTGTATTAGTTAACTTAACTTAAGATATGTTTTAATGACATTTAACAGAGATTGATTATAGCTTGAAAGAAAATCATTTGTGCTTAATTTCTTTGTATAAGGAGCTTATTGATTTGTATTGCTTAAACTTAATGTCTTAGTGCATTTAATGAAGGAAAATGTCTTCCTTCATTATAAGATAACTAGCAGGGTACCCGCGCGTTGCAGCGGCGGTACCCTGAAATAAAATTTTTCGATAAATAATGTATTTTAGTTTATTATGTTCTTTTTAACAATAAATTTACGGATATCAAGAATTTTGTATAGCCCGAGCTCGTTCGGGCTCGAACCCGTTGGCCCGTGTCTGCTCGAGCTCGAGCCCGTTTGGTCCGCGCCTGTTCGGGCTTAAGCCCATTTGGCCCGTTGCCCGTTCGGGCTTGAATATTTGTATAATACTACGTATGCTTTATTATTTGTAGTAGTGAAATTTAATGCAGGAATTGTGTTTAATTTGGTTGTATAATATGCTTGATAATTTGTATTTTTATGTAAGGAGTGTTTTAATAACTGTATTAATTGTATTTATTGACCAGTTAAATAATTGACTACATTAAATAGCACTAATGTGGTGTTTTGTTGTACACTATGCTTCTTTTCTTGTACGTCTGAAAATTATGTGCATTAAAGTGTTGTACACTATGTTTCTTTTCTTGTAAGTAGTAGTCGTTATAGTCATTAATAACATTGACCACATTAATAGCATTAATGTTGTAAATCTGAAAATTACATCATATGCTTATTTTGTTGTACACTATGTTTATTTTGTCGTAAATCTGAAAATTGGTTGCAGCTATTGTACATTGTGCTTAAATGGTTGTAATTTTTGGTGAAGGCGTGTTTTTAATAGCATTAATGTTGTTTGATAGAATTTTGATCTTAAAATGACACCACGCTTTATTTTGTTGTACAATATGCTTACTTTGTTGTAATTTTAAAAATTAGATGCATTAAAGTGTTGTAAACCATGCTTAATTTCTTGTCCGTTTTAAAATTAAGAGTGAGGTGTCTTCGTGCATTATATGTAGTATAGATAAGATAAGATTAGAATTAGGGAAATTTCGAAGATAGACCAGTCGTCCTAGTGTATATTATTTTTTACCTTTTTTTTCAAAGTTCAAAATAGACCGTGGGCGACTCTTGTTTGAGCAATCTTTGTTTACATTTGACACGTGTCTTAGTCAGTCGAATAAAAAAATAATTCATGTATTATATTTTGACACTTGTTGACTCATGGTTAGAATGTATTAGTTATCCAGTCGCCCACTTTATTTTGGACTTTTGATAATTTGAAGTCTAAAAAGTGATATATGAAAGATACATGTAAACACTACTATATTATGAAAGTCTAGGGTCGACAAATAAAATTTAGGAAAATGAGAAGAAGAGATGTAGGCTAGTGGTGGGACAAAAATCTGAGAAGACTATTTTACAAATAAAAACGAAAGTAACACGAGAAGAAATGAAAACGAAACCGAAACCATGTATGCTAAAAACTCTGGATACAGCTCATGAACAACTCTTTAAGTCACATGGTGGACACGCGTCGTCTTTCTTAACTCCCACGCTGGTGCTTTCGCACAGTAACCTTTTATACTCGTAAACTTTCATAAAGTTTTGATATGTAGAGGACTACAAATAAGCCAATTTTTTTATTGGTCCACTTGTCATTAATTTTAAAAGTTCACTTAAATTTTTGTTTTATTTCTGGTTTGCCCTTTCATTGTAAGTTTGCAACTTAAATTTTATGGCCGTGTCTAATTTATTAACCGGTAAACATTTCTCCATTAAACGTCTTTCACATGGTTTTTCTTTTTTTCTTCTTCATACCTATTCTCACAACTTCTTCACTGTATCATGTTTCACTCTTTATTTATTTTTTGTGGCCTTATATACAATAAAAAACTAAATGATGTCGTGCTAGTCAAATCAATAATTATTAACTAAAGTTTTTATGATACAGTACAATATATATTGTCAAATTTTGATGCTCCGTAAATACTACTCCGTAACAAGTTTTCATGTAGCACTTGCATGCAAACATATTGTTAGTTTTATAGACATGAAATAATAGTCGTGTGTTAGGATCTAACTTGAGATCACGAGATTGCACACTTTACGTATGAGAGTTAAAGATTAATAAATATATGTAATGTTATATTTGTTTGTATATAACGACCGTTAAGTATTTAAGTTAAATGATTAACGACCGTTAGATGAATAAAAGGAAAGTATTGTGTATGAATAATTGGCAAGTCATGAAGGATCCAGAAGCCCTCTTTGGGCTTGTGGCCGATCGGTTAAGGGATGGGTTTACCCATTCTTTGTCTAACTTGAGCTCCAAGTTATCTACACTATAAATACAAAGGCAAGGTTTAGGTTTTTGGTACTCTTGTGCACACACACATAAACCTAAATTGTTTTCTCTTTTCTTTTTTTCTCTTAGGCCGATCGAACAACAACCCCACAAGGGATTCGATTGGTGATTTTGTTAAACAAAATTGTTTCGTTTAATTTTGTGATTCTTTACTTGCATAACTTTAACTTGTTATAGTATGTGTGTACAAGAACATGATATAATCACACTATTGATTATATCTTGGATTGAATTGCAAAATTGGTAAGGGGCAATTTCTATAATCCTATAAACCCTAATTAGGGTTCATCTCAATTGCTAGTTTGGGAATTGATTCTTGTTGAGCTAGAATCAAAAGGTACGCATACTTTATGTTTATGTTAATTAATAGCTCATTATATGTTCCTATACGCTTCCGCATGTATCCTTGATGATTACTGTGTTTTATATATGATTGTCATGTTATTAAATTCCAACAGTGGCATCACGAGCTAGGTTTAATGAGTAATTAATTACTAAACACGTAAAAAACGGATATTGTATTGTGTTTGATATGGACTAAACAATGGTGAAATTTGATTTGTTTTTTGAAAGAGTTAAATTTCAAGAGTTTAATTGAGTGATGAGTTTTGTACCAAATAGTGAGAACAGCTCATCCAATTTTGACAAACTATAAGAGAGGTATAAGGAGGAGAGCGCATTAAATTGTGACCCGAAAAAAGGAGGTTTAATGCTTCGCGCTGACTAAATTATCCGCTTCTTTGTGCGTCAAAATTAGAGTTACCAAGTAGGCTATTTTATGTACAAAATTATCTTAAGGTTGAATTAGATTTAAATTCATGCGCCACTTTGTGGTAATTATCCGAAACACTAAGTCTTTGGACTTATGCAAAAGTAGGATATAATAGACAATAATTAAAGGTAAATTCTTTGATTGGTGAACCCAATACCTCAATCAAAACTTTGTTAATTTAATTTTTGTGAATTGGTTAATAGAAAGTTTTTTTTATTTATTAAAACTATTGATACGAAGTTGTATGCATGTTTCTTCGTACATATTTTGGTTATACACATCAAAATTAGTACCCTTAAAATTAAGTTAATGCTATCTAGTTAAAGAAACACTTGAAGTTGCAATTTACGTCATGTGAAAACTTGGCGAGATTGTGATGGAAAGGTAAATATTCATGTTGTGTGAGACCTCAACTGGACACATTTGCAGTTCTATAAATTAGACGACTTAAATTGAGTATTACGTGAGACTTGAACTCAAGGCATAAGATGGGGATAAAACATGTTTACGTTGCAATATTGTTTGGAAATGCAAATCCCATAATGATCTAGAAATGGAAAATGTTTGTCAATTATTGTTCGACAGATTACCTTATTATGTGCTTTCAATGCTAGCAGATGAACTGATGTAATAGAACTATGATAATTTAGATCCTAGTTTTCAAGAAAAATATATGGTTGTATGAATAATTCCTTGGGTATTTTATTTTCTTGAAAAGTTTAATTATCGAAAATACTAATATTGAATTTTGCTAATTCTTTAAATGTATTAATGGAACATTAAACCGTAAACGTGGGTTATTCTTGTATTGGTAAATTGATCTACACCTATAAGGGTTTTTTGGTAGAGTCAACTTTACTAAAAGAATAAACCTAGTCCTCTTTTCAAAAGAAATGGTGAAATTCAATCCTATTCCTTTTCATGAATGAGAAAGGTATGATAGGAAAATTAGAATTGTCTAGATTCTAAATATATAACTCATAAGCAAATTTTAATAGTTAAGAAAATTGCATATTTTCTGAGTTATTAAATTGGTAGCTAGACTAATTTACCGCAAAAGTGGTAAAAGGCAAACTAGCATAATTTATCTAGTTGTTGTGTTTTGACCATTTAAAGGTACTACATACAATTGTTGGAATGGTAGACTTATTAAGGAAGAAATTGGATGCCCAATTTTTCAAATTAGTAGCATTGATGGATAATCCATCATCTACATAGTAGAATACACTCTTTTAGTACACAAGTAATTTTTATGTATGGATTTTCTCATAGGTGTAGGGAAGTAAATAGAACACTATTTTCTTTCACTGGTTAATGAAACACTTACAATGTTGTCAAATCCAGTGGGAGCATTGTGTTCTTATTACTGAATAAGGAATTAATGTAATGATCTCTAATTCAGTGGGAGTTACAAACTTTGTTATCTTGGTAGTAACCCAGATTATCTCTAGAATGTCTAAAGATAATTACTTTCCACTTGTAGACACTTATGTTTTTAAGGATAGTCATGAACGTTGACAGTGACATTCTACATCTACTATTTATGCTAATATCTCTGACACAATCATATTGATCACATAAACAAACGTGTGTCATGTTGTTTATCTGCTACATAATGTTGTTTCATGCACAAGTGGGAGAAATCTTTATTGTGTGCAAGGTACAACATATAGAAATATGATTTAACAAATTCTTTTGACTGCAAGGTAAGAGACTAACGTTCTAATATGAATTATACATATCTAATTCAAGAAACACTTGGTGTTGCAATTTACGTTATGTGAGAGCTTAGCTAGATTGCAACAAGGTAAATCTCCATGTTACGTGGGATCGTATCTGGAACAAGTTTACAGTTTCTAAATTAGATAAGTAGATAGAACATGTGTCAAGATGATATATAAGACTACTTCAAATTGAATATTTATGTATTATTAGAACGACATAAATAAATGAAGTAATCTAATATTACTTCAATTTGTATATTTATATATTTTCGGAATGACATAAATTAATGAATATATAATGTAGTCCTACATTATTGTGAAGTAATAAATTAACTTGAATTACTATTGAAACCAAGAGGTAATGTTCATAATTACTTTAGTTAAACATGTTTATGTTTCATTGTAAAGATATAAACATGAAGTCTTTTAAGACTTATAATAAAATAAAACGTTAACTTGTTATATTTTTTAATTAAGACATATACAAGAAGTCATTGAGTTTATCAATGATTTATAACGTATAATGGGATTATAACAGTTTATGTCTTCTTGATGAGACATGGATATGAAGTGACTTTGTTAAAGAGTACTCGTGTTATAAAGCATGCAATTGACTTGGAAATTCTATTATACCATTAAGTTGACTTAGTTAGCAAATAGGTAAGCCAAAAGGAATATGTTTATCTTATATATTGTTAGATTGTCTTACAATATTAATTCTAATGAAATACCATAAGTTAATGGTATGTTCAGTTAGGAGAATCAAACTCTATTTGTTTTGTTTGATTCAAGATAACCATAACTTCTTTTTTAAAAGTAATCAAGGTTAAAAAAAATTGAGTATGGATTGAATATACTCAATAAGACTCTAACTGAGAAGATTAATAAAACACCATTTTATTATGGAATGTGATGAATCACATTAAGTTTTAAAATTGAAGTTCTGAATTGTTAAACTTCTTATGAAGAGTCATTATTAACAATCAAGAGTTAGGAACTGTCAATGTGTATTTGCAAAATCCCAAAAAGAGAACAATGTGGTTTTGCTCTACTTGATAAGTATATATAGATAGTCTATATATTACAAAAGGCAAGTGGGAGTTTTTATTTTGAAAAGATAAAATTACAAGATACATAATCTTTTGGAATACACTAGTAAATATCAAGATGATGGAATTCTTATTCATAGATATCTCATATATTTGTTTGATATGCTGAGAAATATAAGTTACAGGATTATGGTAAACCTGATAATCATTATGATGTATTACCAAATATTAAATTGGGTAAATTTCTCATACTATGAATGTTAAAGATGTTGTCCATAAAGATAATCGATTTTTGAAAATTTGGTTTATCTTAATAGTTAGACTTGAGAATGAAGATGAGTTTCTTAAAAGAGAAGGAAAACTCTAGCGGTTTGATTCTTTATAAAGAAATCATATGGACAATATTGTACACATATTTAATGTATGTCTTATGACAAGATTATTAATTGTGACTGAATATTATTTCCTAGGCAACATTAAATATATAAAGATGATTATTGTCATACTTATTTTCATTAATATGAAAAATGACAATGAATATCAAAACTCTTTCTTAAGTGATTACTTAAGCAAGGACGCTAGTAATCGAAAAGATTTTTGAATTCATATAATATTTGAAAATGTACAAAGTGCAATAATCCATGAATGGATTAATGCATGCATCTATGAAATTATTCTTATGTTTAATTATTAAATCCTAGTTTTGATTTATAATTGAAATAAGATAAATTTTAAGTATTCCTTAAAGCTAGTGGGAGTATTATGTTAAGGTTCTTAAATCTTATATGTTGTATAACATATAGGAAGTAGCACTCCATGTAAGTTAAATGTTAAGTCTTATTTTGGAATGAAACTTCACTTGTAAGATTTAAGAATTAAAACATACAACCTTGGAATATATGTGTATTATTAATAAACATGTGCGGTAAAATAAATGATTCTAATAAAACATGATATATGATTTGGAAAATGGATACATATCTTTTGACAAGATAGAACATGAATGAAATCTAAGTTTGACCTGCAGATTCATCATGTACATCATGTTTTGTATTAAAATTGTTGTATCATCCTTGAATGAAAGATGATTTGACAACATTGATATCTAACTGAAAGTTATTAGATAACTTGTGTAATGAATATTCTAATAGAATATGTTTGGAGGAGAGTTATTTTACATACCAAACTTTTCTTACATACAAAGGGACTCATCTACACCATCCATCTAAAAAGAAATCAATGGCTGAGATTAAAAGCATTTTATTATTTCACCTATTTTTTATAATTTAAATATCTCTTAAACCGTTAATCGTTAAGTGAAAATATTTACACCGTCGCGAAAAGCATTTAATTATCTTTCTATAGACGGGCACTTTGATATACTTTCGAAAAAAGAAAAAAAATCGTTTTTTCACGTTTTTTCGTCTTTTTTTACGTTACTTGAAATTTACATGAAAAAAATCATATATGATTAAACACTACTTTGAATATCACATGTGATATTAGTGTTATATCATATATGATATGTGATATCAGATGTGATATGATATGTGTTGGGTTTTAGGTTCCTTGGATTTGATGAGACAAAATAAATACAAGAATGAAACAAATGGACTTAAAGAGACAAAGAAGAAATCTACAAAAAGATGGAAGGACTTGCTTGCAAAAGAATATTTATTATTTAGTCCTTCGTAGTATTTTGTAAACCCTAATCCTCTAGTATATAAAGAGGACATGGGGTGTAGGTTTTTGAGATAGAAGTCTTCCACAATGTAGTCTAAAGGTGTGTGTGTATAACCTAGGCGTAGGTTTGTAGAAACGCCTAGGGTTAGAGTTTGTTTGGTTTAGCCTCAAGGATCTTTGATCCCTGTTACAAGTTTAGTGTAACCGTATTATTCTGATCAAATAATATTTGAGGCTTGGAATGATTATAATGAAAAACCTTGTGTCAATAACTATGATTTGTTTTATTCCGCTGCGTATACAAGTTTATTATCATTGTTATTGTTAACCCTAGAGGCTCAAAACGATCTCAAGGAGTCTATCAAACTCCACAATTGGTATCAGAGCATTCACATTTCTGAAAATACGGTTTAGAGCGCTAGGGTTCGACAATAACAATGATAATAACTTCAGTACAACTGGAGGATGTCAGTTTTTGGGCAGCAGACTTATTTCATGGCAGTGTAAAAAGCAAACTATTGTGGCAAATTCTACAACTGAAGCTGAATATGTGGCTGCTGCTAGTTGCTGTGGTCAAGTTCTTTGGATTCAGAATCAATTGCTGGATTTTGGGTACAATTTTATGCATACTAAGATTTACATTGATAATAACAGTACAATATGCATCATTAAAAATCCTGTTTTACATTCTAGAACTAAACATATTGAGATAAGACATCATTTTATTAGAGATTATAATGAGAAAAGGTTGATTCAAATGGTAAAAATCCATACTGATTTCAATGTTGCTGATCTTCTCACCAAAGCTTTTGATGTGGGGAGGTTTCAGTACCTTGTTGTTAGTATTGGAATGATTAATCTCTAACTTCTCAAATTGTTTTGTACTAGTTTGTATAAGTATTAGACTGTTATCATGTAATCTTAGTTTTGCTATTCTTGTTTCTAACCACTGATAGTTTGTTTCTAACCACTGATAGTTTGGTTCAAACCACTGCTAGTTGTCCTGTTTTTCCACTAACACTTTTGCAGATACAAGAAAGATCATTATAGAAGCTAAAGAAGTACTGAAGTTAATTGTTCATTCATTCAACAAAACAGTTTACAGCTTACAGCTTACATTGAAACTTCAAGTGCTAATTAAAAGACTACTTCTATACATGATTTCCTACTACTATCCTTAGCTGCTGGATATGCATTTGTGATATGCATGATCAGTACGACGAAGAAGCTAAGGATCAAAATGGGAAGGATGGATTGATGAAAACGAAGATGATGACGATGACCACGGTGGATGAAGCACAAAGGACATAGTTATCTCATACTTGCATCTACTGGTTTCACCAAAAAGCATCATTCCATTTTCTTTTTTCCCTTCCCCCATACGATATGTGAAGAAGTACCACAACCTGGTGCTAGAAGACCAAGAACCACCTCTCTGTTCTTTGGGAGTGGTGGGTTTCTTGCTCGTGGTCTTGGTTGGGGTTGGGATGATGAAGGTTGGGGGTTTGAAGTTCTCTTCTTTGAGGAGTCATCAGAGTTCACTTGGATCCACCACACTATCATCTTCTGATGATGGAAGAAATGGGGATTTTCTTGGTCTTGTTTCTTGTGGAGGGAGGTAAAACTGCCATGGGTTAGTATCTTCACTTGATGATGATGAGGATGAGGAGAATGTTAGATCAACAACTTCTGGTTTATTCCAACTAGGGTTCCACCTGGTGATTGGAGTTGATTGTGGATTTTGGAGTAATTAGGGTTTTGATTTTAATTGGTGTGTGCGTTATATGAGTTTTGGGTTCTTTATATAAGCAGAGTAATGGGCTTTGGAAGTAAATGAGAGGCAGGTTAAATGTGGTTGAGGAGTTAATGAGATTCTTGGGTACTGGACTGATATTAATCCAAAAAGTTGACCATATTGACTTACCTGTTCTAACCACGGATAGGTCATTTGGATTCAATAATGGCATTATCTAACCACTGATAACAATAACCTTCTTCTCTGTGTTTGTTTTGTGTTTTTGTCTTGCAGGTATGAAGGATTTGTGTACATAGGAGCTGATGTGTTAGCTGCTTATGTTTATTAAAAATAAAATAAAAAATAAATACAAGAATGAAACAAAGGGACTTAAAGAGACAAAGAAGAAATCTACAAAAAGATGGAAGGACTTGCTTGCAAAAGAATATTTATTATTTAGTCCTTCGTAGTATTTTCTAAACCCTGATCCTCTAGTATATAAAGAGGACATGGGGTGTAGGTTTTAGATATATTAAGTCTTCCAATGTAGACGTCTAGTAAAGGTGTGTGTGTGTAGACGTGTTTCTATAAACGTCCAGGGTTAGTGTTAGATTTGTTAATCTCCAAGATCGAAGAAGGCTTTGATCCCTGTTACGGTTAGGTAACACGTTGTTATTCTGATCAAATAATAATTGGGGAGATGTGGAAAAACCTTGTGTCAATAACATTAATGTTTGTTTAATTCCGCTGTGCATGTTTTTTAATCTATGTTATTGTTAAACCCTAAGGCTCAAAACGATCTCAAGGAGTCTAACAAACTCCACAATTGGTATCAGAGCTTGGGGAGCTCGTTACCTAAGGATTCACAAGGTTTTATTGGTCGAAGAATGGCGAAAAGAAGAAAAATTACGAATCTAAAAATTCTCGTATTTTTCTGCAGTACAGTTTTAAAAACGCGATAACTTTTCGTTAACCGTTGGATCATAACGAAAGTTCGGTGGACGTTCTATATATATTCATCTAACTTTTCACCGAAGGGATTGTCGATCTGAGCTCTCTATCAAAAGTTATTCAATGTCGAAGTTGGCTGCAGAAACTGGTTTAATAATTCGAATTTTTGGGTTTTCATGTATATTCAACTTCTTGAATTTGTGTTACTTGTTCTAATTCTTGATGGAGGTTGTTTATACATTGTTTGGTGTTTATGATTCATGGTTAGAAGCAGCTTTCCTAGTGTTTTTATGAAACCACTTCTAGTGTTTTCTGAAAACACTGATAGTGTATTCTCGAAACCACTGATAGTGTATTCTCGAAACCACTGATAGTGTATTCTCGAAACCACTGATAGTGTTTTTCTGAAACCACTTCTAGTGTTTTTCTGAAACCACTTCTAGTGTTTTTCTGAAACCACTTCTAGTGTTTTTCTGAAACCACTTCTAGTGTTTTTCTCGAAACCACTCCTAGTGTTTTCTCGAAACCACTGCTGGTGTTATCTCAATTCCACTGCTGGTGTTTCTTGCGTTATTTATTTCTGCTGATGAGGTTTTGGAATTGAGGGGAAGCTGTACATGTTTTTGGTACTGAAATTTTTGGTGACACACACATGGGATTTTGGTTCGCACACACAAGAAGATTGGTATTTGTTCTTAATGGTTTTAAAAAGCTCGTTTTTGAATTATTTGAAGAAGTGATTACGAAGAAGGTTAAATATCATTTATTTGATGTTGTAGTTGAGTTTCACAGGTTTGTGTTCTTATCATATCTCAAAGTGGGTGTTACACTTTGGAGATAACTTGTTCGTACTTAAAGGATGTTGACAAAGACTTGCAAAATCTAGTTTTCATAGGTCAAGGGGTGGATAGATGAAGACCTAGTTAACTATCACTTAAAGGAGTTACATTGTAGTGCTCAGTGTCTCATTGAAGATGAGGATTTTGTCAAGAGATTGCGGTCTACTTATATGGTGTTAGTATAAGTTTGGAGTCACGTGGATAAACAAGACATAAGACACAAGATTGGGTTATTCTACTTCTTTATCAAGTTTGTTATATTTGGTTTTCTTCACAAGTGATCATTACATAGAGCTTACTGATTTGAAGAATCATTTTCATGCACCACTCAAGGGGAAGTTTCTAATGTTTACATTCTCTATTTGTTGATAACAAAAAGGAGAAGAGATATTGGAGTTCGATGGCATGGATTAAGGGGAAGACAAAGGAAGACAAGAATGTTTCATTCACGGAGATGTTTACATCTCAACTTCTGCTACTTCGTCTAGGGAAGTTCGTACACGACTTTGTTTGTTTTGTCATCATCAAATAGGGGAAGTTCGTCTAGGGAATTCTCTGATACCAATTGTGGAGTTTGATAGACTCCTTGGACCGTTTAGAGCGCTAGGGTTCGACAATAACAATGATAATAAACTTGGTACGCAGCGGAATTAAAACAAATCATATGTTATTGACACAAGGTTTATATTTAATAATCATTCCATGCCTCAAATATTATTTGATCAGAATAATACGGTTACACTAAACTTGTAACAGGGATCAAAGATCCTTGAGGCTAAACCAAACAAACTCTAACCCTGGACGTTTATAGGAACACGTCTAGGTTACACACACACACACCTTTAATGACTACATTATGGAAGACTTCTATATAAAACCTACACCCCATGTCCTCTTTATATACTAGAGGATTAGGGTTTACAAAATACTACGAATGACTAAATAATAAATCTTCTTTTGCAAGCAAGTCCTTCCATCTTTTTGTCGATTTCATCTCTTTCACTTTAAGTCCCTTTGTTTCATTCTTGTATTTATTTTGTCTCATCAAATCCAAGGAACCTAAAACCCAACAATCTTCCCCTATTTGATGATGACAAAATAAAGTCGTGTACGAACTTTCCTAGACGAAGTAGCAGAAGTTGAGATGTAAACATCTCTTTGAATGAAACAAATCTTGTCTTCCTTGTCTTCCCCTTAATCCATGCCATGCTACTCCAATATTTTATGATTATTAAATATAAACCTTGTGTCAATAACATATGATTTGTTTTAATTCCGCTGCGTACCAAGTTTATTATCATTGTTATTGTCGAACCCTAGCGCTCTAAACGGTCCAAGGAGTCTATCAAACTCCACAATTGGTATCAGAGCTTGGGGAGCTCGTTACCTAGGGATTCGCAAGGTTTTATTGGTCGAAGAATGGCGAAAAGAAGAAAAACTACGAATCTGAAAATTCTCGTATTTTTCTGCAGTACAGTTTTAAAAACGCGATAAATTTTTCGTTAACCGTTGGATCATAACGAAATATTCGGTGGACGTTCTATATATATTCATTTAACTTTTCACAGAAGGGATTGTCGATCTGAGCACTCTATCAAAAGTAATTCAATGTCGAAGTTGGCTGCGGAAACGGTTTAATAATTCGAATTTTTGGGTTTTCATGCATATTCATCTTCTTGAATTTGTGTTACTTGTTCTAATTCTTGATGGAGGTTGTTTATACATTGTGTGGTGTTTATGATTCATGGTTAGAAGCAGCTTTCCTAGTGTTTTTATGAAACCACTGATAGTGTATTCTCGAAACCACTGATAGTATATTCTCGAAACCACTGATAGTGTTTTTCTGAAACCACTTCTAGTGTGTTTCTGAAACCACTTCTAGTGTTTTTCTGAAACCACTTCTAGTGTTTTTCTGAAACCACTTCTAGTGTTTTTCTCGAAACCACTCCTAGTGTTTTCTCGAAACCACTGCTAGTGTTATCTCAATTCCACTGCTGGTGTTTCTTGCGTTATTCATTTCTGCTGATGAGGTTTTGGAATTGAGGGGAAGCTGTACATGTTTTTGGTACTGAAATTTTTGGTGACACACACATGGGATTTTGGTTCGCACACACAAGAAGATTGGTATTTGTTCTTAATGGTTTTAAAAAGCTCGTTTTTGAATTATTTGAAGAATTGATTATGAAGGAGGTTATTTATCACTTATTTGATATTGTAGTTGAGTAACACAGATTTGTGCTCTTATCATATCTTAAAGTGGGTGTTAAACTTTGGAGATAACTTGTTCGTGCTTAAAGGATGTTGACGAAGACTTGCAAAATCTAGGTTTCATAGGTCAAGGGGTGGATGGATGAAGACCTAGTTAACTATCACTTAAAGGAGTTACATTGTAGTGCGCAGTGTCTCATTGAAGATGAGGATTTTGTCAAGACACTACGGTCTACTTATATGGTGTTAGTATAAGTTTGGAGTCACGTGGATAAACAAGACATAAGACACAAGATTGGGTTATTCTACTTCTTTATCAAGTTTGTTATATTTGGTTTTCTTCACAAGTGATCATTACATAGAGCTTACTGAAGAATCATTTTCATGCATCACTCAAGAGGATGTTTCTACTGCTTATATTCTCTATTTGTTGATAACAAAAAGGGGAAGAAATATTAGAGTAGCATGGCATGGATTAAGGGGAAGACAAGGAAGACAAGATTTGTTTCATTCAAAGAGATGTTTACATCTCAACTTCTGCTACTTCGTCTAGGGAAGTTCGTACACGACTTTGTTTGTTTTGTCATCATCAAATAGGGGAAGATTGTTGGGTTTTAGGTTTCTTGGATTTGATGAGACAAAATAAATACAAGAATGAAACAAAGGGACTTAAAGTGAAAGAGATGAAATCGACAAAAAGGTGGAAGGACTTGCTTGCAAAAGAAGATTTATTATTTAGTCCTTCGTAGTATTTTGTAAACCCTAATCCTCTAGTATATAAAGAGGACATGGGGTGTTGGTTTTATGTAGAAGTCTTCCATAATGTAGTCATTAAAGGTGCGTGTGTGTAACCTAGACGTGTTCCTATAAACGTCTAGGGTTAGAGTTTGTTTGGTTTAGCCTCAAGGATCTTTGATCCCTGTTACAAGTTTAGTGTAACCGTATTATTCTGATCAAATAATATTTGAGGCTTGGAATGATTATTAAATATAAACCTTGTGTCAATAACATATGATTTGTTTTAATTCCGCTGCGTACCAAGTTTATTATCATCGTTATTGTCGAACCCTAGCGCTCTAAACGGTCCAAGGAGTCTATCAAACTCCACAATTGGTATCAGAGAATTGTTGGGTTTTAGGTTCCTTGGATTTGATGAGACAAAATAAATACAAGAATGAAACAAAGGGACTTAAAGTGAAAGAGAAGAAACCTACAAAAAGATGGAAGGACTTGCTTGCAAAAGAAGATTTATTATTTAGTCCTTCGTAGTATTTTGTAAACCCTAATCCTCTAGTATATAAAGAGGACATGGGGTGTAGGTTTTAATAATAAAGTCTTCCATAATGTAGTCATTAAAGGTGTGTGTGTGTAACCTAGACGTGTTACTATAAACGTCTAGGGTTAGAGTTTGTTTAGTTTAGCCTCAAGGATCTTTGATCCCTGTTACAAGTTTAGTGTAACCGTATTATTCCGATCAAATAATATTTGAGGCTTGGAATGATTATAATGAAAAACCTTGTGTCAATAACTATGATTTGTTTTATTCCGCTGCGTACCATGTTTATTGTCATTGTTATTGTTAACCCTAGAGGCTTAAAACGATCTCAAGGAGTCCTAACAAACTCCACAATTGGTATCAGATCTTGGGGAGCTCGTTACCTAGGGATTCGCAAGGTTTTATTGGTCGAAGAATGGCGAAAAGAAGAAAAATTACGAATCTGAAAATTCTCGTATTTTTCTGCAGTACAGTTTTAAAAACGCGATAACGTTTTCGTTAACCGTTGGATCATAACGAAATATTCGGTGGACGTTCTATATATATTCATTTAACTTTTCACAGAAGGGATTGTCGATCTGAGCACTCTATCAAAAGTAATTCAATGTCGAAGTTGGCTGCAGAAACTGGTTTAATAATTCGAATTTTTGGGTTTTCATGCATATTCATCTTCTTGAATTTGTGTTACTTGTTCTAATTCTTGATGGAGGTTGTTTATACATTGTGTGGTGTTTATGATTCATGGTTAGAAGCAGCTTTCCTAGTGTTTTTATGAAACCACTGATAGTGTATTCTCGAAACCACTGATAGTGTATTCTCGAAACCACTGATAGTATATTCTCGAAACCACTGATAGTGTTTTTCTGAAACCACTTCTAGTGTTTTTCTGAAACCACTTCTAGTGTTTTTCTGAAACCACTTCTAGTGTTTTTCTCGAAACCACTCCTAGTGTTTTCTCGAAACCACTGCTAGTGTTATCTCAATTCCACTGCTGGTGTTTCTTGCGTTATTCATTTCTGCTGATGAGGTTTTGGAATTGAGGGGAAGCTGTACATGTTTTTGGTACTGAAATTTTTGGTGACACACACATGGGATTTTGGTTCGCACACACAAGAAGATTGGTATTTGTTCTTAATGGTTTTAAAAAGCTCGTTTTTGAATTATTTGAAGAATTGATTACGAAGAAGGTTAAATATCATTTATTTGATGTTGTAGTTGAGTTTCACAGGTTTGTGTTCTTATCATATCTCAAAGTGGGTGTTACACTTTGGAGATAACTTGTTCGTGCTTAAAGGATGTTGACAAAGACTTGCAAAATCTAGTTTTCATAGGTTAAGGGTGGATGGATGAAGACCTAGTTAACTATCACTTAAAGGAGTTACATTGTAGTGCTCAGTGTCTCATTGAAGATGAGGATTTTGTCAAGAGATTGCGGTCTACTTATATGGTGTTAGTATAAGTTTGGAGTCACGTGGATAAACAAGACATAAGACACAAGATTGGGTTATTCTACTTCTTTATCAAGTTTGTTATATTTGGTTTTCTTCACAAGTGATCATTACATAGAGCTTACTGAAGAATCATTTTCATGCAATACTCAAGTGGAAGTTTCTACTGCTTATATTCTCTATTTGTTGATAACAATAAGGGGAAGAAATATTGGAGTAGCATGGCATGGATTAAGGGGAAGACAAGGAAGACAAGATTTGTTTCATTCAAAGAGATGTTTACATCTCAACTTCTGCTACTTCATCTAGGGAAGTTCGTACACGACTTTTTTTGTTTTGTCATCATCAAATAGGGGAAGATTGTTGGGTTTTAGGTTCCTTGGATTTGATGAGACAAAATAAATACAAGAATGAAACAAAGGGACTTAAAGAGACAAAGAAGAAATCTACAAAAAGATGGAAGGACTTGCTTGCAAAAGAATATTTATTATTTAGTCCTTCGTAGTATTTTGTAAACCCTAATCCTCTAGTATATAAAGAGGACATGGGGTGTAGGTTTTTGAGATAGAAGTCTTCCACAATGTAGTCTAAAGGTGTGTGTGTGTAACCTAGGTGTAGGTTTGTAGAAACGCCTAGGGTTAGAGTTTGTTTGGTTTAGCCTCAAGGATCTTTGATCCCTGTTACAAGTTTAGTGTAACCGTATTATTCTGATCAAATAATATTTGAGGCTTGGAATGATTATAATGAAAAACCTTGTGTCAATAACTATGATTTGTTTTATTCCGCTGCGTATACAAGTTTATTATCATTGTTATTGTTAACCCTAGAGGCTCAAAACGATCTCAAGGAGTCTATCAAACTCCACAATATGTATATCATATGTGATATTACACTAATATCACATGTGATATTGCATATCATATATGATATAACACTAATATCATATATGATATAACACTAATATCACATGTGATATTAAAATTAATGTTTAATCATATATGATTTTTTAATGCAAATTTCAGTAACGTAAAAAAACGAATAAACTTGGAAAAAAACGTGAAAAATACGAAGAAAAAAAATTTGTCGAAAGTATATCAAAGTGCCTATCTAAAGAAAGATAATTAAATGCTCGTCGCAATGATATTTTTTTTTTCGCTTAACAATTAACGGTTTGAAAGTTACTAATATTTGAAAAAAGAGAATGAAAGTGGGTTTTTTAAATTGTTGGGATTAATCTCATCAATTAGATCAAATAAAAATGGATGGTGGAGATTGATCATTTGGTATGTAAATTATCTTTTGTCCTCAAATGATCTTAAATCATATGTTTGAACTTAGAATTACATTTCTCAGCCTGGAATTGCTCCTACATTCTTTGGATGAAAAATATGTCAATTGTTGTGCAAATTGTCATCGGCTACAAACATTACACAATAGATATTAAAGTTTACGAATTTTTTAAAGAGCATATTGTTGTTTAATGATGCTGGTTTAATTGAGATGACACTCAATGCTAGTTATGGCAGGATTTCATCCTTGTTAATGGCCATGTGAACTAGTTGTGCTAGCTAAAGAGTACAGTTGCATTATATATTAAAAGAATAAGAATGCTTTAAACTTTAAAAATGTTTGAAAGTTTAATTGTCATAAATGGTGGTAGAGAATGTCACACACTTTATGAATTATTATGTGGATTGTTGAATGCACACATACAAGAAATTCACTAATTGAATTCTTGAAATAAGTATTCTCAAAATTACGATAGATCAAGTTGGTTGACTTATACCTTGTCAACAAGTATGATTGTCAACTTGTGACTCTGTCAATTTGGTTGTGGTGAGATAGGTTGTTGTGGTTAGTTGTAGCTAGTTCGGTTGTGGTTTGTTTAGACTGTTGGTCATACGGTTATGATCGGGTTCAGTTTATGTTTGTGGTCGTGTCAACAAGGGTCGAGGGTTTAAAGGTTCAGTTTGGTTGGTGCGATTATGTTTCGTGGTAGTGTTGGGAAGTTTAAGAGGTGTGTCGTTATTTTAGGAGTTCTTTAGTCCAGTAGACATCGTCTTGGCAAGGGTCCATTTTATTCTCCCTTTCTATTTTTCTTCTTTTCATTTTACACTAGAAAACAGAGTAAACAAAAGAATTATTAAACTCATAATCCAATTAGTGCATCATAATGCATCATATGAAAATCAACAGTTTCTAACAAATGTGTTTTATTTGTGATTGGTGAACATGATATGTCATGTTATTTTGTACTTTAGAGAATCCTTATTCGTTTTGGTATTAGTTGATAAATAAGTGTATAATTAAAAATTCAAATATAATTTGCAAATCCACTTAACGTTAGGGGCTTATATAAAACTTTTTCCAAATAGTGTACTTTATTACAAGTAAAGCTCACTAGCAAACATTATTGAATTCGCATAACCATATCGCCTCTGTTTTTTGAATTTAGGAGGTCATCAATGACTTCCGTTCAGATTTATAGTTCAAACCCCTTTGAGTCATTTAAATAAACAATCAAACTGACGATAAATCCTCCAGTGTCATGTGATATTATTACGCTGATAGCATAAACCAAGTGATGTCGTTTGGCTGCTATCGGAAATCAACCTCTATTTCTGCTACGCGGGAGGCTCGGCGTAGCTTCAACAACTTTGTAGCAAATATCAACGCTCCATGGGTACCACCAAGCAATTCCAATGATTCTCCGGAAATATCCATCTTTTCTAACAAGGGCGAACAATCAAGTAAAGACTTCATCAAACATACTTCATTCTCTGAACCTCTAACTGAAACAAAAACCAGTTTCAGAAGTTGCATTGCCCTGATTCTGCTGAAATCCAACTGCGAAGAAGAAACTGCAGGCGCTGGGACATCATCCTTGTATGTAACCTACCAAATTTTTTAATGCTCAGATGCGTATATTATATGATGTTTAATAATTCAATATGACTATAGTGTGGGGTTATTTTCAGAACTAAATAAATTGCGAGAACTGCGAGAACCAATCTAAGCCCTTTATTTTTTAATCAATGGTTATAATTATTGGTGGCATATTTGTAATTAAATAAAAGATCATGTAACCCCACATAAATGACAGAGGGGTAATAATGGAATTTCGTGTTTAACTTTTCAATAACTGATCCCAAATTTTAGGTTAATAGATGCAAAAATAAAAATAAAAAATACAGATCTGTATGTTTCTTCTCTCCCAAAACAAGATCTCACATGTTTCTTTCACCGACGCCACCATCGACAACCATAGCAACAAGATCGATCAACCGCCGCAACAAAACATATACTGTATCTACATAAGCAAAGACGATTTTTATTCCGGAATAGTAAGTTTTTTGGTGATATATTGCGACTTTTTCTATCGTTCTACAGTTACACACACACATCCATAACTAAATCATTACCAAGGATTCGTGCTACCTTAGATAAATGTGTTTTAATTTGTCGGTAAGTCAAACTTCCATTTTTCTATGATTTTATTCTTTGGGCTTTCAATATATAAAAGACCAGTATGTGTCTTTGTATGTGACCGTCTTTCCAGATGATAATCAATTTATTAATCTTGAGTTCATATATAATATATGTTTCTTTTGTCTAAAATGCAAAAGTAGTGTGGGCTTGCGTTTTATGTTCTCTTCTTTGATTGTGTTTTGTTATTATCACATATTAATATTCAGATTTATATATGAGGGTTTTTTTTTTTTTTTTTTTTTTTTTTTTTTAAATTACTTTTTGGATTATAGATGGTGAAGAGGAATTGAGAATGCACATGTGTTTTTGAGAGTGCACATGTGTTTTTACAGTTTTTGGTGAATTTGATACCTTTTATACATATGTCTTTTTACAGAATCTGAGTTTAAATGTATTGAATGTGTATATATATTTTTATTTATTATATAAGGATGTTTTTTGTTTAATTCTGGTATAAGGGTGCACTTGTGTTTTATGTTTTAAGTTTGCACTAATTTATCAAAATGGTCTCTTGTGAACAAGTCAATTGTGCATATGTGTTATGTTAGATGTTATGATTAAGTAATCCGTTTATTAATTGGTTGTGGTTACAGGTGCGAGTATGATGAGCGATGTCAAGAGTGCACATGTGTTTTGTACATACTATCTAGCGAGAAAATAGATATGATAAAGAAGTAAAGAGTAAAGACACAAGTGCATGAAGTTGCGAGAAGATTAGTAGACACTGTTATACATCAACGAAACTTTTATTTATTTTTTAATTTTATTATTGTATTTGAATTGTATGTGACATGATTTTTAATTTTGTGTATATGTTTTTGTTTTGAAATGTATATGTACAAGTAAAATATTAATTTTATCATTCAATGCACTTGCGTAAATAGTTTTGGCCAAAACACATTAGATAAAAAAAACACATGTGCATTTTACCTTTTAAAGCAATTGAACAATAAAAATACATATATGTTTTGTCATTCAAAGCAATTGAACAATAAAAATATATGTAAATTTACCTTATATAAAAAAAACACATGTGTACCTTTTAAAATCATGCATGATGGAAAAATAATTATTTAAAAAAAAAAAGTTTCCTAATTTTTAGGACCTAAAAAAACGTGTTTTATTAAAAAAATGCAAAAAAAATTGTAATTTTACTTAAATACCCTTCTGAATTAAATAAAAAAAATAAATATTCAAAAAAATCTGATTGGTTGATTCTGGTTCTCGCAGTTCTCGCAATTTATTTGGTTCTCACAATAACCTCACCCTATGACTATATATGATCAAGGCCACTCACCTTGATCAAAAGGGTCTCCAAATTCGAGCAGGCACAAATCAAATCAATAACACATGATACCATAATCTCATTGCTAAAATCTATTTCGTATAATCTGAGTGTCTTTACACATGGTAAGGTAGTTGGGACACTTACTTCAACATCTGCCAATAACTAGAAGAAAAGTAGTCCATAGAAAGCCAGTTAGAGAAACAAGTAAGGCATGTTGCCATACCTGTTTAATGTATTTAAATGATTTAACTTAAGTTTACCTTGCAGATCCAAAAGTTAAGATTAAGCTCTTGGAGTTTTGAGAAACAACCTATAAGTTCAAAGATACGGGAGCTTGTGAAGTTGTGATCATCTCCATATTGTCAAGCTCCCGCAGAGGCAGAGTTAAAAGTTCGAAATTTTCAAGTTTTGCAATCTCAACTTGTTTTATTTCACTTGGGTAGTTAGACCTAAGTTCCGAATCTCCAATAAGCGACAGAAAATGAGTAATGAATTCCCACATCTGTGGCTTCCAATTCTATCTCCAGACAAGTCCAAACTTGAAAGATCAAGAAACCCACGAAAACCATCCATGGGACAAATAAGACAATTATAAAGCTCCAAATGTTTCAAGTTTAGACAAGAAAAAAGATGGTTAGTTAACTTGACCTGTCGGTTATCCATATTTATAAGAGTGAACTTCCTGATACCCATTTTAGACAAGACTAAAACCCATTTCTCAAAGTCCTCAACATTGAATATGGAGTTCCATCCCCCTTCTATGTAGAGGTCAAACTTAGTTATGGCACCTTTAAGACAATCAAAAAAGATATTTATAATCCTTCCATAATCTTTTTCTTTTTTTCTCTCTTTTAAATACTCATAGAAGTCCTCATCAAATACAAGTTGAGTGAGCATAGTCCACTTATGCTTCCAATTCGGTGACAAGATACAAGCCCTCACAGCTTCTTGTAATGGCAAACGATTCAGAATCTTAGTCATCACATCATCTGGCATGCTGCTAATAACATCCTCTTTTGCAAGCTTGAATGCTTTACATGGCCCATAAACCTGTTTCATTATTCTAACAAGAAAAAATATAAAGGTTATAAATAAAAAAATGGAAAGAATAGTTATGACATTCAAATTTCATTTTTTTACACATACTTCGAATCCATTGTTTTTAATGGAAATTCTAGAATCTATTTCTATTAGAAACTAATCGGTATTTTCATGGGCTAAAACAGATACAGATGCTGCATAATAATACAGAGATATAAATCTTAATCTACAAAGGAAAAACTTAAGTGATAAAAAAAAATGGAGGGTTAAAAGCCGTAGAGCAAATACTAAGGTTATGTTGATACCGTTGGCTAAGATGATAACGTTATACGCTTAAGATTATCTTACCTCTAAAGTCATTAAATGTTCAGAATTATCAAATACTTAAATGAAAGATTATTGCAATTTTGGTACAACATAAGCAAATCCAAACACTATCCTTTATCATATATTATGTCCTATTTTAATTAAAGAAGCATGCGTCCGAACCCCCGAATAAGTACAGATAAGCAATGTATAGACAAAATTCAAATAAACAAAGAGTGCATTTTTTTAGTCTAGGGTATGATATGATCAAACAAAAAATACTCAAAGTTTAGTCTCTTAACTAATGAGATGCAAATCCTGAAAAAAAAAAAAAAAAAAAAACACCATACAGAATATACATTATACATGAATGCTAATGATATGTAATATGGCTTACCGTAATTGTCGTGTATATGAACGGGACAATACACACGTTGCTGGAATCCATTCAATGGTAGAATTTCAGTGTTGGAATCTATATCTATATCTATATCTATTCTATATCTATACTACTTATAATGCACGAAGGCACCTCACTCTTAATTTTAAGACGTACAAGAAATTAAGCATGATTTACAACACTTTAATGCACCCAATTTTCAAAATTACAACAAAGTAAGCATATTGTACAACAAAATAAAGCGTGGTGTCATTTTAAAACCAAAAATCTATCAAAAAACATTAATGGTATTAAAAACACCCCTTCACCAAAAATTACAACTATTTAAGCACAATGTACAATAGCCGCAACCAATTTTCAGATTTACAACAAAATAAGCATAGTGTACAACAAAATAAGCATGATGTAATTTTCAGATTTACAAAATTAATGCTATTAAAGTGATCAATGTTATTAATGACTACTACTTAAAAGAAAAGAAACATAGTGTACAACACTTTAATGCACATAATTTTCAGACGTACAAGACAAGAAGCACAATGTACAACAAAACACCACATTAATGCTATTTAATGTAGTCAATTATTTAACTGGTTAATAAATACAATTAATACAGTTATTAAAACACACCTTACATAAGAAATACAAATTATCAAGCTATTGTTGCAACCAAATTAAACACAATTCTGCATAAAATTTCACTACTATAAATAAAAAGCAGATTATAAATATTCAGCCAAGGGCAAGGGCCAAATGGGCTTAAAGCCGAACGAAGCGCGACCACGCGGGATGGAACCACATTAGCGCAACGGGTTCGAGCCCGAAGCAGCACGGCTATATCTGAAATTCTTGATATCCGTAAATTTATCGTTAAAAAGAATATAATAAATTAAAATACATTATTAATCGGAAAATTTTATTTCAGGATATCCGCCGCTGCAACGCGCGGGTACCCTGAGTGGCGGGTACCCTGCTAGTAATACAAAAGAGTCTTGATGATGGTAAAGGTGTTATACACCCACTTTCTAGCACTTCAGCTAGTTAAATAATTTAGTTAGACAATTCATAAACCTTGTATTGATAATTTAGCCTTACCGTATAAAAAAAGAAAATCTGAAAAAAGGTCTTGTGGTTTTGGATGAGAACCCTATATTGTCAAGCTTCCACAATGGCTAAGATAAAATTTTGAGATTTTCGAACTTTTGCATTCTCAACCAGTTTCATTTTGTCAATAGCTGCTATGCCAGATAACTAAAACCTCAAGTAACAACGACTGAGCGATAATTTACCGCAGTGACCATGTTACGATATTATTAGTTATCACACTATCTAACATGCTACTAGTAACATCTTCTCCTGCAAACGTCGGATGCTTTTATGTGCCTTATGGACCAGTTCCTGTATTTTTAAGAAGACAGATATAAACTATAAGATTAAATCAATCATACACGAAATGAATAAATTCAAAGGCATGAAACTCAAATGCTGTCTTTGTACACATGATATTTGTTTCAAATGGAAAACTGTTGGTTTTATGGACAATAAATTAATAGACGTGTGTTAGGATCGAACTCGAGACTATGGGATTGCACACTTTACGTATGAGAATTTAAAGTTAATAATTAAATATAAACGTTATATTTATTTATTTATTAAACGAAATAACTAACGGACGTTAAGTAATTAATGTAATGGATTAACGGTCGTTAAATGTTTATGGAAAAGGACTTAATTGCAAAAGTTGAGAAGGTTCCGGAATCCCTTTGGGAACTCCTATACCGATCGGCCTAGGGACACAAAACAAGGAAAGAAAAACCAACTTGTTCACCAAGTTTGCTTGGGTATATAAACAAGGCTAGGGGTTTTATTTTTCCATATCTCTTGTGCTCATTAGCTAAACCCTAAAATTGTTTTTGTGTGTGTTTGTTCTTAAACCCGTACATCCCTTTAGGTGTCGATCTTCAAACCTTTTCCACATCAAGTTATTTGTTTGATAAAACTAGCATTACTTTAATTCGGTTTAGTACGTGTGTACAAGAACATAGTAATAACATACTTTTGTTATTATCTTGGATTGAATTACAAAACGGTAAGGGGTAATTTTTATAATCCTATAAACCCTAATTAGGGTTCATCCTAATTGCTAGTTTGTGGATTTGATTCTTGTTCGGCTAGAATCAAGAAAGGTAAGCATACTTTATTCTTTAGTTAATTAATTATTCATTATATGTTCCTATACGCTTTCGCACTTACTTTGATGTTTATTGTTTATATTTATGATTAGTCATGTTATATAATTCCAACAGTGGCATCACGAGTCATAGGTTTTAATGAGTAATTAATTACTAAACACGTAAAAAACGGATATTGTATTGTGTTTGATATGATTTATTCTAGGGTTTTGGTTATGATTATATAAACCCTAATTTTAGGGTTAAGGATTTTGCCCTAATTTGGTTTTAAAAATCTATTATGGATCGAAAATTTTTTATGGGTGGAAACCCTAAAATTTTGTAATCGATTTCCTTAAATTTTTTTAGGGTTTATATTAATTGTTATGTTATCTATATCGAAACCTAGATTTAATATATTTGTTACGTGATAAATTCATGAATAAATTGTTATGTGACATTGAATTGTATGCGATCTTGTGACTTAATTAAATAATTGTTATGTTATATCCATGATGATACATGCATGTTTATCATGGATAGTTGCTTGTATTATTATTTAATTGTTAAGATTGGATTAATTGTTAAGTTTTATACACATGTATATTTATGATAAATCTTGAATTGGGGAAAACTCCAATTATATACATTAATGAATCAATTATGTGCAATTTGGTATATCATTAATTATGGGTTTACGTAATCGATTCGTCGATGTATGTGGCTCACTTTCAATTGAGAGAGTGAAAGCCCTAATTAATATATACGTTAATTTAACCTAGACATTGATTATTAATAGGGTTTTATCGAATAAGTTGCATGTGGCTACTTGTTTACACGTATAAATTGTTGTTTTTTAGTAGTTTATTTTTTATTTATTACTTGTTTGTTTATTATGTGCGACAATTTTAAGCAAAGGGGTAATTTTGAATAGAAAAATAATACGGACTAAACAATGGTGAAATTTGATTTGTTTTGGAAGAGTTAAGTTTTCAATAGTTTAATTGATTGGTGACTTTGGTACAATGATTGAACGGCTCACCCATTCGAATGAACTATAAAGGGGTTATTTAAGAAGTGCGCACACACCGAAAGGATGTCTAAGGTTATGCTTTGCGCTTACCTGGTCTCTCGCCTTCGTAAATTCGAATGGAGCTACTTAGTAAGCCATAAAATGTACAAACTCATCTTAAGGGCGAATTAGTTTTAATTCCATGCGCCACTTCGGTGGTAATTACCGAAACACTAAGTGTTTACACTTATGCAAAAGTACGGTATAATGGATGATAATTAACACTAAATTCCTTGATTGGTGAACCCAATACCTCAATCAAAACTTTGATAATTTGATCTTTATGAATTGGTAATTAAAAGTTTTTATTAAAATTATGCTACAAGATGAATGCATGACATCTTTGTACATATTTGATTTGACCACATAAAATCAAAACTAGTACCCTTTTAAATTAAGGTATATGCCATCTAATTAAAAGGAACACTTGAAGTTGCAATTTATGTCATGAGAGTACTTGGCTAGATTGTGATGGAGAGGTAAATCTCTATGTTAAGTGAGACCTTACATGGACATATTTGCAGTTCTTTAAGTTAGACACTTAAGTTGAGTAGGAAGTGAGATCTTGGACTCAATGGCATAAGATGGGATGAAACATGTTTATATTTGCAATAGCGTTGGAAAATATAAATCCCATAATGATCTAGGAATTGGAAATTGTGTGCCAATTATTGTTCGCTGATTACCCTATTATGTGCTTTCGTTACTAGCAGATCAACTGATGTAATGGAACTTTGATAATTTGGATCCTAGTTTTCGAGAAAATTCTATGGTTATATGAATATTACCTTGGGTATTTTATTTTCTTGAAAAGTTTAATTATCGAAAATACTAAAATTGAATTTTGCTAATTCTTTAAATGTATTAATGCAACATTAAACCGTAAACGAAGGTTATTCCTGTATTGGTAAATTGATCTACACCTGTAAGGGTTTTTGGTAGAGTCAACTTTGCTAAAAGGATAAACCTAGTCCTCTTTATATAAGAAAGAGTGAGATTCAATCCTATTCCTTTTCATGAATGAAGAAAGGTATGATAGGACAATTAGAATTGTCTAAATTCTAAATACATAACTCGTAAGCAAAATTTTAATAGTTAAGAAAATTGCATATTTCTAAGTTATTAAATTAGAAGCTAGACTAATTACTGCATAATTGGTAAAAGACAAACTAGCATATTTTATGTAGTTGTTTTGTTTTGACCATTTAAAAGTACTACTTACAATTGTTGGAATAGTAGAACTATTAAGAAAGAAATTGCATGCCCAATTTTTCAAGTTAATAGCATTGATGGATAAATTCATCATCTACATAGTAGAATACATTCTTTTAAGTACATTTGTAATTGTTATGTATGGACTTTCTCAAAGGTGTAGGGAAGTAAATAGAACACTATTTTCTTTCATTGGTTAATGAAACACTTACAATGTTGTCAAATCCAGTGGTAGTATTGTTCTTATTATGAATAAGGAATTAATGTAATGATCTCTTATTCAGTGGGAGTTACAAGCTTTGTCATCTTGGTAGTAACCCATATTATCTCTAGAATGTCTTAAGATAATTACTTTCCACTTGTAGACACTTATGTTTTCAAGGATAGTCATGTACGTTTCCTTATTAGACAATGAAGTGGTTCTACATCTACTAGTTATGCTAATATCAATGACACAATCATATAAGTCACATAAACAAACATATGTCGTGTTGTTTATCTGCTACATGATGTTGTTCCATGCACAAGTGGGAGAAATCTATATTGTGTGCAAGGTACAACATATAAGTATATGATTTAACGGATTCTCTTGACTGCAAGGAAAGAGACTAACGTTCTAATATAACTTGTACATATCTAATTCAAGAAACACTTGGTGTTGCAATTTACGCCATGTGAGAACTTGGCGAGATTGCAACAACAAAGTAAATCTCTATGTAAAGTCAGACCTTGCATGGACATATTTGCAGTTTCTAAATTAGACAAGTATTTAGAACATGTGTCAAATGATATATAAGACTACTTCAAATTAAATATTTATGTATTATTAGAATGACATAAAATTAAATGAAGTAATCTAATACTACTTCAATTTGTTTATTTATGTATTTTGGAATGACATAAATGAAAAATAATGTAGTCCTACATTATTATGAAGTAATATAAATTAACTTGAAATTACTATTGAAACCAAGAGTTGTGTTCATAATTACTTTAGTTAAACATGTTTATGATTCATTGTAAAGACATAAACATAAAGTCTTTTAAGACTTATAATAAAGTAAGACGTTAACTTGTTATGTTTTTTAATTAAGACATATACAAGAAGTCATTGAGTTGATCAATGATTTATAACGTATAATGGGATTATAACAGTTTATGTTTCTTGTTGAGACATGGATATGAAGTGACTTGGTTAAAAGGTACTTGTGTTATAAAGCATGCAATTGGCTTGGAAAGTCTATTATACCATTAAGTTGACTTAGTTGGTAAATAGGTAAGCCAAAAAGAATATGTTTATCTTATATATTGTTAGATTGTCTTACAATATTAAATTCTAATGAATACCACAAGTTGATGGTATGTTCAGTTAGGAGAATCAAACTCTATTTGATTTGTTTGATTCATGATAACCATAACTTCTTTCTTAAAAAGTAACAAGGTTAGAAATTGAGTATGGATTGAATATACTCAATATGACTCCAACCTAGAAGATTAATAAAACACCATTTCATTATGGAATGTGATGAATCACATTAAGTTTTAAAGTTGAAGATTCTGAATTTGTTAAACTACTTATGAATAGGTTATTAACAAACTTAATGTCAAGAATTATCAATGTGTATTTGTAATGTCCCAAATAGAGAACAATGTAGTTTTGCTCTAATTGCTAAGTATATATAGATAGTCTATATATTACAAAAGGCAAGTGGGAGTTTTATCTTGAAAGATAAAATTACAAAATACATAATCTTCTAAAACACACTAGTAAATATCATGATGAGGTTAGACATGAAAATGATAAACCTCAAGATGATGGAATTTTCATTCATAGATCTGCAAGGATATCTCAAGTATTTGACTTATATGTCGGAGAAATATGAGTTACAGGATTATAGTAACCCTGATAATCATTATGATGGATTACCAAATATTGAATTGGGTAAATTACTCATACTATGAATGTTAAAGATGCTGTCCATAAAATTTGGTTTATCTTAATAGTTAGACTAGAGAATGGAAATGAGTTTCTTCAAAGAGATGAAAAACCCTAGTGGTTTGAATTTCTATGTAGAAATCATATGGACAAAATTGTACACATATTTAATGCATGTTTTATGACAAGATTATTAATCATACTTAAGCAATTAATTATGATTGAATATTCTTTTCTAGACACATTAAATATATAAAGATAATAATTGTCATACTTGTTTTCATTAATATGAAATATGACAATGGAATATCAAAATTCTTTCTTGAGAAATTACTTGAGCGAGGACGGTAAGTAATTGAAAGGTTTTTGAATTCATATAATCTTTGAAAGTGTACGAAGTGCAAATAATTCATGAATGGATAAATGCATGCATCTATGAAATTATTCTTATGTTTAATTATTAAATCTTAGTTTCGATTTATAATTGAAATAAGATAAATTTTAAGTATTCCTGAAAGCTAGTGGAGTATTATGTTAAGGTTTTAAATCTTATATGTTGTATAACATATGAGAAGTAACATTCCTTGTAAGCTAAAATGTTAAGTCTTAGATTGGAATGAAACTTCATTTGTAAGATTTAAGAATTAAAACATACAACCTTGGAATATATGTTTATTATTAATAAACATGTGCAGTAAAATAAATGATTCTAATAAAACATGATATATCATTTGGGAAATGGATAAATATTTTTTGACAAGATAGAACGTGAATGAAGTCTAAGTTTGACCTGTAGATTCATCATGTACATCATGTTGTGTATTAAAATTGTTGTATCATTCTTGAATAAGAAGTGATTTGACAACATTGATATCTAACTAAAAGTTATTAGATAACTTGTGTAATGAATATTCTAAAAGAATTACATCCTCAAAACCTGGAATTGCTCCTAGATTCTATGGATGAACAATATGTCAAATGTTGTGAAAATTGTCATCAGCTTTAAACTTGAAAGTTAGGAAAGCATCAAAAATTACACAATAAGATATTAAAGTTTACTGAGTTTTAATGAGCATATTGTTGTTTGTATACAATGATGCTGGTTTAATTGAGATGACACTCAATTCTAGTCATGGTAGGATTTCATCCTTGTTAATGAACATTTGAACTAGTTGTGCTACTTAGAGCGCAGTTGCATTATACATTAAAAGAATAAGAATACTTTAAACTTTAAAATGTTTGAAAGTTTAAATTGTCATAAATTGGTGATAGAGGATGTCACACTTTATGAATTATTATGTGGATTGGTGAATGCACACATACAAGGACTTCATTAATTGAATTCTTGAAATAAGTATTCTCAAAATTACGATAGATCAAGTTGGTTGATTTATGCATTGTCAACAAGTATGATTGTCATTACTTGAGGCATAATTCATCAACTGGAATTTTCATGCATTGATCTATTTGGTATTTGGATAAGGGATGTTAAACAATTGTTATAATAAATCAAATACTTGGTATGTTTGATTTTATAATATATTGTATCCTATATTTGCATGTTTAATCCGTGAATAAATTTATTTATTCTAAATCGTTCGTTGTCAATTAATGATATGGGAGTATCATTAAACTAAGACAAATCTGAGAGATATGGTAGAATATACTTGAAAGTATATTGATGAGAATGCATACCAATTTCAGATGATATTCAATGAATTGAATATAGGACTTATCCCAACTACATAATTTACTTTGTGGATATTGTTATAAGTAAATAATGAATAGTTATCCTCGAACTTGAGATACCGATAAGTGTCATGAATGTAGTGCACTTCGTGGAACAACTTAACGCTATAATCGTAACTCGGTAGTCATAAGGGTTGTTTCCTGAAGTGTTGCAAAGTTGTGGGTTATTCTCGTAGTCAAGATAGAATTTGTTCCTTCAAATTTATTTTGGAGTTTATATCTTTGGGCCCCTCGTAGGGTTGACAAGATGTTTGCATGGCCACGCCCAAGATCTCCCCTGAATATGTTCAGAAGATTTGGTAATCTTGCTCAATCACTTACAACGAGAAACAGAATGGTTGAATAAAAATGACTTAATTCCATATCTTTATTTAACATGGTATTAGAAACAAAAGGATAATAATAATGAGAAATCATTAAAAGGTTTTCCAGGAGCCTTGCTCGAGTTGTACTAGAGGCATCGAAGTGTTGCTAGACGCTAACCGAATGTGATCACTCTATTAAGATATATCCAAGTGGGAGACGTTGGTTTTATGGACAATAAATTAATAGACGTGTGTTAGGATCGAACTCGAGACTATGGGATTGCACACTTTACGTATGAGAATTTAAAGTTAATAATTAAATATAAACGTTATATTTATTTATTTATTAAACGAAATAACTAACGGACGTTAAGTAATTAATGTAATGGATTAACGGTCGTTAAATGTTTATGGAAAAGGACTTAATTGCAAAAGTTGGGAAGGTTCCGGAATCCCTTTGGGAACTCCTATACCGATCGGCCTAGGGACACAAAACAAGGAAAGAAAAACCAACTTGTTCACCAAGTTTGCTTGGGTATATAAACAAGGCTAGGGGTTTTATTTTTCCATATCTCTTGTGCTCATTAGCTAAACCCTAAAATTGTTTTGTGTGTGTTTTGTTCTTAAACCGATCGTACATCCCTTTAGGGTGTCGATCTTCAAACCTTTTCCACATCAAGTTATTTGTTTGATAAAAACTAGCATTACTTTAATTCGGTTTAGTACGTGTGTACAAGAACATAGTAATAACATACTTTTGTTATTATCTTGGATTGAATTACAAAACGGTAAGGGGTAATTCTTATAATCCTATAAACCCTAATTAGGGTTCATCCTAATTGCTAGTTTGTGGATTTGATTCTTGTTCGGCTAGAATCAAGAAAGGTACGCATACTTTATTCTTTAGTTAATTAATTATTCATTATATGTTCCTATACGCTTCCGCACTTACTTTGATGTTTATTGTTTATATTTATGATTAGTCATGTTATATAATTTCAACAAAAACTCACACACACATTTTACACATTTTTTCTAGTTAAGATTTTAAGTCTAGAACAACCATGTGGTTGGTGAGCACCTTATAATTAAATCCACAATATTCCCTTTAATTCCATATTCCTTATCTACAAATGATCTTTTTATATGTACCAAGGACCACTATCATTATTCTAGAATAAGCATTAGCTATAAGTATTTGCCCTGCAATATCAGATATTTAAGATGCCACAACATTTAAATTTTAAATACGATATGTGTATGCTTATAAAAATGTAAATCTTTTATATACAGAATATAAATAAAACACGAAAAACTAAAAGAAAACAATAAACACTCCAGGAAATTCAATGTCAAAACAAATTCTTATAATTTCCTAGGAACTTATAAAGCTAGAGTAATCATACAAGTAAATCGATGAAGGTTTCTCTGTTCAGATTACCCGCGGAGGGTGAGTCTTTGACTCAGGTGTAAGCGGCCTAGGCGGGGTATCCCCTGACCGTTACTAACCCTTTCCCGGCCACCCAAATGTGTACCTAGTGAGGTTTGAACCCTAAACCTTTCTTATTACATTACAATGCCCATTCCATTCTTAATGTTGTAAAAAACAAAACAAACATCACAATTCATCCAATTACCTTTTCTTATTACGTTACAATGCCCGTTCCACACAAACATACCCTATATATTCTTATTACATTAAAATTAAGCTAGGGTGCAATTTGAGACCCATTTATTTATATATATGGGTTTAGTTGGGTAAATATCTATTAAATGATTGGTATAGTTGGGTCTCCCTTAAGATTATAGATGGGTATAATTGGTTATTTGTTAGAAAGTGAAGCCTATATAAAGTACCCGATAAGGGCACTCAATCCACCTGTTTTTCTGCAATGCGTCGAACTTCTCGGTACCTTGCAGACGATTAGGTGCCCCAGTAAGATAATAATTTTCCAAAGTTAACTTTTAGCAAATTAAATGAGGTAGTATGTCGATCGGATACCGATAACTTGTTTAAAATCTTTAGCGATCGAGATCTCACATAAGGAGATCGATGTGAGATCGATCGTTTGTATCGATCGAATGGTATTCCTGCAAGCAGCCTAACAATCAACCAAAGGGTCTAGGTGGGTCATCAAAACTTTGCTTTTTACACTTTTTTCATCTTTTACTCAAAGTAACAAAATTATCGACCGACCAAAACCCATCTAGACCGAGATCAAGCCATTTTAGACCCATGTTTAGAAGACGTCTAAACGCTTGCCGTCGACCGGCATACCACTGAAATATATTTGTATGCATGAATAATTCCAGTAGCCCAACATCATAATTCAAACATATAATTTATTGATCCAAATCAAATAAATCGTCATTTCTAGGTTATACGCTCTATTTAGCAAGTTATTTATACTTTTTAACAACAATCTCGTCAGATTAATAAAATTTTAGTTTCAATTTGATGTTTAATGTATAGATCTGACAAAACCAAACTCTAATATAAAGCTTCATCTATTTTAGTTCAATTTATTCGAATAACCATTTTATAAACATACATAAGGTCAATCAATCTAAAATAAATGTAAACTCAATGCAAGCTAATCTACCATCATATATTATGGACAATATATAAATAAAAATTAAAATAAGTAAGACCTGAAATGGAGCTTAAAAATTATTTGTTGGCATAAAATGAAGAGACAAATAAATTTAAAAATCTTAAAAACTAGCAACGCTTTCTTGAGTGCTTGAAGCAAAATTTTTTTATTCGAGGGTAATATACTTTCAAATTAATCCTCTTTAGAATTATTTTAATGAACAGTTAGACATTTTCTTAATGTGGAAAGAGGAAATGTGAAGTATGATCTTTTTAAATAATAAATAATCCTATAGCCGTCACCCGGAAGCGATGTTTTAGCTAAACCGGAATAAGAATTAACAAGGAATGCTTGATATTTGTGATAGGGAATACGAATATTTTGGCGAGTGATCGTGACGATCAAACTCAATAAGTTTATAGAGGATAAGATTCGGAATTAGCTTCGATTGGGTTGATACACTCTTACAGGAATCAAAGAGATTCAAATAAGAATTGAGCTCAAGAATTAGTTAATGGCACAACGACTGCAGAAGTTTATTCTGAGAATTACAAAATCAAAACGACACAAATGTAAATGAATTGTGTTATACTTTAAAATGAAGCGATGAAATGAGCATGGCTTTCCGCTAATGGTAAAGGGTTAAAGTCTTTGGCTGAACCCCTTTTACGTGCCATGCGCAGCGTATACTATTTAAACTCATGTCCTTTGCAAATGGAAATTAGGCGATGGAGCTTAATTATCTTAATAAGTAAATAGTGTAAGAGTTAAATAACATTTTATCATAGATTTAACGATTATAAATCGTTAAATAATTTATCTTAAACATAGTTTAACATTAAAACTAGGGCAAATTATTATAAAAAAGTATCATACTTTTATTAAATTAGTTGCTTTCTTGTGGAGTAAGAAGGGAGCAAAAATGTCCATTTGATTTGAAAATCGCAAAAGAAGATGAATTTGGTACCATTGCCTCAGAAATAAAAAATTTGTTAAGCTACTGAAGAAGAAATTGACAAGTTTGAAATCTTGCATTATTTTATAAAATGAACAAGGAGAGCAAAAGACGGCTATAAGTGCATATATCTGCATTAAAAACTACTTACATATTATTTTCTCATATTACAAGTTTTTATTGCATGATGTACAATGCATTTAAGCATTTTTGGAGGTTAAATATGTAAAATATCTGAGATTTTATTGGGTAAATAACTTGATTGATAATTCTTTAAATACCACCAAGTTGCTTGTAATAGCGACAGTTAAGGTCACTACACTGAATGGCCTTGGGCTGAAATTTTCAAAAGGCTTAACCTTGACTACTACTTCGGCATATAAGGCCTAGCTTCACAGCAGGCCCGAGGCCATGGTGGAAGCTTTCTTGCTAATTCAGTGTTTACTGTTTATCGTATAAAATAAGGTTAATTCTTGAAAATGTAATGTGCTACTTTTTGTATTTTGAAGGTAAAAAGAATAGTTACAAATCAAATATATCGAAAATTTGAAGTTCATTACTGTGAAGAAAGAAAAAAAAAGTTAGTACTTTTTGTAAACAAAATTGAGAGAATGAAAATATTCTTCATTTGATAATAGCGTAGGGAGATTCAAAGGGGTATATATAAGATAAATATTATTAGGAATAAAAACCCTAATAGCTAATTGGGTACGAGCTAGCATAGGTTATATGGACATCCACTAATTAGTATCCACTTGCTCCATCTCGATGTCCATATTGTTAATATGCATAGGGATTGATGTCATTAAACTTGTCAGGGAAACGTGGGACAGAAACAATGACTAAAGAAAGGGAAAAAGTCACAGAGTATTATCTCCCTCGATGATTTATATCAACGAAATTTCTTTGAATTAGAGCGCATCCCATGTTGTGACTTAGTTTCCTAAATGTTGAGGTGGGAAGTCCCTGGTAAATAGGTCCTTCAAATGTCACTTGAGCGAACTTGTTAACAATAATATCACCATTCTTAAACAAGTCATGAGAATTGAGTGAAGAAATTTTGCGAAAATATGTTTCGTCTATACCCTTGATATAACCTTCTAAGTTGAGCAATACATGATGCATTACCTTCATACAAAACGTTGGTGCTCATACGAAGAATTTACCACATGATCTACATATGTGTTGTATCACATTCAGCCAAACATTCGACTTGCTTCATGTATATTTAAATTTACTGCATGGTTTGGATAAAATCGTTGAGATGATGCCTTAACTGACGCCATGGTACGGTTCCTCACTGTAAATACATATCCGGTTTGAGATGCGACCATTGTGAGGGTCGGTTGATATGGAAGATATGTGGAAACTAGAAGAGTTGGTTGAATAGTTTTACCGTTTAAAATCATTTAGAAACTTAATTGTAAGATCAATTGATGATCAAAATATATTAGTGAAGAATAATATGCAAACAATATATAATAAGTAAATAAGAGGAAAAGAAACAATAAAAACCATGACAAGTTGTTTATAGTGGTTAGGTCTATAGACTCTTTTTCCTTGCCCTACTCCACTCCCGAGTCTCAACTCGAGAGTTATCTTCTAATCAACAAGCTCCTTTAACCGACGGAGAGAAAACCTTTACGTGACTGCAAATATTTCGAGCCACAAATCTAGATGTCGAGTTCTTTTACAATGGTAAAACCAACACCCTATGTATTTTGAGGACTAAAATACTAACCACTCACACTCAGAGGTTTAAGATGGTTTGTTACAACAATGATGTATGAACAATACTAGATCAAAACAAACAAGACAAACAAGCCTTCCAACTATATGTTGAAGCTTGATTATACTTGATCTTCTGCTACAAAAGATGATCACTAGAATGAAATAAACTGAGTTAGATGTAATAGAAGCGAGAATGTATGTGTTTTATGCTAAGAAGGGTGAGAAAACAACTTGGGTTGGCTTACACTGTTATAAATGAGCAGCTGATGGCCACCGGACCCGCGAAAACCAAATAAAAGGGTTCCACTCTTGTTATTTTGGTTCGGCCCGTCCTTCGATAAAATCAAAAATCTTTCCACCCAAATCTAACCAAAGATCATATGATAATGTAGGGTCAAATCTAAACAAAATATTCTATGAAATCATCTAAAGATTTTCAATGTGATGCAAAACATGATGTAATATGTTGTTTTCCATTTTTAGAATTAATATGTTACATAAGAAAATACATATGTAATATTGTGTTTTAGAACTAAAAGAACATAGTTCGAGGAAATGATGATTGCACATTATGGTTTAGAAAGATATCAAGGATTAATGATGCATAACTAATCAAAATGTAATAAGATGTAAATGCTTAAGTGATAAAGACTTTATTTAAGAAAAGCTTGTTTTAATATCTATTAATATTGACAAACTTAGCTTTACAAAATGAAATTTACTTTTGTCGATTAACAAACTTTATTTAAAGATCATAAAATATAAAATAAAGTTTAATGCGATATTTGTATGCACAATCTGCTTTTTTGAGGACAAAATATAAATTTTATTTTTATCAAATTTATAAGTTGTACAAGTTATAAAAATATGAGATTAACAGACTTGAAAGAACTAGATAGTTAGATAAAGTTGACAATAAGAAGCTTATTTTATCTTATGACTAGTTTATCCAATTATTTGGTTTTTCTAACAATTTTGACTTTTTGAAAGTCAAAGCATGATGTTGACTTTTGAAAATCAATGGTAAGTTCAATAATATTCTCCCCCTTTTTGTGAAACAAAAAGAAGCGGCGAGGAATGTGCAATGAGCGAGGCCATTTCTCCCCCTGGCCAATGCTCCCCAGTGGGTGCCAAGAGAATGATACATGGATTGTGAAAAGCTACAAAAGAAAGGTTAGTAACAATCATCATCACAATTATACAAGTCATTCATTGTAAAGTAATAACCAACAACCATATAAAAATATCATTCATTTGTTAATTTTTTTATGACTTTAGAATCATAAATGGAACACAATGGATGTGTTGATATAAAGAAATCCTAAAATTAGAAAAATAACTTAAAATAAAAAAAACCTAGAAAATAAGAAAAATAACCACGAAATTAAAAAGAAAATCTAAAGAAATATCTAGAACCATCCTATTGAGGAGGTGGGTGAGAAGAAGTTGATACGCTCAAGGATGTGATTGAGGATGCACCTCATCTCATCTTGTAACTCGTGGACCATGATCCGGGTCCTTTCGCTAAGATGGGCGGTGCGCTCACAATTTGAGAAACCGTGTCTAGGTGAGAAAGTAGGATCATTACTAGGCGGTGGTGGATTGGTGGAAGTGTTGTTGGTGTTTTAGTAGGTGGTGGAGTGGTGAATGTAGGTGATTTTTTGAGGGTGGTGTTGGAGTACTTAGAGTAAGAAGTTTCATCTCTTGGGGATGAAATGGTTAGAGGTGATGATTCGAAGGAGGAGCTAAGGTTCTGAAACAACAAGGCTCACATGTTTATTCTTCTTGGGGTTCTTACATGGTTTGTTTGATGGGGATGATGTGGATGACTTCATTTTATTACGCTAAGAGAGATGAAGAAATTGTTGAGTGTGAGGATGATCATCTTTGAGGTTCTTAATTTATATGATCATGAGATTATGGAGAATTGTGTTTGATTTGATGTTAAGCACAGTGAGTGGTTTCTAGTTTGGAAGAGTTTAATGCATGTCATATCATCTAAGTCAAGTCATACAAGAAGGTTTGAGTAAAAAGACCAAGATATGCAATAAATGGGTCATAATGATTGCAAAATCTAGAAGTTCGATCATCCCGCATTTCAAAGGAACAAAATTTTGGTTCCTTCCTTCTATGAAAAGGTTTGCTATACATATGTTGGGTGGCTAGTTCTAATATGAATAAAAAGGTAAAACTATCCTAAAACAAATTTGGTAAATTATAATGCGGAATGAGCAAAATTCAGCAACTTACAAGGGATCCCACGGTACCAAAATTTACACACGGATCCCAATTTTTGGGTCGTCACAGTCTACCAGTGAGAAATAAAGCGGCAAAAAAATAGCAGAGACGAACCAAAATTTGGATCCATCAGATCCGATGCTAATTTGAACGGTGCATTTTTGACCCAGGGACTTTCGAATCACAAATTTTTTCTTAAAACATATGGAGATAATTATTTCTAGTTATGAACAAACAATAACAGCACATATAACATAAGGGAGCATGTATTTTCAACAAGGGATGTTGATTTTCACTAAAAAGTGAAAACGCGTAAAATTTGATAACATCCGTATGTTATCCCCATGCATGAAAAATTTAGTACACATCAATGTTTTAAGTTAGTTTATCATCCTAGGAAGCGAGAACACACAAATAATATCATACAACATTGTTATTCTTGTACCAAACACCCTCTTAAAACCTCAACTCACTTATCCAACTTCTTGTAAATCTTGGTCATCATCCTACCAAGGCATTTGAACATCCCTTTGGTTTGCTTAAACTCCTCCGTTGGGTTTCTCCACTTCAAAGGTGAGGCGTAGTACTCATGTGGTTGAAGCCCGAGTTGGGAAGACCGTCTTCGGTATGATGAGGATGAAGGAGTTGGAGGTTGTGGCCTTTTTCCCTTTGCCTTAGTCTTGGATACTCTTTCATGTCAAGGGCAAAATGTGAGGGATGAGTGGATAGTCTAGTTTTGACCCCTCTGGGACTTGGGAATGGGTGCATAAGCTCTAAAAAAGACGGGTAAGGAGCATCCCATATGGAAGAGCAGCGGAGCCTTGAGTAGAAGATGTCTACCATCCTCCTAGCAATGTAGTATGCCAAAGTTGAATGGTTGAGAGTAGACAAGCTATAGAGCATGTAGCATAGGCAAGCATTGATGTGGTCTCGGTTTCCTATGGTGCTAATGACGTGGCTCAAAGAGTTTCTCCCACTTTTTAAGTAAGGCTTAGCTCATTGAGTTCCATACCATATGGATCTCAGTTGGCTTCCTTTCCGCTCGAGTGACGGGTTGGTGCTACCACATCAAGGAAGATGTGCTCACGAATGGCGTCCTTGTCGACCAAAAGTTTGGTAAGGAGGGCGGTCATGAATTGAATCAAGGATGGTAGTGACCACTTATCCGTATAGACCAAGTACCAACACAAGAATTCCTAACATTTTTAGCGAATTAGTTGATGGAAATGGTGTAGTCATTTTGGTTGATCTTAAATTTGAGAGCCATGAGATGATCCTCATTTGTTATAAAACACTAGCATAGTCTAGGACAAACTAGGCAAATTGGCTCTTCGATGTCAAGGAGACAATCAAAATTGATAGTGGCTAGTTCTTGACGGAGATTTGTTCTGTCGAAAAAAGATGGATGAATTGTCCTACCCTCATGAAAATACCTTTTCTCTAGACTCTTAAAGATCTCAACTTGTTCTTTGGTAAGGCCCTTAGTTTTGTGGTGTTGAGGGATGTATCCAAGGGTGTCTTTGTGATCGTAAATTTTGCGGACTACCATGTTTGTTCCTAGAAGCAAGAAATTACAAGGTTTAGTAAAAGCGAAAAGTAAATTAGCGTTTTTGTTACTGGGGTGTGTATATGCAAACAATGTAGAGTTACGGTTATCTCGACTCATTTGATGCATAAAATAGTTTTTATTAGTAGTGTTTGGCAAAATGAAAGAGATAACCCAAATGCTCCTAATTCAATGTGGCTTCGTTTGAATATACCCGGGAATGCATATTAGTTATGCATTACCTTTAGTATTCAAGAGACATTATGTAGGTGATGAAAATAATGTTTTTATTTGTATGAATAATAAAAAATTGTTTTCCTACAAGTGAAAGTTTTTCAAAATTTTGACATGGGTTTTTTAGTTTAATTAGGATAATGCCTTATGATATGTAACTTCTAACTAGTGGGAAACATGATTAGTTATGTAATTTGACAATGTAGTTCATAATTTGTGCAATTAGTTATGCAATTTAACAATGTAGTTCATGTTTTGAACAAGAATATACATAATCCCCATGTATTGGTTTTGTGCATAAATTATAACCCTAGACTCAGAATTAAGAGTAATGTAGTTAGAGATACTTACAATGATGTTTTGAGCGTGATTAGTTGAGGAGAAACCTTAATTGTGAGTTAGGTGTGATTGTGGCTCGTTTGGTAAAGTGGGTTGTGAAGAATAAGGTGTTTTGTATTTAAAAGCTGTTAACTCAGCGGTAAGACCGAAAAATTGGTTTTAGTCTTTGTTGTCGATTGGTACGTGGGTGCAGCAAATTTTGCTAAATTGTTTTGTTTTGGTTATTCTAAGGTTTAGGCTATGTTTTAATTATATGTTTGGTTCCATTAATCCTAAACCAAGTCTAAGAAGATTAAATGGTTATCGTTTAAGAGGTTTAGTTAGGATATCGGCAATGTTATCTTCGGAGGATACTTTCTCGATTGAGATGTTTCATTTTTGAACATTGTCGTGAAGGAAGTGATGGCGAATTTCAATATGTTTTCGTTAAAGCATGTTGAATGAGATTTTCTTGAGATCAATGGCTCCTTTGTTTGTCACAAAGTATAGAGATGTCGTTGAGATGAATTCATTAATCCACGAGAGCTTGTTTCATCCAGAGCGACATGCTCTCGGCTGAGACGTACTCGGCTCGGTAGTTGAGATAGCGAGCCGTTTGTTTCTTCAAACCATGAGGTGAGACAATCCAACAAAAGTACAAATACCACTTGTACTCTTTTCTATCAACATAGTCACGGCATAGTCAGTGGCATATCACTATGGTTTCTACACCCGTTACTTTGGGATACCATAATCCTAAACATGTAGTGCCTTTAATGTATCTAAATATTCGTTTCAAGGCTTAAAGTGTGATTCTTTAGGATCTTCTTGGCGAGCACATAGAAAAACACTAAACATAATGTCGGGTCTACTAGCCGTGAGATAAAGTAAGCTACCGATCATTCCTCTATATTTAGTGTTATCTACGGATTCACCTTCCTCATCCTTGGTGAGTTTCATTTTAGGGACATGGGTGTTTTAGATGGTTTAGTCTTCAAGACCAATTTCTTAAATATCTTTATGTATTTGGATTGGTTAAAGAATATGCCATCGTTGTAATTTGAAGTCTAAAAAGAAGTTTAACTCACGGCATACTCATCTCAACTTCGTCGTGCATGATTTTAGAAAAATCATCACATAACTCTTGACAAGTTGATTCAAATATGATGTCATCAACGTATATTTGAACTATGATAATGTGTGATTCCTTTTTCTTGGTAAAGAGTGTATTATTGATTCGTTGAGGTTCAGGGGTATGTGTGTATGGATAAAACCACAATATCGATATAAAAAATAACCACAAGTAATGATTTAAAATCCTTTAGGAAAAGGATAATGTCAAACCCGTGAGTGATAGTGATACGGATTAGAGAAATCGAGTCGTTTCCCCAGCAGTGTGAATGGAGACGCGTCGTTATTGGTTATGTTATTAAAATGCTCGATGTTTTGGATTTTTGAATTTATTAAAACTACGGGAAATGGGAAAACAATTAAGAAATTACAATACGGGAATCCTAAATGCTTGATTTAAAAAGTATAAATGAAAGCGAAAATAAAACTAAGTCTATTCTAAGTCCTAAAAATAATCTAAAATTATTTTCTAACTAAAAATGATATTAGAAAATTAACTAAAATTAAAAAACTAATTTTTATGATTTTTAAAATTTATTTGAATTAAAAACTAATTAAACTAATTTAAATGCTAAAAATTACAAATTAAACTAGGAAAAATCTGGAAAAAATTTTTTTTTGCTTTTTATAATTTTCTTAATCTAGGAAAATTAGAAAATTATTTTAGAACCTTTTGAATTAAAGTATTAAAAGCTATTTAAAAAAGTCTAAAAGAGATTTAAAATAAGAAAAATAATAGCATGATCTTTGGGGGAAAAATATATGAAAAATTCAGGAAAAGTCTAAAATATTATTCTAAATCTATGAAAAATATCAAAATCTATGCTTATGTGAGAGATAAACAAAGCAGTAGTGTAGCTAGCAGAATAAGCACTAAACTTAAGCTAATAAGCACTAAGGATCACAAAATGGGCAGAAGCTAAGTATGCTAATGCTCTAAAAACAACTAATTACAACTATACAACCTCAAATAAGCAAACCTAGGATTTGAGCTAATTATCACTTAAACCAAACAGCCCTAAGGACCTATCTTTGAGCTTAACCAACATGGCTTGTCGGAGGCATCAGAAGAGATATGTAGTCCTCAAGACCACCAAGCAAACTACAACTGGTCCAATTTTCAGGCTCTAGCTATCAAAAATGAACCTTATGCAAAGGCTGCAAGTTACTTGTGTACACACTCATTATCTTTGAGTGTGAGACATAACAAGCTTGACAATGAAGGTGATTTGAGGCTTAAAGAGATTTACAAATTCTGCAAATGGTTCCAATACAACCAAGCTGAACAATTATCCCAAAATTTCAATGTCTTTTACTCAAAACTGAATCAAAGAAAAATCCACAAAGTTTGGTAAAAACCTGTTTGAACATTTTTGACTTTTAAGAACATAAATGAATAATTGACTAAAATGAGATTTGAACTAGAATAGTGAGGTGATAATGATGTTAGAAGCTAAAATAAAGCTAAATGATGCTACTCTTATGAATTCTAAACACTAATCAAGCTTTAGAACTTCAAAACTCCAAAGCTGATACAAATGAAAGATTACCAGTTGACTTTTTTAGCTCTAATATGGTCAAATAACTAAGAATTAATTAATTATACCTAAATGAGGCTATGACAACAAGTCTATTGCATTAACAGCACCTTTCAGTTAATAGACAGATCCAAACACCACTTTTCTAAGCTGTTTGCAATTTACTAAACTAACTACTTAACTACTACCTACCTTTATCACACATTCCGAGATCAAAATTATCCTAATGCTTATTTAAATGAGCAGATCTAAATTATCAAATACCACAGTTTCAAACTTCACAAATTATGCAATATTCTTATTTGAAATGACTTACATGTGGTCTAGCCACTATGGCTTGTAACAAAGATAAGTACCACTATCTAAATCATAATTCAAATCAATACAAAACAACCCATATCATCACCCATACCAACTTAGAACCATGAGAAAAAAGATGCAGGTTGACTTTTGTTGACCAAGTTGCTTTTGAAGATAGGCTGGAGTAGAGAAATGAATAAGCACTATGGATAAGCTATATAAGGCTTATAGTAGCGAAAACTAAGCTTTTCTGAGATTCTTTGCTTAACAAAAGATTTGAGATATTTTTTATTTTTTTAGTATTTTCTTATTTTTGTGATTTTTTATTTTATAAACAAATAAAAGGCAATGAATTAGAATAAGCTAAATGATTAATAGAATAAACTCTGGAATTAATAAACATAATTGAGATGAGTGAAAACAAAAGCGAAATTACTTCTAATAAAACTTGTGGTTACAAAGGCAGAAATTAAACTGAAATAAGTCGAACATTAAACATGAATAAGCTACTATTAATCTACTCAAATTCTCCTCTGATTACAAGTGTGAATGATGGGGGTATTTTAGCCTAGCTAAAGTATTGGAATCACTGGCTCCAAATGTGTGCTTTCTCTGGATGTTTTGAGCCTGGATCAATCCCATGTCATTCAACAAATCAGACCCTTGAGTTGAATCTTGCATCTACGGCCAATCATAGAAGAGTATGAGGTGAGATGACACCGCAGTTATGGCAGCATCGTGTGTTATGTCGGTGATAGTGCGAATTGCCCTTAATGATGGTAATTTTAGTCAATTGATCTTAGGATGTGTTTTAGGGTTCTTATGCCGGTTTTGTTTGGGGAAATTAAAGGAAAAGGTTTTATTTTATTTTGGTTCGTTTGACTCTTTGACCGCGAAGTTTAGTAAAAGCCGGGTATAAGTTTGGATGGGCCAGGTTGGATAGCTTAGGTTATAATGATGCAGACTTGGGCTTTATTTTTGGGCCTAAGGTATAATGGACTTAGGATAAATTGATAATATGCATTTTAGGGACCATAAGTGTACATTCTGAAAATCCAGGGACCAAAGTTGAAATTCTGAAAATATCTTTCAAGGGCTAAACTTGTCATTCTCAAAAAAAAATAAGGTGAATTTGCAACTTTTGAATCTTCAAGGGTCTATTCTGAAATACTCAAATTTAGGGACCGATCTTGACAATTCTTCAAACTTGATTATATCTTTCAAATGTCAATCCCTCGAGCATAAAATCTTCCACAAGATACTTAATTTGACCTTCCGGCTCAGCTTTAGCTCTCTTATCTCGTGCTCGGTTTTAGTCTGATTTGGCTATTTTTTGTGTGTTTTGTCATATCCGTACGCGCAAAACAAACTCAAGAAAACAACAAATATTAGCAATAAACGGCTCTTTCTTGGTTATTTTGGGTTAGTTTTGATAATGAAAAGATATGTGTTTAAGCATATCAAAATATGACGAGACCATTGTCGTGTCCAGCAATGCAATCAACTCACGCTTTTAAAACCAAGGATTTCAATCTCTTTCTACTGAACCTATGAAGAAGTAGCAAAGATTCCTCAAAAGAGATTAAGAAAGCCTTAATTCTAAAAATACAATTTTACCTTTTAATTCACATATAGATATTACGATTAAGCACATTTCGGTTATGAGTGACGGTTTGTTGAACTTTCATGTCGATCAATAACTCCAACATTTTTCAAAAGACACGTTAGGATCATGGAATAGGAAACACAACACAGCGTGAAGTGACCATACGGATAGAATACATCGTCCCTGATTTTCACAAGTCCCAAACTAAGTAAATCGAAATCATTGTTAAATATGACTCTAGATGCTAACACTACCCATGGAAGTTACTTGTGTAATTACCTTTTGCTCCATTTTCCTATTTTCCTCTAGATTTTTTATTTTTTGTGAGAAATGAATTTCTTCAAATTTCTCGTTTCGATAACTTTTATTCCGATAAAGATATAAAACTAAAGTTAAGCTAATTAGTTATCCATCTTCCCTCGAAAACCATTGCACACAAGAATGAGGTCCACATCAAGGTCCTAATTTAACATGATTTAGAGAGATATCTCCCAGATTCAAAGTTTGGCTTAACACTTATTTTAGCACATTTGCATTTTTGCAATTTTAGGCCCTGGTCTTTTCAACCACTAATTCAAGCGGGTTCACGTTTTATCGAGAGAATCTTATTATGATTTTGGATTTTTCCTGACTTTTTAGAAGTCTATGACAACTTTTATGGCTTTGGATTTTTCAACTTTAATACGTTTGGGCTTTATTTCATGTTAATTTTTGTGTGCCAACTCCATCGGCTTTATAACAATAGGAAACAATAGCACAAACTATCAGGAATCAGTTGTCTATTACACCGCAACAGCAGACGATTACTTATGTGTACCCATCTCTCATGGGCAAGGATTCTCTAAAGAAGAATAAAGAACTAACTATCGTCGAAAACTCAACATCTCTAATTATTATTTAGCGGATATGGGGTGAAACAATTTTGTGGGATCAAAAGCCATAAAAGTACCTTCGATGGGCTCTAAAGAGAACCATCTACTCCACGCTTAGCATCTAAACTCATAAGTAACTCTATCATTCCTCGATCTCCGCAAATTTAAAATCCCAAATAATGAGATCCGCGGATGCTTAGCCAATAATTTTTTTTTTATTATCTATGGTTAAGGGAACAAGCTAGGGCTCAACACGCCCGGTCCAGGAATTCCATTACTACTCTCACCAGCCGGAAAGTCTGTCAAAACATATATTAACTTAAATGCTTATTACAAATAATCTCAAGTCTAGCATTTTTAAAAGTCTTATTGAAACTAGCAATTCTGAAACATCTATTTAAAATCACAGGAGACTTGCAAATTCTTGGCTTTGTGAGCTAGAATAGCATTCTATAGCCTATTGTAAACAATTAGCAAGACTATGTAAAGCATATTTAAAGAAACTTCAAGAGACTAGCAAGAACCGATCATAAAACTAACAAAGCTTACAAAATTTTAAAATTTTCTCATTTTGCACAATTTTTCTAAGGAAAACGGGGTCGAGAGTACGACAAAAATAAGCAAGTGCGGTCAAATCAAATCGAAGATTACCCTACCCGAGACTAGAACGAAACATTGTCCTCAATGTTTAAAAGCAATGGTATCAACGAAATCTAAAGCGTTTATTAAGTATGCTCAAAGATAAACGTTAGTCGATAAGATTTCGGATATCGGGTTTCCATCAGCATCGATCATGAAACTCGAGTAGAGAAAATGACAAACTTTGAGCACGAGAGTCTTCATATCGAGAACATCCTAAACACAACATCACAAACAACCAAACACGAGAAATAGAAGAGGCTAACCTTGCGTCACTTATTAGAAAAATAGAAAGAAGATAGAAGGATAAGCATGGGGTGCCTCCCAGCGCGCTATTGTTTTTGGTCACCGAGTCGCTAGCTTGACTCGATCCCGTCCGATTGTCCTAGGGAAAGTTTGAAGATCCGGGACAACCATAGATGGGATGTCCCCTCCAAAATAATGTTTCGCACGATGACCATTCACCTTGAAATTTGGGCCATGGTAGGGCTCTACCATTCCATAGGGAAAACGAAAGCGGTGAATGGTCGGACCAGCGGTTTGAGTTTTGAGAATATCTTCAATCGAGAGTTAAAGGAGAACTTGATCACCAACGTTGGCGGTTTTGATTTTAGCATCATGAATCCTCTTAGTCTTATCTTTTGAAAATCAAAGAATTCTCGTCAGCTTGATCCTAAGCTCATTTAATTCATTCAATTGAACTTTCCATTGATCACCCGCGGTCTTAAGATCAAAGTTGCATGTTTCAAGGCTAGAATGCCTTATGTTCGATTTCGATGGGCAAGTGACAAGCTTTTCCATACACCAACTAAAATGGGGTGCACCCGATGGGTGTCTTGTATATGCGGTCGCGAAATAATGCATCATCTAACTTATCGGCCCATGAAGCTCGATTTTCTCCTACGGTCCTTTATAAAATCCTTTTCAAACCACGATTGGAAACCTCAACTTGTCCTTCGTTTAGGTGATACTCGGTAGAAAGACGATGGGTAACTCCATATTTAGCCATAACTTTAGCGAATTGTTCATTACATAAATGGGTACCACGATCACTGATGATAGCACGAGGTGCTCCGACGGGAAAACAAATTCTTCAAAACTTAACAACCACTCGGTCATTGGTGGGGCGCTTTGCTTCAACCATTTAGACAAATAGTCGGCGGACCCGAGGATATACTTATTACCCTTAGATGATGGAAATGGCCCCATAAAATCGATGCCCCATCACGTCAAAAATCACCAAACTTGAATAGCATTCTGAGGCATTTCATCCTTTTGCGAAATTTTATCTTGACGTTGGCAAGAATCACAAGACTTAACTAAATCATGAGCATCTCGATATATGGTAGGCCATAATCAGGAATCAAAACCTTCTTAGTGTAACTTGCACCATGATGATAGCCTGTGGGTCCGTTATGGCAAGCATTGAGAATATCAAGAGCCTCTTGGCCATGAACATACCGCCGGATTACTTGATCCGCACAAATCTTAAACAAGTAGGGATCGTCCTAGAAATAATGCTTAACATCTTTGAAAAACTTTTCTTCGGTGGGGCGACATCCCTTTCCGATGAAATTGCCGCATGGTAATTTGCAAAGTCGACAAACCATGGGGTGTTTGGTCTTTCTTACATCATCCCAAGTGTCTCAAGAGGAAATGTTTCGTGATCTCCTTTTCTCGAAACACTTTGATGGGGATTGGTCTAGAAATGTGATGGCAAAAGGTTCTCTGCTCCTTTTTGTCAAGAATAGTAACATCAAACTCTTGAAGGAGGAGAACCCACCAGAAATGTCGTTGGCTTGCATCTTGCTTTGCCAAAAGATACTTTAGGCGTAGAATGGTCCGAATACACTATGGATAAGACAAGGTAGGGTCTGAATTTCTCAAAAGCATAAACAACGGCCAATAATTCCTTTTCAGTAGTCGTATAATTGTGTTGGGCCTCGGACAATGTCTTACTCGCATAGTGTATGGGTTGAAAATGTTTTAGATTTACGTTGCCCCAAGATGCCCCAATATGCGTAATCACTTGCATCACACATGAGCTCAAAGGGCAAATCCGGTCGGGGCAACTAAGATCGGTGCTTCAGTTAATTTCTTTTTGAGAAAATTAAATGCTTCAACGCATTCAGTGGTAAAAATAAACGGAGCATCCTTCTCGAGGAGATGGGTCAGAGGGCGGGCTATCTTAGAGAAATCTTGGATGAAACGGCGATAGAAACCGGCATGACCTAAAAAACTCCGAATACCTTTACGGAGTGGGATGAGGGAGTTTAGCTATAACGTCGACTTTAGCTCGGTCGACCTCAATCCCAGATTTTGAAATCTTATGGCCGAGGACAATGCCGTCTCGAACCATGAAATGGCACTTCTCCCAATTCAAGACCAAGTTGGTGTCTTCATACCGTTTGAGCATGTGGTCTAGATGAGAGCGGCAGGAAGTGAAAGAATCTCCATAAACCGAGAAATCGTCCATAAAACTTCCATAGACTTCTCGATCATGTCATGAAAAATAGCCATCATGCACCTTTGGAACGTTCCGGGAGTATTGCATAAACCAAATGGCATTCGTCGGTAAGCAAACGTTCCATAAGGGCACGTGAAAGTCGTGTTCTCTTGATCCTGCGGATCAATCCGAATTTGAAAGAAATAGCGGGAAAAACCATCGAGAAAGCAATAGAACTCATTCCCCGCTAAACGTTCGAGCATCTGATCCATAAAAGGTAGCGGGAAATGATCCTTTCGTGTAGCATCATTCAACTTTCGGTAATCAATACACACCCTCCATCCGGTGGCGAGGCGTGTGGAAATCAATTCATTATCTTCGTTCATAACTACAGTCATTCCACCTTTCTTCGGGACACAATGGATAGGGCTAACCCATGAGCTATCGGAGATTGGATAAATGATTTCGGCATCTAGGAGTTTAAGAACTTCCTTTTTGATAACCTCATGAATTTTCGGATTAACCCTACGTTGTTGTTGAATAACGGGTTTGCAATCGTCTTCCATTAAGATCTTGTGAGTACAAAAACGAGGGTTTATGCCTTTGATATCGGAAATTTGCCAAGCGATGGCACTCTTATGTTTTCGAAGAATATCCAAAAGTGCGGTTTTCTCCTCATCTTTCAAGTTTTTAGCAATGATGACGGGAAACTTGTTCGGTTCTTCAAGAAAAGCGTATTCAAGATGAGGAGGTAAATCCTTGAGCTCGGGCTCCGGAGGTTTTTCGTTAGACGTTTGTACTTCTTTGATTTCTTCAAGTGTAATCTCTTTCGGAGGAAGTGACGGTGATGGATCTTCATTCAACAATTGCTCAAGATAAAGGATATCTCCCTCCGAATCATAAACACCATCATCAATTCCCGGTGGAATCGATTCGTCATTAGCAAGAAACTAATCGATCTCTTCCAAAGTCACCTCCTCGAACGGATTGAGAGGGAAAAGTCGGCAATTATAGGCTCGAGAAGATGGTTCAACATTTGAGTAATGGTGGGATTGCGCCCATAAAATCAAGCTTTTGAGCATAGTCCTCCGTAGCAATATCGAGAACGTCGATTCGATTAATAGAATCATCATCATAATTGGAGGAGTATCTCGAAGGATGGTTAATGTTAAATGAGACGGTTTCCTTATGAGATCGTAAAGTAATTTCTCCTTCATAAACGTTAATCATCGCACGGCCGTTCTTAGAAAGGTCTCCGAGAAGAAGAGGCACTCGGGAATCAGCATCAAAGTCAATGACAACGAAGTCGCGGAAAATGTAGTGGTCCTACTTTCACATAGACATCGGCGATTCCTTTCGAATAGAGGTTGGCGGTCCGCGAGTTCAAGAGTCATCTTAGTAGGAGTGAGATCCGGGAGAGAAAGCTTGTTATAAATCGAGAGAGGCATTAAGTTAATACTCGCACCAAGATCGGCCAAGGCATTTCACAATTCGAGGCTTCAAGGATAAGAAATTTGCCGGGGTCTCCTAACTTTTGGGAAGTTTCTTGAGAACGCAGAGCAATTCTCATTCAACGGTGTTTTGCTATTTGACCAACTTTCCTTATTACTCACTAAATTTTTGATCATGGCGGCAAATTTCGGCATGAGGAGTAAAGCGTCGGTGAAATTGATGTTAAAATTCAAGGATTGAACGATTTCAACAAATTTCTCCATTTGGTTTTCGGTTTGATCACGAATCCTTTGATCTTGAAGTCTAGACGGATAAGGAAGTGAGGGTTTAAAAGTAGTCTTCAGAACATCGGGTTCCGGAATGAATCTGAACGACCAGAGAGGTGGGGCGGGTGCGGGTTGCATTTTCTTCAATAACCACGGGTTCTCGTTCCTCCTCCCTCACAGCGGGTAGGAAGCGATGGTTCATCATAAGCACCACTCCGGTGTGGTTATAGCTTTTAACTCACCCTTCGGGTTGGGAATGGTGTCACTTGGAAGAGATCCCGAACTCGAGGGTTGACTTATCTTACACATAACAGCATTCAACATGTTCTCAAGTTTATTCTGCGAAGCATCAATTTGTTGTTCGAAGTCGAATCTCATTTCTAAACTCATTGCTTTGTCTAGTCAACGAAGATTGAAACTCATTTCTCAAACTTGAAATCTGAGTTTGCATGGTATGGATGGTAGCATTATTGTGTTGAGCGTAATCGTGAATTCATTTGAAGGCAAAGTGAGAGCTTGATAGCTTGAATTTTGATATCCTTGATTGTAATTGACTCCTTGATTAGGGTATTGATTTGGTGGGGCTTTGAATTGGTTTTGAACATTTGGTCCACGAACTTGATTCGATTAAAACGAGTTGATTGTTAGATTGAGAAAATCCGGAGGTCCCATTTGATTACAACACAAGGATTCGGTTCAACTTGAGGGCGGTATTGGTTACCTCGGTTCTGACATTAGCCCGGATTTCCATCGGTGGCGGTACAATTGTAGTAAGCATGCGGGCCACCATAAGTAGTACAAGTCGATTCAGCACGACTTGGCGGTGGAGAAAATTAATCTTAGCGGTCTTAATCTTAACAAAGCACGAATCATATCCGTAAGCTTATCAATCTTAGCCGATTGCTAGAGCGTATTTTCATAAAAGGCGAGGGCGATGGTGTAACACTCACCTTTCGAGGCGTGCCATGATTTGCTACGTGAATACGAACTTTAGATTTGTTCTCAATGTCGACAAGGCATCTCGTTGATCGGTCAACAAATTACCACCACCAGGCGGCATTGAGAGTCTTGATGGATCTCATTCAAACGTTATAAAAGCGTATCAAGTTGGTGTAATTCCGTAAAACCATGATGGGGACATTTCCTAAGCAAATCTTTGAATCGGTCCCATGCCTCACTAAATGATTCATCAAATCTTTATGTGAATTTCGTTATTTCATTTTTTAAGCTTGTTGTTTTAGACGGTGGGAAGAATTCGTTCACAAATTTTGACACTAGATTCTCAGCGTGGTTATCGATGGGGGGTAGTTTTTCGAGCCAAATCGGTGGCCCTCCAGTGAAAATGGGAAGAGTAGTAGCTTGATAGCCTCTTAGGACGTTGGTACTTGATCGTAGACGTGAGCTTGTTGAATCGTCGGATATGAGAGTGAGGATCATCTCTCTCAAATCCGTAAAATGGCTTGCGAAACCAAATTTATCAATCCGTGTTTAAGCTCAAATTTATCGAGCAGCGATTGCGAACGGCGATGGCTTCTCCATAACCCTCGGTGGGTGCTTGGAGTTGCTCTAGCATAGATCGGTTGTCCTCCACCATTTGACGATGGGGAGTCGGATTAGTTCGAATCTCGGGTTAGACTAATGGAGCACGTCTATTCGCCTTCTCGGAATTGTAGCGGCTTCGTATCGATCTGTAGTTATTAGAGCGAGTGCATGCACTTTCAAAAACAAGGCAATTAAAGCGAGCGGTATTCATAAACACGATGAACTTAACCAATAATCCCAAGTGAATAAATCACTTCTATAAGACAAGCGCACAAGGCGGAGCTTTTAGGTCAGCGCGAAGCTTATTAAAAACCTCTTTTGACCGTAATTTAATGTCAGGCCGTCCTTATACCCACCACGCAGTTTGTTTATCAAATAGAAATAAATCGACTCACAAGCGACACAAAGGCAAGTTTTTGATCTTTAGTTAGGGAACTTACTAATGATAACACCTCCGTTGAGAATGTTATATAATTGATGTATTCTATTTAGCTCAAAAACACAAGAGAAAATCTTTTGTATTTTTTTAATATGATATATAAATAAAAGAAAAAGGAAAAATATTTTTTATTTTTTTTTTTATAAAAATAGTAACTTCACAAAGGAAGGATCTCGAGTCACTAATCGTCAAACCTTTACGATATTGTCATGACACAACCTCCCGACAGCGGTAAAATTTGATTCGTTGAGGTTCAGGGGTATGTGTTTATGGATAAAACCACAATATCGATATCAAAAATAACCACAAGGAATGATTTAAAATCCCTTTAGGAAAAAGGATAATGAATCAAAACCGTGAGTGATAGTGATACGGATTAGGAAATTCGAGTCGTTTCCCAACGAGGTGTGAATGGGCAACGTCGTTATTGGTTCGTTATTAAAATGCTCGATGTTTTGGATTTTGGAATTATTAAAACTGGGGAATGGGGAAAGCGATTAAGGAAATTACACTACGGGGGAATCCTAAATACGCGATTTAAAAAGTAATAAACGAAACGAAAATAAAATGCAACTACGTCTATTCTAAGTCCTAAAAATAATCTAAAATTATTTTCTAACTAAAAATGATATTAGAAAATTAACTAAGAATTAAAACTAATTTTTATGATTTTTTCTGGAATTTATTTGAATTAAAACTAATTAAAACTAATTTAAATGCTAAAAATTACAAATTAAACTAGGAAAAATCTGGAAAAATTATTTTTTGCTTTTTATAATTTTCTTAATCTAGGAAAATTGAAAAATAATTTTTTGGAACCTTTTACTGAATTCGTATTAAAAGCTATTTAAAAGTCCTAAAAGAGATTTAAAATAAGAAAAATAGCAAGCAGTCTTTGGAAAAATATGAAAAATTAGGAAAAGTCTAAAATATTATTCTAAATCTATGAAAAATATCAAAACCTATGCTTATGTGAGATAAAACAAGGCTGTAGTGTAAGCGCTTTGAGAATAAGCACTAAACTTAAGCTAATAACACTAAGGATCACAAAATGGGCCGAAGCTAAAGTATGCTAAATTAACTCTAAAACAACTAATTGCAACTACTCCTAACCTCAAATAAGCAAACCACTAAGGATTTGAGCTAATAATCACTTAAACCAAAGCGACCTAAGGACCATCTTTGAGCTTAACCAGCGGCTTATCGGAGAGCTTATGTGAAAAGCAGTCTAGTCCTCAAGACCACCAAAACTACAACTAGACCAATTTTCAGGCTCCAGCTATCAAAAATGAACCTTATGCAAAGGCTGCAAGTTACCTGTGTACACACTCAGTATGCTGAGTGTGAGACAAGGCAAAAACAGCTTAATGAGAAGCTGATTTAGAGCTTAAAGAGATTTACAAAAATTTCACAAAAATCAGTTTCCAATACTTAACCAACTGAACTCAATTATCCCAAAATTTCAATGTCTTTTACTCAAAACTGAATCAAAGAAAAATCCACAAAGTTTGGTAAAAACCTGTTTGAACATTTTTGACTTTTAAGAACAGAAATGAATAATTGACTAAAATGAGATTTGAACTAGAATAGTGAGCTGATAATGATGTTATAAGCTAAAATAAAGCTAAATGATGCTACTCTTATGAATTCTAAACACTAATCAAGCTTTAGAACTTCAAAACTCCAACTGATACACAAATGAAAACTGATTATAAAGGATTTTGACTTTTAGCTCTAATGTGCAAATAACTAACTGAATTAATTATATTATACCTAAATGAGACTGCAGCAACAAGTCCTAACCACTGACTAACCTTTTAACTCAGATTAATAGACAGATCCAAACACCACTTTTCTAACTGTTTTGCAATTTACTAAACTAACTACTTAACTAGCCTACACTATCACTTGCACTGAATCAAAATTATCCTAATAACAGCTAAATGAACAGATCTAAATTATCAAATACCACAGTTTCAAACTTCAGCAGTTATGCAATATTCTTATTTAGAAATGACTTACATGTGGTCCTAGCCACTATGGCTTGTAACAAAGATGAGAGTATCACTATCCTAAATCATAAATTCAACCCAAATCGGATGCAAAACAACCTATCCATCACCATACAGCAACTTAGAACCATGAGAGCAATGACTGAGTTGACTTTTGTTGACCAAGTTGCTTTTGAAGATAGGCGAGTAGAGAAATGAATAAGCACTTGCTAAGCTATGGATAAGCTTATAAGAGCTTATGGTAACCTAAACACAAGTGATTCAGTTAACAAAAGATTTGAGATATTTTTTATTTTTTTAGTATTTTTCTTATTTTTTGTGATTTTTATTTTATAAACCAAATAAGCTGAAAATGAATTAAGATAAGCTAAAATGATTAATAGAATCACTAATAAGCTCTGGAATTAATAAAGCGAGTAATTGAGATTGAGTGAAAACAAAAGCGAAATTACTTCTATTAATAAAACTTGTGATTTAAAAGGCTGAAATTGAAAATACAGAAATGAAAATTAAACATTAAACATGAATAAGCTACTATTAATCTACTCAAATTCTCCTCTGATTACAAGTGTGAATGATGGGGGTATTTATAGCCTAGCTAGAGGTATTGGAAGAATCTGGAAGCTCCAAATGTGTGCTTTCTCTGGATGTTTTGAGCCCTTGGATCAATCCCACATGTCATTCAACAAATCAGAACCCTTGGATTGAATCTTACAGCATCTCGGCCAATCATAGAAGAGTATGAGGTGAGATGACACCGATTAACCCGGCATCCGTGTGTCAGCAATGTCAGTGTGATAGTACAGATTGCCCTAATGATGGTAATTTTAGTCAATTGATCTTAGGGGTGTTTAGGGTTCTTATGCACGGGTTTGTTTGGGGGAAATTAAGCGGGAAAGGTTTTTTTATTTTATTTTGGTTTCGTTGACTCTTTGACCACAAGTTTAGTAAAACCGGGTATAAGTTTGGGTGGACGGGTTGGATAACCGGGTATAATGATAGCAGACTTGGGCTTTATTTTTGGGCCTAAGGTATAATGGACTTAGGATAAATATTGAATCCAATATGCATTTTAGGGACCATAAGTGTACATTACGAAAATCCGAGGGGACCAAAGTTGTAATTCGAAAAAATATCTTTCAAGGGCTAAACTTGTCATTCTCAAATAATCCAAGGGCAGAATTTGCAACTTTTGAATCTCAAGGGTCTAATGCCAAATACTCAAATTTAGGGTGATCTTGACAATTCTTCAAACTTGATTATATCTTTCAAATATCATCCTCTGAGCATAAAATCTTCCACAGAATGCTTAATTCGACCTTGGAACCGACTTTAGCTCTCTTAATCTCGTGCTTTCGGGTTTTAGTGCGATTTGGCTATTTTGTGTGTTTTGTCATATCAGTACTGCACAAACACAAACTCAAGAAAACAACAAATATTAGCAATAAACGGCTCTTTCTTGGTTATTTTGGGTTAGTTTTGATAATGAAAAGATATGTGTTTAAGCACATATCAATTATCTACTGATAAGGTTTTAAAATATACCTTTTTGAGGGGTCGTTTAAGCCCTTATTTAATCACTTTTGTATCCGTTATTACTTAATATCGTTCCTTTTCACTTTTTAGGTATCTTGAAGGCAAAATGCTGGAATGACACTTATTCGGATGAAAAGGCTACTAAAACTGAAGGTGACGGCGTCAGGTGTTATCTGCGACGCCGTCGGACCACTTTAGTGACGGCTCAGTAGCCAAATTGTTTATTTTCAAGTGGCGGCCGGGTTTTAAAAGAGTAGGTCATCGCAACTCAGGCGGCCTAGATTTGATCGAACGACGTCGAGAAGGGGAAGGCGTCACAAGCATAAGGTGATGCCGTCGCCAAGATTAACGTAGCCAAGACGAAACCTAATGGCTGGCGACCACCAGTCACAAATCATAAGGTGACGCCCGTCGCATTTGTAATCCTATATATAGAATCTAATTTTTAGTTTTAGGTGTGTAGTCTTTTGGAGTAAAAACCTAAACCGAACCAAGGCTGTCTTGTACAATATTTTAGGGTTCCATACCATATCTTACATCAAGATAAGTGTTTTACTTCATTAATTCAATTATGTCTTCAATTACTTGTGTGTATGCTTGCATGTTTTCCATGTCCGGCTAATTTACTTGTGTGTTTGCTTAGGGAATATGAAACTTAATTATTGAATATTGATTGGTTGTCTCTTATCTTAATTGTTAATGATCTAGTATTGCAATAGGTCATTCGTTGTGTAGTTAATGCTTGATTAATCTTTGTGAACCTTAGCTTATAATACCTAGAGTCATTGTAGGCTAAACCATCCGAAGAGTACCTTAGAGTTGAGTTTATAAATCCTAGAGATTTTGTAGGCGACAACCTTTGGTAGTTTCAAAGAGATAGGGATAAACGCATACCCTACGACCTTAGACACACAATGCAATTAAGAATAAGGACGTGACAATTCAACCATCAATAGGAGATAATTAAGGAGTAATAAAACCTAAGTAAACACATCTTTAAATCACCATACGAGCACACAATAATTAGACATAGACTACATACATCTTAGATTAGATAATTAGATAAGTAGAAGTAATCGGTAGAAATACCAACCCGCAAATCCAAACCCCGAGATTCATACCTTTCCATTTCCTAAAAAACATAAAAAGATAAAAAAATAATCTTCCTCAACCCCAACCTTAGCGTAGTAACTTCTCACTAGCATTCCTATTCCCCTAGAGAACAATATCAATTCCCGTGGCTTACCCTAATTCTACACTACAACGATTAGGTTCACTGCCTAGGGTGTTGAAAAACTTGCTCGATGAAAAGGAAGTTCCTTTGACCCCGAACGACGCGTGTAGCGTTATCAAGTTTTAGCGGCTAGCTGGCGCCGGGGAATAGAATAGCTAGTTAGTAGTCCACCTCATATAGGTTTCTTTGCTTGATTCCTATCAAGTAAATTTTTCTCATTTTTAGCTTTCTTGTAGTCTATCCCCTTCTTCGTGACCTTTGTTCGTAAACCCCATCATTTTTCATCATGGAAGGTGACAACCCACCACCATTCATCAACCTACCACCCAATGACCGGCCAAGAGCCCGTACTCTTGGTGAATACTCGAGACCAAGCTACCTAGACTATAGAAACACCATTGAGCTTCCCGACCAAGCCCAAACTACGGCCCTGCGATCCACACCATCCGGTTGGTGTAAAACGGATGTGCATTCCATGGACTTCGTTCCGAAGATCCTAATCAGCATCTTAAGGATTTCCTTAAAATTGTCGATTCCATCGACCTCGATGCTACTACTCGGGAGACCACGCGTCTGCGTCTCTTCCATTTCTCTCTACGGGGACCAAGCTAGTAATTTGCTTAAGCTTTACTTCCGCTGGCTCCATCTCAAGTTGGGATGATCTCACCTCTCGCTTCCTTGCTTAATTTTGAGAACTACAAAGCTTAGGAATGATATCTTGATGTTCCAACAACGTCAAGGTGAATATCTCTACGAAGCATGGACTCGATTCAAGGACTTACTTCATAAAGTCCAACTCTTCTATATGATCATGTCAACTTCCCCACCAAGCGATCCATTCAATTGCCGTGCGCGGTGGAAAACTTAGTGATCTCAACGCGGAAGAATCATGGGGTATAATAGAGGACCTTGCTCTCTATGACAACGAAAGTTTGAATGACCCTCGTGAGTTGCCCAAAACCGTTAAGGCAATCTCCTTGCCTCCCATTGACTCACAATCTTCCGACCGTAGGATGCTTGAGCTTGAAGATCAAGTTAAATTCCTAATGAGCTCCTACGAAAATCCTAAGTCTTCACATCAAGTGCATAAAATCACTCTACCTTGTGAGTTATGTAGTGGTCCTCATGACACTCGTGATTGCACAAGACTCCCCGAACAAGCTTTTGCGGACTACGCATCCACGCGTACCGACGGAGCGGGAGAGAAGTGGTACACTTTCAAGCACATATCAATTATCTACTGATAAGGTTTTAAAATATGTGTTTAAGCACATATCAATTATCTACTGATAAGTTTTTAAAATATACCTTTTTGAGGGGTCGTTTAAGCCCTTATTTAATCACTTTTGTATCCGTTATTACTTAATATCGTTCCTTTTCACTTTTTAGGTATCTTGAAGGCAAAATGCTGGAATGACACTTATTCGGATGAAAAGGCTACTAAAACTGAAGGTGACGGCGTCAGGTGTTATCTGCGACGCCGTCGGACCACTTTAGTGACGGCTCAGTAGCCAAATTGTTTATTTTCAAGTGACGCTTCGGGTTTTAAAAGAGTAGGTCATCGCGAACTCGGACGACCTAGATTTGATCCGACGACGTATTCGAGGCTGAAGGGGAAGGCGTCACAAGCATAAGGTGACGCCGTCGCAAGATTAACGTAGCCAAGACGAAACCCTAATGACGGCGACCCGACGGAGTCACAAATCATAAGGTGACGCCGTCGCATTTGTAATCCTATATATAGAATCCGAATTTTTAGTTTTCAGTGTGTAGTCTTTTGGAGTAAAACCTAAACCGAACCAAGGCTGTCTTGTACAATATTTTAGGGTTCCATACCATATCTTACATCAAGATAAGTGTTTTACTTCATTAATTCAATTATGTCTTCAATTACTTGTGTGTATGCTTGCATGTTTTCCATGTCCGGCTAATTTACTTGTGTGTTTGCTTAGGGAATATGAAACTTAATTATTGAATATTGATTGGTTGTCTCTTATCTTAATTGTTAATGATCTAGTATTGCAATAGGTCATTCGTTGTGTAGTTAATGCTTGATTAATCTTTGTGAACCTTAGCTTATAATACCTAGAGTCATTGTAGGCTAAACCATCCGAAGAGTACCTTAGAGTTGAGTTTATAAATCCTAGAGATTTTGTAGGCGATAACCTTTGGTAGTTTCAAAGAGATAGGGATAAACGCATACCCTACGACCTTAGACACACAACGCAATTAAGAATAAGGACGTGACAATTCAACCATCAATAGGAGATAATTAAGGAGTAATAAAACCTAAGTAAACACATCTTTAAATCACCATACGAGCACACAATAATTAGACATAGACTACATACATCTTAGATTAGATAATTAGATAAGTAGAAGTAATCGGTAGAAATACCAACCCGCAAATCCAAACCCCGAGATTCATACCTTTCCATTTCCTAAAAAACATAAAAAGATAAAAAAATAATCTTCCTCAACCCCAACCTTAGCGTAGTAACTTCTCACTAGCATTCCTATTCCCCTAGAGAACAATATCAATTCCCGTGGCTTACCCTAATTCTACACTACAACGATTAGGTTCACTGCCTAGGGTGTTGAAAAACTTGCTCGATGAAAAGAAAGTTCCTTTGACCCAACGAGCGGCGTGTAGCGTTATCAAGATTTTTGGCGCTGCCGGGGAATAGAATAGCTAGTTAGTAGTCCACCTCGTATAGGTTTCTTTGCTTGATTCCTATCAAGTAAATTTTTCTCATTTTTTAGCTTTCTCGTAGTCTATCCCCCTTCTTCGTGACCTTTGTTCGTAAACCCCATCATTTTTCATCATGGAAGGTGACAACCCACCACCATTCATCAACCTACCACCCAATGACCGGCCAAGAGCCCGTACTCTTGGTGAATACTCGAGACCAAGCTACCTAGACTATAGAAACACCATTGAGCTTCCCGACCAAGCCCAAACTACGGCCCTGCGATCCACACCATCCGGTTGGTGTAAAACGGATGTGCATTCCATGGACTTCGTTCCGAAGATCCTAATCAGCATCTTAAGGATTTCCTTAAAATTGTCGATTCCATCGACCTCGATGCTACTACTCGGGAGACCACGCGTCTGCGTCTCTTCCAATTCTCTCTACGGGACCAAGCTAGTAATTTGCTTAAGCGACTTCCCGCTGGCTCCATCTCAAGTTGGGATGATCTCACCTCTCGCTTCCTTGCTTAATTTTGAGAACTACAAAGCTTAGGAATGATATCTTGATGTTCCAACAACGTCAAGGTGAATATCTCTACGAAGCATGGACTCGATTCAAGGACTTACTTCATAAAGTCCAACTCTTCTATATGATCATGTCAACTTCCCCACCAAGCGATCCATTGACCAAGCGGCCGGTGGAAAACTTAGTGATCTCACCGCGGAAGAATCATGGGGTATAATAGAGGACCTTTCTCTCTATGACAACGAAAGTTGGAATGACCCTCGTGAGTTGCCCAAAACCGTTAAGGCAATCTCCTTGCCTCCCATTGACTCACAATCTTCCGACTGTAGGATGCTTGAGCTTGAAGATCAAGTTAAATTCCTAATGAGCTCCTACGAAAATCCTAAGTCTTCACATCAAGTGCATAAAATCACTCTACCTTGTGAGTTATGTAGTGGTCCTCATGACACTCGTGATTGCACAAGACTCCCCGAACAAGCTTTTGTGGACTACGCATCCACGCGATACCACGGAGCGGGAGAGAAGTGGTACACTTTCAAGCCCGAACAAAACAACTTAGGAAACTCTTACAACCCCTCATGGAGAAATCACCCTAACCTTAAGTGGAACCAAAACTCAAGCACACCCCAAAGCTCACCTAGTCCACCTAATAGGTTCAATCCTCCAAGCACCGGGAACACTAGTCTTGAGGTAATTGCATCTAGATTCATGTCATCTCAAGAAACTCGATTGACTAAGCTTGAAGCCGATTTTAAGCGAAGACAAAGCGAGATGACAAACAAGCTTGATGCCCTCTTAAAAGCCTATGACCAGGAAATTGGAGCACTCCCAAGTGATACTATAAAGAACCCAAAAGTGAGTTCGATCTCATCGAATTCATGTTCTTGTTCACTCACGAGATAACATTATTCGAAATGCTATCAACAAAGCAACCCAAAATGAGGTACCAAGGCCCCACACCATTGGTAGAACCTACTCTTAAGAAACCCATCAACCAAGAACCCAAACCTAATCTAGAAGAGGAGTACAAGGAGCTCCATCAAGAAAAACCGGTTCTTGAAGTCTTAGCTCATGCACCTTATTATAATGCTTTAAAAGAAAAATATGAGTTAGAACTTAAACTTGGAAAACATGGGTCCGCTTTTGTGTGAAATAATCTACCTAAGAAGTTAGACGATCCCGGGCTATTTACTCTTCCGTGTAGGCTTGGAACTTCCAAACCTCTCTATGCTCTAGCCGACTTAGGATCATGCATCAATCTTGTTCCGTTGTCCCTCCATAGAAGCCTTAACTTAGGTAAGATAGAACCAACCGAAACTATCTTAGGTCTAGCGGACGGTAGTATTGCATATCCCGTAGGGATAATAAAAGACATGGTAGTACACGTAGGAGAATTGACTCTTTTGGCTGATTTCCATGTGCTAGACATGAATAAGGACCCGACATGCCCATTGCTAGTAGGAAGAGGATTCTTAGCTACCGCTAGTGCCATCATTGATTGTAAGATGTCCAAAATAGTGGTAGGAGAGGGTAGTGCTAGGTCAATTTAGATGTCAAAAAGCATACATACTACAAAGAAGAGGAAATCCCACATGAGATTAGGTTGGATAGAACACCATCTATATATGGACCTTGGTTAGATAAGAACTTCGTAGGTCCCCAACGACCTTTCTACCTAGATGAAGCCTTTGCTAGTAAAGCAACTTTCCATGAAAAAGAAATGGCTTGGGACATGGAAGTGAACCTGCTCGAGGACTTAGTATTTAGAAAGATGATCGAAGTTCCTAGGAAGCCACAACCTTGTCATGAATAAAGGAAAGTTGAGAGCGATGAGCCTAAACATAAATGGAATTGGGATAGACGCCTAGTGATGGTAATGGAGAGTGGCACATTAGGATAACGATCTATGATCCCGATGGAGAGAAGTTTGAAAAAGCATATCAACCAAACGTACTACTAGGAACTTAAATGATAAGTTTGATCCTTATGACATTGTTAAGGATAGGCTTACTTATATCGGTACGTAGGGGCACGACTTCGAGTCTAGCTACAAGACTCATAAATAAAGAAAAGCGCTTCGTGGGAGGCAACACATGCTTAATTGTTTGCTTGTTTGTGTCATATATCTATTATTGATTGTTTATTCTCATGTTTAAATTTGTAAAAATGCTTTATTTTGTCTTTAACCTCGTCTTAATTACATATAAAGGTATTTTACATAAGGGATAAGTGTAGGGAGAATTACACACGTTTTCAAAAGAAACGTAAACATGAGAATTTCAATTAATTAAAAGATATATATGTGTGTTTGTTCGAATCAAATGCTTGTATCGAGTCATAATGGATGTTTTGTAGGAAATTTTTTCAAATTCTAAAGATGTAAATTTTCCAGAATTTTTTCCAGAAAATCAGACCGCTTTTGTCAGATAACTGACGCGGCCAGATCAAGAACCGACAGCGTCAGGAAGGAGCAAAATCACTGTTACTTTTTCTCGTTTTCTCGAGTACTTATAATTTTTAGAATTTTCCAGGTCTTAATTTTCCAGAAATTCTGTAAACATCCATTTCACAAGCATTATATCCTAGTTTAGTAGAGTCCTATATATATTATTACCGCCGATTTTACGTGAAGGTTTCTTTTGTTTTCTTCAAGTGTGTTTAATTTACCCGAAGAAGATACATAAGATGAGAAGGAGCTTTTCTCAAACGTTCTTCTTGAAGAAAATGTAACCACCACTTTAATCGGATCCTACCGAAGCTAATCGGGAGTACTAGTTTCTTTCATCTTTTATTACCTTCCATTATCATAACTTTGATACTTTCGGGAACATTGGGGACAATGTTCAGTTTAAGTGTAGGGAGGGAAAATAAAACGGGAACTTTGAAACTATGCTTATCCTTGAATATTTGCTTTGTCCAAATGCATTTATGTAATAAACCATGAGAACATGTCAGTTAGGGTAATTTTGGCACCAAATTTAAAATTTTTCATGACATATAGGAGTGGGCCATTTGTCTTAACAAAAGCGTCTCATGGATAGGAAATTATATGACTAGCACAAAAACCCTTTACCACTTAAATTCCATCCAAAATGTGAGGATCGCTCTTAGATTAGTAGGAATTAAAGCATTCATCTTTAATGCTTAGTGTGTAAACCGGTAGTATAATAGATTCTAGAACTTGTTTTGTGATGCATCCCGAGATTGCTAGTAAGACTACACTTGTGTAGTTAGGAATAACTAAATGATAAGAGGCATTAGGATAACCCTTGTTTGATACCCGTAATATAATTACTTCTTCCACATCGGTTGAGTAATTCCCCCACACCTTTGAGTTGTACTCATCTTTAGTACACGATACCCCTAGTTAACTCCTCTGAGCCTATCCTTTTCGGCGTTCTCGTGATTTTGGTTTTCCGAATATCAATGAAGAGCATTGTTTACACCCCACCTCCAAATATACACCCAAATCGCCTTAGCCACCCCTGCATGCACTCACTTTTAGTGCATTATTGTTATCACCCTAAACCCTTAGTTCAATTATCTAGTTGCTTGCATAAGTTGCTAAGTCGAGTCATATCCTTTGTACATAGTTTTGGGACGATTGGGACTCATTGGAAAAGTTAAAGTTTATGAAATGACGGGAAGGGAACGTTAAATTCAAATTCCCTTTATTTGCGTAATAACGTACTCCAAGTGTTTTGATCTTTTCAATTCGGGTCATATTAGTGTTAGAGTAATAAAAAAACTCAAGTGTATGGATGTGCCTATAAATCCCTATCATTTTGATGTTACCGTAGAGGATGGTAGAGTAAAAGTGTATGAAAAAAAATCAAAAAAAAAATAGAAAAAGAGAAAAGAAAAAAAAATAGAGTGTTAAAAAAAACAAAAACAAAAAAAACACACGGACTACCATCCTACATCTATCTTTAAATTCATGTGTGTTTATTTCAGTTATCTAGAGTCTAGAGTGTCGAGTCTTGGCTTAGCAACGCCATTCTTCTCATGTTTGTAACATAAAGATTTTTGACTTGCCACCACTAAATAGCCTATCCCACCAAACCCTTTGTTTCCTACCGTAAGCCTAACATTACAACCCTTTAAAAGACCTCTTTGATAGTCTTTCCTAGGTGCTTACGCCAAAGCGATGGAGGTTTGATCTAGTCTCAAGCCTATGGTAATCTATGTACTAGGACCGTTAATGAGTGTTTATCTTCCATTTCCAACTTGTTATATTTCATATACACCCGAGAGATGTGAGTATCCAAACACCCCATGTGAGGTGCTAGTATGTAATTTTCGTGCTTGTTATGACTTTTGCGGGGCTTATATGTGTTATGGATTGTTCTAAACTAATGCTTCATGACCCTTAAGTTATAAATTAATTGGTAAAAGCACATTTGCTTGAGGACAAGCAAATACCAAGTGTAGGGATATTTGATAAGGTTTTAAAATGTACCTTTTTGAGGGGTCGTTTAAGCCCTTATTTGATCACTTTTGTATCCGTCATTACTTAATATTGTTCCTTTTAACTTTTAGGTATCTTGAAGGCAAAATGTGGAATGACACTTATTCGGACGAAAAGACGCTAATATACAAGAAATGGCCAAAGTCAAGAATCGAGACACTCAGGCGCTAAATCGAAGGTAACGGCGCCGTGTTATTTCGACCCGCCGGACCACTTTTGTGACGGCCAGTAGCCAAATTGCTTATTTTCAAGTGACGGCCAGTGTTTTAAAAGAGTAGGTCGTCGCAACTCCGACGCCTAGATTTGATCCAGACGACGTCGAGACTGAAGGGGATCACAAGCATAAGGTGACGCGTCGCAGACTAACGTGGCCAAGACAAACCCTAATGACGGCGACCGACGGCCACAAATCATAAGGTGACGCCGTCGCATTTGTAATCCTATATATAGAATCCGAATTTTTAGTTTTCAGTGTGTAGTCTTTGGAGTAAAAACTAAACCGAACCAAGGCTGTCTTGTACAGTATTTTAGGGTTCCATACCCTATCTGTATAGCCAGAACTTTACCGATGGGCAAAATATGATAATTTTAGAAACTACATTAAAATTGGTCCGTTAGGGGTCAAATTACAAAAATAGCCGAAAATTTTGAAAAATTTACAATTTTTTGCCGGGGGTCACATGACCCCCTGACCCCCTCGCTCAACCCTATCTTACATCAAGATAAGTGTTTTACTTCATTAATTCAATTATGTCTTCAATTACTTGTGTGTATGCTTGCATGTTTTCCATGTCCGGCTAATTTACTTATATGTTTGCTTAGGGAATATGAAACTTAATTATTGAATATTGATTGGTTGTCTTTATCTTAATTGTTACTGATCTAGTATTGCGATAGGTCATTCGTTGTGTAGTTAATGCTTGATTAATCTTTATGAACCTTAGCTTATAATACCTAGAGTCATTGTAGGCTAAACCATCCCAAGAGTACCTTAGAGTTGAGTTTATAAATCCTAGAGATTTTGTAGGCGATAACCTTTGGTAGTTTCAAAGAGATAGGATAAACGATACCCTACGACCTTAGACACACAACGCGATTAAGAATAAGGACGTGACAATTCAACCATCAATAGGAGATATTTAGGAGTAATAAAACCTAAGTAAACACATCTTTAAATCATCATACGAGCACACAATAATTAGACATAGACTACTACACCTTAGTTTAGATAATTAGATAAGTAGAAGTATCGGGTAGAAATACCAACCCCAAATCCAAACCCCGAGATTCGTACCTTTCCATTTCCTAAAAAACATAAAAAAGATATAAAATAATCTTCCTCAACCCCAACCTTAGCGTAGTAACTTCTCACTAGCATTCCTATTCCCCTAGAGAACGATATCAATTCCCGTGGCTTACCCTAATACTACACTACAGCGATTAGGTTCACTGCCTAGGGTGTTGAAAAACTTGCTCGACGAAAAGGAAGTTCCTTTGACCCCGAACGACGCGTGTAGCGTTATCATCTACCAATCCCATGGTGTATTTGTGTTCAACTAAGAAAGTCTTAATGATCGTACCAAGCTTGGTGCTTGCTTAAGTCCGTATAATGACTTTTTAAGTTTGAAAACATGACGAGGTTTTTCAAAGTCGGTGAATCCGGGAGGTTGTGCGACATATACTTCTTCGTTAATGAACCCATTTATAAATTCACTTTTAACATCCATTTGGAATAATTTAAAGTCATGAGCGCATGCATACGCAAGTAAGATTCTAATAGACTCAAGCCTAGCTATCGGTGCATAAGTTTCGTCGTAATCAATTCCTTTTTGTTGATTATAGCCTTGTGCTACAAGCCTAGCTTTGTTTCTAAACACTACAACGTTGCCTCCATTTTATTTCGAAAAACCCATTTTGTTCCAATTATAGTTTGATTTTTAGGTTTTGAAACTAATTTCCAAACATCATTTCTAACAAATTGGTTTAGCTCTTCTTGCATAGCAATTACCCAAGATTCGTCTTTTATTACTTCGTTTATGTTTTTTGGTTCAACGGATGACACAAAACAAAAGTAGTTACTTTGATTTTGGGCTTGTGATCTTAGTGTTCTTTGGTTTAATTGTCCTATGACCTTTTCTAAGGGGTGACTTTTGGATTCTTTGATATTTATAATTTTTTTTTATTTAATGGTTCATCTTCCTTGTCATTATCATTAATTTCTTGACTTTCAACAAGTTGACTTTCAACTAAGTCATCATCTACCAAAGGTGATGTCTTAGAGGGAGGTGGACTTTCGTCGAATGTTATGTTCAACGATTCCTCGACTCTCATTGTTTCTTTGTTGAAAACTATGTATGCTTTGCTAGTTTGTGAGTAACCAAGAAACACACCTTCATAAGACTCTTGGTCAAATTTGGTGAGATAGTCTTTGATATTTAGAATGAAACATTTACATCCAAATACTCTAGAATATCCTAAAGTAGGCTTTTTGCCTTTATATATTTCATAAGGTGTTTCGTTCAAGAAAGGACGTATTAAAACTCTATTTAAAATATATGTGGAAGTGTCAACGGTGTTACACCAAAACTTTTGAGGTATGTTTTGTTCATTAAGCATTGTTCTACTCATTTCTTAAATAGTTCTATTCTTAGGTTCTACAACCCCATTAGATTGGGGTGTTCGAGGAGCCGAGAAGTTATGTGTTATACCATTTGTATCACAAAAGTTTTCAAATTGTGTTTCATTGTCGAACTCGCGACCATGATCTGTTCGGATCGACACAATGTTAACACCTAGTTGATTTTGAATTTTCTTACTAAGTATTACAAATTTATCAAAGGCTTTCTTTTAGTTTTCAAAAACATTGTCCAAGTGAACCTTGAGTAATCATCTACTATGACTAAAGTGTAGAGGTTGCCTCCATAACTTCTTATAGTAGATAGGACCAAAAAAGTCCATATGCAAAAGCTCTAGACACTTAGATGTGGAAAACATGTTTTTAGCCTTATGGGTACTATGAATTTGTTTACCAATTTTGCAAGCATCGCAAAAGTGTTGGTCATATTTCAATTTGGGTAGGTTTCTAACTAGCTCTTTTGAGGATAGGTTTTCAATGAGTCTCATACTAGCATGACCTAATCGTCTATGCCAAAGAATAGAGTTATCATCTAAGGTTGTTAGTCAAAGTTTGTCTTTAGATTTTCTATCTATATTCATGACATATATATTATTTTTCCTAACTCCTTTAGCTATGGTGATACCATCTTTTAGTATTTTACTACCATTTTTTTCAAATAGTACTTTATACTTTTTATCACATAGTTGGCTAATACTAAGTAGATTAAATCCTAAACTATCAACATGAGCAACATTTTCAATAGTTAAGGAGTTATGAGTGATCATACCTTTGCCAATGATTTTGCTTTTGAGATTGCTACCAAAAGTAACATTGCCTCCGTCATACTCTTGGTATGTTGAGAAGAGGCTTTTGTTACCCGTCATGCGTCTTGAGCATCCACTATCTTTTATCCATTCATCAGGTTCTAAGCCAACTTTCAAGCATACCTATGACACAAATAACTCAAGCGTTTGGTCCCCAATATCTCATGGGTCCGTTTGGGTTAAACACACCATTTACTTGGTTCATGTATGGAAATGATGGGTAAGGGTTCCATGGCATGTAATTTTTAGTTTGATATGGTCTAGGTAGTTTTATTCCAACCTGTGTGTTGATAGTTGGGTTGTATGTTGTAGTTGCTTTTGGGAATGGGGCGTTTGGCAAAAGGTGTTTTAGGCCATTGTTGAGTAGTTTTAGATCTAAATTCATTTTTAGCAAGTCCTACTCCTAATGTAATAGCAGGTTTTAGTTTAACAACATCCTTAGATTTCTTAGTTACCTTGATAAATCAACTACTACGTCCGTTTTGCAAACCCGCTGTCCTACCGCAGACACCACGGAACCAATTTTTCAACGGACGGAACCAAAATTTTGGGTCTGTCTGTCCGTGTTGTATGTTGCAGGTACAGTGTTTGTTTTTTTTCGGCCGTTTTGGTGTAACTACTTGGAATCATTACTTCATTACAACCTAATCCACTTGTATTTCCTGGTACTTTTTGAATTCTTACTATTTCATCAGCACAAGAAATGTTTTTGTTAAATCTTTTAAATTTAGAGTTATGTTCGATGAGAACTTCTTGTGTGAGTTTTAGCTTTTCTATTTCAAGACTAAACTGCTAACGTGATTTACAACCATCGTCATTAGCCTTGTCTTTTTCTAATCGTTTTGCTTTTTCTTTTAGCTCATAAACTTCGTTTTTTAAAAATTCCTTTTTGGTTTTTAAAAACTTGATTTTTGTTATGATTTTTAAGCTAAGCTCACACAATTGATTATATTATTTTTGCAAAGTGTCATCATCAATAGAAGAGTAAGATGGGTCGGAATGTACCTCATTTGATTCATGTGCCATGAGAGCGATCTCATCCTTACTTGATTCTTCATCATCATCACTTTCACTCCAAGCACCGCTTACAAAAGCTCATTGATTTTTGCTTTTAAGTGGCTTGGGTCAATCTCCTATTACATGACTTGTATCACCGCATCTAAAGCACTTCTTTTCACCTTTTGCCTTTTTGTCATCTCGGTCTTTCCGAATGACTTTTTCATCTCGGTGTTACCTTACGAACCTTCCTCTTCTTCTAATTTTTTTTTAAATCTCTTATGGCCATGGCATACTCCTCATCTTCACTATCCGAGCAAGATTCTTCATCATCACTAGATTCCGTTCTTGCCTTTAGACCAACGGATTTGACTTTTCTCTTTTCCTTTGTTGATCTCCGAATCTTTTTCCATCACCATTTCGTGTACTTTGAGATTTCCAATTAGCTCGTCAAGTGACATTATTGAAAGATCTTTTAATTCCTCAATAGCCGTCACTTTTGCTCTCCACTTCGGATGGAGTGCTCTAAGAAATTTCCTAACAAAGTTCTTACTACGAAAAGTTTCATCAAGTGCTTTAAGTAATAATAGTATTGAAGCTAGCAAATCCACAATCAATGGTTTCATCTTCAGGGATAACAAATTGTTCATATTGTTGAACAAAAAGATCAATTTTGTTATCCTTGACTTATGAATTCCCTTGATGTGTAATAATTAAAGATTCCCAAATATCTTTGGCGGTTTCACACATAAAAATTATTTCATATTCTTTTCTTGGCAAAGCATTATAAAGCATCATTTTAGCTTCATCATTTTTGGCTATTAATTTTTTTTGTTCATCGCTTGAAATATCTTTTGTTGTAGGATTAAAGTCACCTTTAATAATAACAAACCAAAGATCTATATCTTTTGATTTTACATATGTTTCAAAACGGTTTTTCCAATAGATAAATCCATTGGTTTCAAATGGTGTTGGTCTTTGCATAGATTGCCCTTCTTTAAAATTTTCATAATCCATGGATCGTTTCAAGTTTATAAAATACAATATATTTTAGAAATTCATGAGCAACGAGGCTCAAAATTCGATTGGAAAACTAGAATGGGGTTGAATAGTTTTAACGTTTAAAATCTTTATTTGAAACTTAATTGTAAGATCAATTGATATTGATCAAAGATATGTTAGTGAAGAATAATATGCAAGTAATATATAATAAGTAAATAAGGAAAGAAACAATCAAACCACGACAAGTTTTTTATAGTGGTTCGGTCTACAAGGACTCTTTTTCCTTGCCCCACTCCATTCCCCGAGTCTCCAACTCGAGAGTTATCTTCACTAATCAACAAGCTCCTTTAACCGGCGGAGAAAACCTTTACACGTCGCTTACACAATATTTCTGACACAAATCTAGATATCGAGTTCTTTTACAAGGGTACAACCACTCCCACACGCTATGTATTTTGAGGACTAAAATACTAACCACTCATACTCAGAGGTTTAAAATGGTTTGATACAACAATGATGTATGAACAATACTAGATCACACAACAACAAAACAAACAAGCCTTCCAACTATATGTTGAAGCTTGATTATGCCTTGATCTTCTTTGCTACAAAAATATGATCACTAGAATGAAATGAAATTGAGTTAGATGTAATAGAATGAGAGAATGTGTGTGTTTTATGCTAAGAATGGATGAGAAAAAAACTTGGGCTGGCTTGCTATTTATAGTCCAAATGAACAGCAATGGCCACGGACCACGGAACCAAAAAAAAGGGTTCTGCCCTTGTTATTTTTTGGTTCTGTTGGTTTGACAGTAAAGATCACCCAAATCTAACCAAGATCATATAAGATATGTGGAGTCCAAATCTAAACAAAATATTCTATAAAATCTTCTAAAGATTTCCAATGCAAGCCATGATGTAATATGTTGTTTTCTATTTTTAGAATTAATATGTTAAAAGTAAATACATATGTAATGTTGTGTTTAAGAAACTAAAACATACTTGTTCTAAAAATGTTGATGCACATTATGGTTTAGAAAGATATCAAAGTTAATTGATACATAACTAATTAAAATGTGATAAGATGTAAATGCTTAAGTGATGAAGACTTTATTTAAGGAAAGCTTGTTTTAATATCTATTAATCTTGACAAGCTTTATACTTACAAAAATGAAATTTACTTTTGTCGTTAACAAAACTAGGTAAAGATCATAAAATATAAATAACGTTTAATGAAGATGTTTGTATTAACAATATGTAATCTTCCAATATAACTCAAATACCTCTAATCAGTATACTATAAGATATGGACATCCATATTATAATTATCAATAACACTCCCCTTGAATGTCCATTTGAGGATTATGCCTCGTTAAAACCTTACTAGACAAAACCCAATGGGACAAAAATCTAGTGAAGGGAAAAAAATACATAATTCCTTTATACTGGATGTTGCCTTATTAAAACCTTGCCCAAAACCCTATGGGGACAAAACATGGTCAAAGGAAAAAGAGTACAACGCGTATTTTCTCCTCCCCGATGATCACATCACTTAAACTCATTGAATCAGTCAAATGCACTATAAAGTGTCTCGATAGAATCACATGAATAAATATTCTCTACATGTTGTTCGCATATCCGATTTAAGGATTAAGATATGTCATACATCTCATTCAAGTACATTCTTGTACTTCACATATACACATTTGATTATGACACATTTAAATCAATATTGTTATCATCATCTTTATAAATTAAAGGCTATTCTTCATCATGTGACCTCATAAACATGAGCGTCATTTATCCATATAAATATATGTAGCATCTTTCTTTAGCTTTCATGATTCACAATGATTTCATCTTCAAGATGTTCAAATCATAAGCTGAGAAAAATTGTGTCTTTTGTTACAAATTTAGCTTTTATAAATTCATTTGCCTTTATAATCATAAAATCCAACTGTATGAAACTTAAACAATATTCATTTCTAGATCCCTTTATAAAGTTTCATGGGTAAACATAAATCTTTATTTGGCACAATACTATACACTAAGGCAATTATTAAACATATGCCAAAAACATGATTAATTTAATACAATCAAGTAGTGTTATCGAAAACTTCTCTTATATGCTCTATAAGAATCTCTAGCATGCTTCATGCATTTTATATTCTATAATAAAATCTCACATGAGCTTTATTCATTTATCATTTAGACGTATATCAATTACTTTTTATTTTGCCAGACTTACTAAATACATTATTGGATCCACCACATGTGAACATGTATATGCATGATCATTTACAAGTCTTTGAGAGAATATGTGTGTGCCATCACTTATAACTTATTCATAATTTAATTTCACTTTCTCATAAAGACTTATTCATATCCAATAATTTTGCACATTCATATGTACGGACTTCAAGTCCCAATAATCATGTTTCATCACAAGAGATTTCAAACTTTCATTAGTTCTTTGGGTCTTTACATCTTTTGGCCATTCATTTATACATCTCACTCTGATGTATCCTTCCATAATCCTCACCATGATTATAGAGCTATCTTATTTATTTACAAAATCATATATAATTTTGATTCCACACATTACTAGACATTATATTATATCAATTATTGAGATCTCATAGTTAACCTTCATGTCTAGTGTCTCTTTAGGAGACTATTATGGGTCTTTATTACCCGATTCAGCCATCTTAGTTTTCATGCTCCATTTATCTTTTCATTCGAGGACTTTTATATGGAATCGATTAGTCTATCACGTTGCATACGTGCCATAGACTTACTACCAATCATTGGTTATTATGTTGGGACATACATTATAATTGGAGCACTAGCAGCGTATATATGATCTAGTCACTTCTTTAGGTCACTAACACGTTATCATAATTCATTTCAAATTTCTAGCTGCTCATTCTCCCCCTAAATGAATTATCAATTTCAACATCTCAAGTTTGTGTGCGTTGTGGTGTATTTACAATACAAGTTTCACACAATTACAGAAAACTTTATATGGGAAAAATATGGTTCGTGACTAAAATCATTCTATTGGGGATGATTCATTATAGATTAATGGCAAGATGCGAATTTCATATGTTATAACAAGCTCCATAGACTAAATTTTTTTTGTTCTCATAATATTATTGGCTTTGCAATCAACTGAAGAGGTTTTATAAACGTTTCAACAAAAGTAATTCGCGTATGAACTTGGGCTACTTTTAATTTCAACACTTATTCCAATAAGCTCCCAATACTTGAACGTATTCACCACCATTTGTAATAATATGATTTGAAAAACCATGCTCACATTTTATAAGTCGAGCCACCAATCACGCTAACCTTAGGTTGTGTATTTGATGATCATTTTGACGATGCATCGATTTTAAAACTCAAATGATCGACATGGTGGATGTATAGGCCTACTTACATCCCACTTATATTTTTTCCAAATTTATATGACAAAGTCCTTACTTAACTGAGTGGTGATACATGAACAATGCACTTTCATTTTGAACAATAAAAATAATCAATCACAAAGAACTCATGGTTCTTGTATATAGTTCGCATCATCCTTGATCCGAACGGTCCAACCGTCATGCCAATAAATAATCTTGGCTCATAAACTCTAGTTTATGACCACATCTGCTTCGATTGCACTTGACTTATTTCTAAAAATCAAATAATATGGAGAACATATATATGAGCTCTCTCATAGCTTTTACATAGTACTAATGTGATACTCCATTAGCCTATAGCATCATTAAACAAGAAACACGTCTTTTGTACAAGTGAACTTACACAATTTTCTAAACGCGTATATACAAAAAATTATTCATTAAAAGGTCTCATAAGCAAATAAAACCACATAATAAATAAAGCAAACATTCATTACAACTCAATAACATTATTAAAGTCATGACATTTTATTTAATGAGACAAAGTTAATAATACTTCTCTGTAGCAAGAAATGTCAATTCAAAGAAAAAAATCCTCATAAGTAACCTTATTTTCACATAAATGAATTACTAAGTAACCAATTAGCCTAGTTTATTCATCAACTTAAAATCTTGCAACAATAGGTGATATCATTCATGTCTATTTATAGAGGGTACCAAAGCATTTTGGTAAAATTATCACAAATAAACAGCTTAGCGATTGTTTTACTAGATGCATTAATTATTCACTTTGTTAATTATGTGTTAATGACAATTTTCACATATGTAAGATTTTATGTTTGTGGAATCAACTCAAATAACACCAACTTCGATTAGCTCACCGGTATAGGCAGACCATATATGACTTTAATGCATATCAATGTAAATATTAGATGCTAATTGTTGTCGGACTTTACATAGTTTAACTAAAGCAAGTTGACGATCATGCAAATATAAGAGCATATAGGCAAAATTTGACGTCATAGATGACTTTATAAAACAAGTTATATACCAAATTATACTTCATCAAGAGAATGAAGATCTCAATACAACATCACATCTCTGGTCAAAATGATATAAGCTTTTTTATAATTTTCACATAGTTTAATATAATATTGGCATTATCCTATAACATTATCAAATACTTAATAAAGTATGATCTATACATAATCAATTAATTAGGGCCCGTTTGGTTGATGACTTTTGGATTTGAATTTGGGATTGATGGTAAATTTATTTGTTTGGTTGAAGAGGAAGGGATTTGAAAGTGGGATTGAACTCCACGTTTGAGGGCATACTCAAATCATGCCTGCTACCCTTGGTTTTCTGACAAAAAACACTGTTTAACTTTCTATTTCTTTTTTTATTTTTCTTCAATTGATTGTATCCACACATGCATGTATTAGTCATGATCTTATTTATTATTTTAATATTAAAAAATATATAAATTTTAACCTCATTTTATATCTTAACATACAAACAAACAACTTTTAACACAATTCAAATCTAAATCCAAATCCACATCTAAATTCAAATCCAAATCCAAATTCTAATCTTGTAATGTTCTATAGTATTAATTGGGTAGATTGGTTGCGTAAACCTATAGATTCTATAGTCCTTTTGTAATGTTCGTTTTCTAGCTTATGCTAGTTTTTTCTAATAAAATTTCGCCGTTCAAAAAAAAAAATCCAAATTCTAATCTTAAACCCAACTACACACCAAACGGACCCTTATATGTCTTACATGCAAACAAATAAAATTTAATGATAAACAAGACACATAATAAACTCGGTTTCATTTACTTTAAACACTTCTATATCAAAATCTTTACAATGACTTTTCATAATTATTTTAAACTATGGAGCATGTTCGACGGGTTTAATGATATTTGACAGAAGCCCATTTACAAATTTATTAGCCATAAGAAAATGTCACTTCAATACTTTTCTTACTATAATTGTCAAAAGGCACAATATATATAGTCTTGTTCGATAAAATGATTTAGAAGTAACCACGACCAAATACATGTACTAACTTTTAAATCACATACAACACGTATAGTTTTAACGAGCTTTATAAGAATCATAACATTATGTCATATATTTGCCCTAAAACATTCCAAGTAAATATCTGTATGTTTCTCATGTCTTATTTTCTTTGTCATCATATGGTGAAGACTATTTTCGTACAAACAAGTTTAGAATTAGAAAGCAAGATCATAGTAGTGTCGAATTCATAAAGTAATAATGTATACGATGGTGATTTTTTAGCTTTCAAACATCAAGACATAATTACTTAGCTGTTTACATGGATTGAACTCAAAATTTGATTACCATACGAACATATATAAATTGTGTATATATTGTTTTTGATTCATATCAAAATATAGGTTAAATACAAATTACAAGATGTTTATATAAAAGTAGACTAAGGCAAACATAAGATCATAAGAGAACATGAGAAAACATGTAATACATAGTAACATCTGTTAATTTCAACGTGATAAATAGACTCTTTAATCATGCAAGGGTTGACATCCAGGTAAGTAGTATTATTTATAAAGTTACAAGTTAATCAAATTACACAAATAGGCATATCAATTCTAAATTATAATAATTATAATATGCACCACCATATATCAAATACACAATTCATGTTCTCTACTTTGATCGGGGTTATCTACAACATACCAAGTTTTATGTGAGCTACAATTCCAATCGCATACTAGATATACAAAATAAATTTTACATGCAGTGATAATGATAATTATGGTAAAACATCGTTAAGCGAAGTGCAAAACACATACCAAGAGCGTCATTAATATATTTATCAAAAAAAAAATAGTTATCTAAATATTTAACCACCATCGTTGAAGGTTCCTTTTTAAAAATCATTGTCATTGGGATTTAAGGTTTTCATGAAACTAATTAAAAAAACTTAAGTTGCTAGTTGTCTTCGCTTTTTTTAACACTTTTTTTTATATAGTAATCAATATAATGAATTTACTACAATAATAACTTGAACCGTAATATGAAACCTACATTTACTATCTCTTGATTAACGATCAAACTAACAAGATTATGGTTAGGGTTCTATTTAGAGCTACAATCCATGCACACATAAACATTATAACGTATGCAAACATACATATAGAGTAGATAAAAGTATTAAAATAGTACTAACAAAAGAACCATAAATATACCTCACGGGATCAAAGTCACCTTTTACTTTGAAATCGAACCATGAATTTTACGGAAAGATGAATCGGGTTTCTTCGTCTTTGTCATTAAACTCTTCTTTTAGTAAAGCTTTAGCAACTAAAAACCCTTTATAGCATGTGATAACGTGTTGTAAATAAGAATTGAGAGAATGAAAATATTCTTCAATTGATAATAATGTAGGAGATTACAAAGGGTATATATAAGATAAATATTAGAGTAAAACCCTGATAGCTAATTGGGCTATGGGCTTCTTATTGGTTATATGGACATCCACTAGTTATTATCCATAACAAGTACACACAATAGCAAAAAGTGATCGTCATATGGTCAATTCTTACCACTACTTGCAACCTGATTCACTAGGGTCCTATGGTCAATTCTCCTATCTTCCTGGATACTACCCAAACTTCCAAGCTACCAAAACGAGGGTGTCCCAACATAAGCAAAGAAAGTAAACATATAAAGCGATAACGAAACGAAAACTAAATCATAGCAAAAACAATTTCATAACAAGGTTAACACATGAAATAATTAGCCAAACATTCAATAAATTACATAAAAAATAATGAATAAAACAAGGATTGAATTAAACATAATGTTTGATACAATTACTTGATGATTAGCTAATACAATTGATGAATTGAAGTGAATTCTCCCTTAAAAAGTGGTGGATGATTGTTGAAAATCGAGATTGTGCCCTAATCGTCCCTTGAAAAGAGAGGAAAAGAGTTATAAAAAGTGCATTAGGCTGTATTTATAGGCCATTTAAAAGTTACGGCGAACCGTAATTATGGTTACGCCTTAAACTCTCGTAAAATAAGTTACGGCATAACTTTAAAATATATTACAACGTAACTAAATTCTAGAAGCTATTTGATTGGTTAATCCAAATACCATCGACAGGTACGGATTTACCCCCTGAAGTAGCGCATGGTTTTCACTTCAAGTCCTTGTGCATTATAAGTGTAAAACTATATAGGATTTGTACGGTTTCAGCCTCTCATCATTCTTAACTTAATTATATACAGTCCTTCTGCATTATAAGTGTAAAACTATATAGGAGTTGTACTGTTTCAGCCCCTCATCATTCTTAACTTAATTATATACAGTCCTTGTGGCATAATAAACTTTATGTGGATATCCATCTTTTAGTCCATGATCGTTCTTCTTATTTGTATAACAGGTCCTTGTGATAAATTAAACTTCATATGATTTGCGCACCTTTAGTCCTCCATCATACTTGTTATTTTTACTTTCAGTCCCTGAATTTTGACTCCTTGGTGCCCAAGTTTGATAGTTACGGCGTAAGTCAATCGTGCTGCCTTACGCTCTAACTGTCTTATGAGTTTGTTTTTGTCCTTTTTGGCTTTTTCTCATATCTTTCCGCTCCAACGCTTCAATTAACCTGAAATGTGAATAGGAACGAATATGAATGAATTAAGTACCATATTAATATAAATGAGGCAATAAATATGGGAATTTGATATATAAAATATCAGGCTAATTTGATATTATCAATATTCATCTCACATAAAAAGTATACATTGGAGTTGCTCCAAGAAGCCGGTGTTCTGCATTCAAAGCCTTACAAACTCCCTATAGATCAACATGTTAAATTACAAGCTGATGTAGGCACTCCACTACCAGATCTAGAAGTCTATAGAAGAGTTATTGGCAAGTTGATCTATCTTACAATTCATGCAGCAACCTACATCTGTTCATATGCAAGTAGCTAAACACTTGTTAAGATACCTTGTGCAGAATACTGGTCAAGGAGTTCTCTTAGCCAACAGCTCTGCTGTTCATCTAACAACTTATCGTGATTCAGGGAGCAAGTTGTCCTATGTCTTGAAGATCTACAACCGAGATCTGTATTCTCCTTGGTGACTCTCCAAATTCATGGAAATCCAAGAAGCAAAATGTGGTTTCCAGATCATCTGCAGAGGCTGAGTATAGGTCTATGGCCATAACCTGTTGTGAAGTCACATGGCTAGTCTCTTTGCTTAAAGATTTAGGTCTTAAGGATCTAGGGCCAGTTGATTTAAAGTGTGATAACCAAGCTGCAATACACATAGCTGCCAATCCTATTTTCCATGCTAGGACAAAGCATATTGAAGTGGATTGTCACTATGTAAGAGATCAAGTAAAGGTTGGGTCATAAACCTTATTATGTTTGTTCTAAAGCTCAAGTAGCTGATGTATTCACAAAGATTCTACGAGTGGATCGAGACGATCATTTGCTATCCAAGTTGGGAGTTCAAGATTCTTCTCACTCTCAACTTGAGGGGGAGTATGAAAGTAAAGAAGTGGGATAATTACATGGACTAAAATGTAACATTCTAGATAGTTCAGGGACTGAGTCAAGTTAAGTAGTTAACACTCTTTGCAATTAGCGCCAAAGTCTGTTTTGCCTGTTAAGCACTTCTCTAGTATCATTCTCATTTGAAAATAAATCAAACACATTATCATTTTCCCATTTCTTCTCTTTCACTATGTGTTTCTTGTGTGTTTTCACATCACGTTTCAGTTCATATGACGTAGAACAAAATTCGTTTATTTGCATCAAGCAGCAAATCAAGCACAAATACATATATATTATTAATACTGTGCACCTCTATTTGCCGTTTGGATTATTTTGTTTTCTGGTTATTTATTTATTTCTTTATTTATTTTTTGAAATGGTTATTTAAAATTTATAAAGTTAAACTTGACTAGGAATAATACTTTATACATTGATTATAGGGTAGCCTTGATTATAAATACACTCGATGGTTGATGATAACTACGTCAAATTGATAATATACAAATAAAGATGCCTATAATAACAAATGTAGTTTAAATGGCTAAATCTGGGAAAACTTCAAAAACAAGAGGGTGTTACTTTGAGGTCTTAAGATATAAGACTAATGTATAAATATTAAGGGCCCGTTTGGTTTATAGATGGGTTTAAGATTAGGATTTGAATTTGTAGTATGAGAGAGAATATATATTATAAAATAGGGATAATGGCACCAGTTTTAGTATGAGTCTCCGTATGGACTTCTGGTTCATTCATGTCAACATTACCACCCTCGTTCTCACGAATATCTGACTTCGGTGTCACTTGGACTCGACATTGAGTTTAGGAGTTAGAGAATGTTCTTCTTCAGCTCCACTTAACTCCTTAGCTATTGATGATTTTGTGCTTCATTTCTGGAGTATGTATTTGCTGGTGGTCTTGAGAGGTGGAGATGATATGTTCAACAACGTCAGAGCAACCTGCTCAACTTCCTCTAAACCCTTTCCCTTACCTTCAACTTTTGGAAGGGAGTGACGTTTCCCGGAGTCTGGTTCTTCAATGGTCACACCCTTCCTCGGTCATCTTGCCGACTCCTCTTGTTCCAATAATTGAAGGTCAATATCATCAACATCCTTGAGGTCAGGTTCGGTTCTTTGTTTCTTTGACCCTCTTTCCTTTCCCGTTCCACCCTTTATCTTTTTCTTGCTTAGAGTAGAAGAATCGATGGTAGTGGATTTGTCTTGTCGTTTCTTGGGAAGAGAGGCATAAGATGATTTGGAGGAATTTGATGAAGGTTTTGTTGATTTGGTTGGGGTTGGATTTGGTGATTCACCGGCGATAGACTTGGTTGCCTTGTTCAGATAATCTTGGAAGTAAGAGGCATCGAGAATATCATCAGTGATGAGAGCATCTGGTATAGCCTTGCTAAAGATCTCCTGATTTGAACCTTTAGCTGCAAATTTGAGATATCCAAGAATGTGCTCTGATGTGGCTAGGTGAAGTGATGATTCGCTTCTTGGATGGAATTGATGCTTGGCCTGAAGGTGTATGATAATAAGCTTGGAGAATCTGATGCTAGGACCGTAAAACTTATGATTTATGTGGTTTTGGGAGGTCTTGGTTGGTGGAAGAAGATGAAGTGATTCATCTCTTCTAGTGAGAGAAAGTAGAGAGAGGGAGGAGAAACAAAGATAACTTTTTTGTTAGGATTTAGTAAATTCGGTCATTAAAGAGTCGGTCACCTCAAGTATATGTAATCGTCAGAAAGCTCGTAGTCGTAGATTATTTAATGTTAAGTAGTATTTAGTTAAGTATCACCATGGAGGACGGACGGGTCTTTACCCACTGTACGCCTGATCCACAGCCCGTAGGTGGCGATTTATGTAAGAACTTTAAATACTCTCTACCTCCCAAGGTAGAGAGTTGGAGCTCATAATAATACTTTCATTTTCTCTCACTAAGTTCCCAAAACCTCTAACTCTTTCTCTCTCTAAAACCAAAGTATACGCCTCTTTGATCTTTGGTTTAGTGTGTTTATGAAATCCAATATCTAACAATTGGTATCAGAGCCATGGTTTGATCATCTCTCTTACATATTCTTGGATTTCTAGTGGCTTTAGATGGTTTTTGCGTTTGAAAAAGTTTAGTGGTTTTTGCATCATTTGGATCATTTCTAATGTTAAAGTTTGAATTTTGGGTGTACTTTTGTGTTTAGAACCATTGTAAGTGCTTGGGTTTTGATTTGGTAAGCTTGAATCACTGTGGTTGAGCTTGTTTTGGATTGAAAAGTGTGTTTTTAAAGTTTTTCTTGCTAGAGACTTGGTTCTCGTTGTGTTTTTCATCATAGCGACTTGCTTCAGAAAAGTTAGCGAAGCAGTTGTTAGTTGTTAGCGACTTGATCCTAGCGACTTGTCTATTGAGACAAGCCGACAAATAGTACAAGTTAGTGGATTCTCCACTACGGCTAGCGACTTGGTGAGGTTAGCGACTTGCTTCAGAAATTGTTAGCGAGTTGTAGTGTAAATTGTTAACGACTTGATACTAGCGACTTGGATCTTAGCGAGTTGTTCTTTAGCAACATAACTGTGTCTAGCGACTTGGTGCTTAGCGATTTGTTGTCATAAATCTTAGCGACTTGGTGTTAGCGACTTGGTGTTAGCGACTTGGATCTTAGCGAGTTGCTCTTTAGCGACTTGACTGTGTAGCGACTTGGTATTTTAGCGACTTGTGTCCGAGAACTTGGGTCTTAGCGACTTGGGCTTAGCAACTTGGTTCAATAACTCTTAGCGACTTGGTTGATCTTTTGTTTGTAATACGGTTTTCTCTTGATTTAGTAAAATCCCGTGAAAGAATCTATTTCCCGGTTTAATCATTGAGTTATAAAATCCCCGTGTAATCTGTAAACATGTCTACCAACGTACCTACAATCATCTCAACCTGCCTTTGAGGATGTTCAAGCGGTACGGTTCAGATACTAGATCCACCCATACTTGACAGGAAGACTATGACTCTTGGGCTCAACGAATCGATTATGTCTTGGAAAGGAAAATGGGGTCAACATTCTCAAATCAATTGATGAAGGACCATATTAGATTGAGACTACAAGAGACATAATTGATACTGTTGTAGATGGAACCATGATCTTTGGATTGGACGGACCAAAGGCGTATGATGAGCTTCGGTGATAAGGAGAAAAAGAGATTCGGATCGTGATATCGGGCCTCAAACATCATACTACAAGGTCTTCCAAAAGACATCTACAAGCTTATCAATCACAACACTGAAGCCAAGGTGATTCGTTGAGGTTTAGGGGTATGTGTGTATGGATAAAACCACAATATCGATATCAAAAATAACCACAAGGAATGATTTAAAATCCCTTTAGAAAAAAGGATAATGAATCAAAACCCGTGAGTGATAGTGATTCGGATTTGGAAATCCGAGTCGTTTCCCAACGAGGTGTGAATGGGCAACGTCGTTATTGGTTCGTTATTAAAATGCTCGATGTTTTGGATATGATAATATGCTAAACTACGGGGAATGGGAAAGCATTTAAGGGAAATTACACTACGGGAAATCCTAAATACGCGAATTATACTAAAACGTATTAAATTAAACGTAAATAAAATGCAACTACGTCTATTCTAAGTCCTAAAAATAATCTAAAATTACTTTCTAACTAAAAATGATATTAGAAAATTATCTAAGAATTAAAACTAATTTTTATGATTTTTCTAGAATTTATTTGAATTTAAAACTAATTTAAACTAATTTAAATGCTAAAAATTACAAATTAAAGTAGGAAAAATATAGAAAAATTATTTTTTGCTTTTTTATAATTTTTCTTAATCTAGGAAAATTGAAAAATTATTTTTTTGGAACTTTTTCTGAATTATTTGTATTAAATGCTATTTAAAAAGTATTAAAAAACTAGTTTAAATCAAGAAAAATAGCAAACGGTGTCTAAAATTATGAAAAATTCAGTAAAAGTCTAAACTAATATTCTAAATCTATGAAAAATATCAAATCCTATGCTAGTGTGCAATAAATTGGAGATGTAGTGTATTTGTTTTCCAAATAAGCACTTGTAATAAGCTACAAGCTACTCTACTGAGCCAAAAGCTACCGAAGCTTTCTAAGCTAAAATCAACTTAAGTACACCTAAAGTAACTAAGCTTAACCTCTAAATTACCAGGTACAAGCTTATGAGTACAAACTCGAAACTAGTTCAAATCGGGCTGAGGTGCTCAATTCAAGCTTAAAAATAAGCTATCTATTCTACTTGGAACTCAACACCAGATATTAGATCCTCTAAAGGACCTAGCTAAGAACAGTTAAACCAAATTTTAGGTCCTAACTATCTAGAATGAACCCTGTGCAAGGCTCAAGTTTCTTTGTTTCACACTGATCGATGGCTAGAGTGTGAGCGAGAGAAAAAACCGCTTAAACACGGTGATTTAGAGCTTATAGAAGCTTCCAAAATTTGACAAAATAGATTTAATCAACTGACCAACTGAAGTTTACTTATCCAAAATTTCAATCAATATAAATCAGAAATGAATCCATGAAAATTCTACAAAGTTTTGCAAAAACTGAGATTCTCACTTTTTGACTTTCTTTTGACAGAAATAAGATTTTGACTTAAATGAGTTTTGAATCCAAATTGTTTAATGCTAGTGATGTTTTAAGCTAAACCTAAGCTAGATTAAGCTACTCTAACATTATCTAAACACAGATCAAGTATTTGATCTTCAAATATCCAACAGTTGTGAAAATTAGAACCTATTTAATGTAATTTTGACTTATGCTACTCTAAAGACTATATTAAACCTAATAGATGCTAATGTAACACAATTAATCCACTGATAATACCTTTAACTCAATTAAACACCCTGATCCAAACACTAGATATAAATACTGATATAAGAATTAATCAGAAAATCTACTTATGCAGAGATGAACTACAATTAAAATCTATTGCTAATATCAAATGTAAACTCAATTAATCAAAACTTGATATCAATTCATGCAATAAGATCTAAATAAAATTAGGACTTACAAGTGATCCTAGCCACTATGGCTTGCTAAACAACACCAATAACTACTAACCTACTGATTTCAACCCCAAAATAGTTCTGATCTCAACCCATATCAACTTCGAATCAACCCATATCACTTCAAATCAACAAACCATATCAAAATAATGCACGGTTGACTTATGTTGTGTGATTTTGTGTTTTGAGTGTGTAATGAATTTGAAATGGAGTTAAGCTCACTAAAAGCTATACAAAGCTTAAATGAACTTATTGAAAATGGTGAAGCTTTTGATAAGCTTATAAGAAAATTGAAAGTATTTTTTATTTTTCAAATATTTTTTCGATTTTTTATATTTTTGCAATATTTGATTTTAGGAGAAATAAGCTTGAGGTAAGTTTGAATAAAGCTAAAATGAAATATAATAGTACTAACAAGCAATTAAAACAAGAATGAGCTAATAAGAGAATTGAGCTTAAAAGTAAAATTTCATTAAATTGAAAATTTGATTACAACTAAAAGTACAACGATTGAAATTATCGAGAAATACTAAAAACATTTGAAAAGTAAATTGAAACTACTACAAGCTACTAAAAAAACTAGATACATTACAATGAAAAATGAAGAGGTATATATAGCCACGCTGGGTCATGGAAGGATCTCGAAGCTGCACTTGTGCTTCTTACTGAGCATCTCACAACCCTTGGATTAATTCCCAGCATCATCCAATCATTATGGACCCTTGGATCACGTGTCCATGCTCTTTCAACCAATCAAAACAAGTGAAGTCCTGCGGATCGGTGACGCACCGATCACGTGTCGAGTAATCATAGGGTGTCAGGCGAAAGGACAATATTACCCTTAATTTTAGTGAATTGGCCAATTGAGGTGAAGGGCGTTTTAGGGTTCATAGTGCCTGGGTTTGGGGGGAAATTGGGCGCCAACGGGTTTTTTAATATATTTCAATTGGTATTGTTGACCGGGTTATGAGGGTTGACTGGGGTAAATACCGGGTAACGGGATCCGGGTTGGTTAAGTGTTTATTGGACCGGGTGTATGGGTGGAATGGGCTTGGGTATAGGTTTTGGGCCTCATGGGTTTATTAAGGATTTGGACTAGACTTTAGATCCATGGTGTAACATAAGGACTTAATGTGTAAGATCTGAAATTCCAGGGACCAAAGTTGTAATTCTGAAAATATAATCCAAGGGCTGATCTTTTCATTCTTTAATAATCCAGGGACTGAATTTGCAATTTTTGAAACTTGAGGGGTCATTTATGCCATTTTCTAAAAGTTGAAGGACTGTTTCTGACATTTCTTCAAACTTTGATCAAATATTCACAAATCATCCTCAGAGAGTAGAAATCTTCACAAATGCAAAATTGACCTTACTGGCTCGGCTTTAGCACTCTTAATCTCGTGCTCGGATTTTTAATGCGATTTGGCTTCTTTTGAGTGTTTTTACATATCCGTACCTGCACAAGCACAAACTCAAGAAAACAACAAATATTAGCAATAAACGGCTCTTTCTTGGTTATTTTGGGTCAGTTTTGATAATGAAAAGGTATGTGTTTAAGCACATATCAAAATACCCCAGACGAGACCATTGTCGTGTCCCCACGCAATGCAATCAACTCACGCTTCTAAAACCAAAGATTTCAATCTCTTTCTACTAAACCTATGAAGAAGTAGCAAAGATTCCTCAAAAGAGATTTAGGAAAGCCTTAATTCTAAAAACGCCCCGTTTACCTTTTAATTCACATATAGATATTACGATTAAGCACATTCAGATTATGAGTGACGGTTTGTTGAACTTTCATGTCGATCAATAACTCCAACATTTTTCAAACGGCACGTTAAGATCACGGAGTAGGAAACACAACACAGCGTGAAGTGACCATACGGATAGAATACATAGTCCCGATTTTTCAAGTCCCCAAACTAAGCGTAAAATCGAAATCATTGTTAAATATGATTCTAGATGCTAACACTACCCATGGAAGTTACTTGTGTAGTTACCTTTTGCTCCCATTTTCCTATTTGCCTCTAGATTTTTTTATTTTGTGAGACATGAATTTCTTCATAATTCTCGTTTCGATAACTTTTATTTCGATAAAGATATAAAGCTAAGTCGCTAATTAGTTATCCATCTTCCCTCGAAAACCGTTGCACACAAGAATGAGGTCCACATCAAGGTCCTAATTTCACACGATTTAGGAGAATATCCTTTTGATGGCGACCGAGACAACTCATCTCACGAGTCGAGAGCGAGAGCTTTATTTAGACATCTCCGGATCCGGTTTGGCTTAACACTATTTCAAAGACATTTGCATTTTTGAAATTTAGGCCCTTGTCTTTTCAACTACTAACTCAACGGGATTACCGTTTTATCAGAAGTCTTATTATGACTTTGGATTTTCCTCTGGTTTTATAGAAGTCTATGACAACTTTTATAGCTTTGGATTTTTTTAATTTTAAAACATTTGGGCTTTATTTCATGTTAATTTTTGTGCCAAACTCCAAACCCTACGGCTTTTATAACAATAGAAATAATAGCAACAAACTATCGAGAATCGATTGTCTATTACACCGTAACAGCCTACAGTACCTCGATGTGTACCCAACTATCATGGGCAAGGATTCTCTAAAGAAGACAAAGAACTAACTATCGCCAAAAACTCAACATCTCTAATTATTATTAGCAGATATGGGGTGAAACAATTTTGTGGGAACAAAAGCCATAAGTACCTTCGATGGGCTCTAAAGAGAACCAACTACTCCACGCTTAGCATCTAAACTCATAAGTAACTCTATCAATCCTCGATCTCCGCATAAATTTAAAATCCCAAATAATGAGATCCGCGGATGCTTAGCCGATAATTTTTAGATTATCTATGGTAAAGGGAACAAGCTAGGCTCAATAGGTCAAGTCGAATTCTATTCCTACTCTCACCAGCGAAAGTCAAAAGGTGTCAAAACATATATTAACTTAGCATATGCTTTGTATAAATGAAATTAAGTCATGCATATTTAAAGTCACTCAGGAAACTTGCAAAATCTTGGCCTTGTGAGCTAGAATTCGCATTTTATAGCTTCTTGTCTAAGAGACTAGCAAACTTTTCAATCAAAAGACTTAACAAAAGCTTAAAATTTTTTTAAAATTTTCTCATATATAGCACAATTTTTTCATTTTCTAAGGAAAAGCGGGGTTAGAGAGTACCACAGAAAATAAGCAAGTTCTGTCAAATCAAATCGAAGATTACCCTACCCCAGACTAGGACGAAACATTGTCCTCAATGTTTAAAAGCAAGGGTATCAACGAAAATCTAAAAGCCGTTTATTAAGTATGCTCAAAGATAAACGTTAGTCGATAAGATTTCGGATATAGGATTTCCATCAGCATCGATCATGAAACTCGAGTAGAGAAAATAACAAACTGCGAGCACGAGAGTCTTCATATCGGGAACATCCTAAACACAACATCACAAACAACCAAACACGAGAAATCGAAGAGGCTAACCCCTTCACGTCACTTATTAGAAAATAGAAAGAAGATAGAGATAAGCATGGAGTGCCTCCCACGAAGCGCTACTGTTTTTCTTCTACGAGTCGCTAGCTGACTCGTCCCCGAATTCATTTGTCCTTGGGGAAGAAAGTGGTAGAGATACCAGGGTCAAATACGGTGTCCTCATTCGAAAGAATGAGCTGGGTGGGTTGGGAGGGAAAGAAAATGTCGGGCTCCAGCACATAAGAAATAACTCATCCCAAACTCACATAAGGAATATGAAAGAGAACGATCCATCATCCGGTTTTGCGGGCAGACGAAGGATGAAGGATCGATAAAAGAATACTCCAAAGAAGTCGGGAGCTCATGGTATAGAAAGGTGTAACTCAAAGGCTCATCAACGAAGGCATCCAAGAGAGGATCCTTATCTCGAATGATATTTTTAGCATAAAACTCATCAACGCGTATCCCGGGGTTGAAAATCTTGTCTTCGGAGAGGAAGGAGATCAAAGTATCATCTTCATGAAAATCCTCACGAGGAGAGGAATCACTCTCGGATAAAAAATAATATTGGACCTCAGGATCAACAAGTTCATCTGTCGAAATCTTCACTTCCTTATCTTTCTTCGGAAAAAACGGATCATCATATTCTTCTTCATCCTCAGAGAAAATCGAGTCGGTAGGAGCAAGTTCATCGGTGAACTTCTCACTTTCTTCGTCAAAGAGTTGATTTTCAAAAATTTGAGTATATTCAGAATCAAATTCGAACAAGGGATTCGTGAATGTCGTTTTGAAAGATTCTGGATCGAAAGATGTCTCAAAAGAAGGTTCCATGATTTTAGAAATCGGAGTGGGATTGCCACTCAAAGGAAGGTCGATTTTATTAAAAATCGGAGGTGGGACAAGTGGTGTGCTCTTAGAGCTAGCAGTTTCCACCACTACCGTTGTAGACTCCTTTTCTTGTTTCTTTTTCCGTTCAGCTTGTATTGTCGACATACTCTTGATCGTAAATCTTGAAAGATCAATTCGAGACGTTTTAGGTTCAACTTTCTTTACATCATTCGGATCAATCGGAGGGGGGTACGAAGACGGTTCATTATATAACAAGATGTCCCCATCCGGGTCAAAAGTAGCATTATTATCAATCTCAACTAGAACTGAATCATCATTAAGAAATGCCTCGATCTCTTCCCAAATGGGGTCACTTTTCGTAGTGAGAGACGGGAAAGAGTCGGTCATAATCGGATTAGATGGTAAAATGGGATCGCCACTTTCTTGAGAAAAATCAATCACACCGATGCTATGAATCGAATGATCATCTGGTGGAGGTTTTGACGTTTTTTCGGCATAAAACACTATTTTTTCATTTCCTTTTCTGATTGTTAACGTTCCTTGGTAATGATCCACAAGGACTTTCGCAGTTCTCAAGAATGGTCTTCCTAAAGTGAGAGGAACTCGGGCGTCGACCTCTATATCAACTACGGCAAAATCCACGGGAAAATGGAATTTATCCACTCGTACCATAACATCGTTGACTACACCAACCGTGTGAGCAATTGTTCGATTAGCTAATTCGATAGTCATACGAGTCGGTATAAGAGTCTTCAATCCAAGCTCATGATATATCGCAAGAGGCATGAGACTTATGCTTGCACCTGAATCGGTTAGGGCATTACATTCCTTAATATCATTTAAGGAGCAAGGAAGGAGAAATTTCCCGGGATCACCAAGCTTCTCGGGAGCTTGGTTCGAGGAAGAATTAAACGGTGTAGGCTCAAGTGAAATCTTTGAAATTTGTTCCAATTTTTCTTCATAAATCTTTTCAGCAGCTTTGATCATATCAGTCGTAAGTTTAAACTTTGTCCTGGAAACAACTTTCATTTTGTCGAACCGTGATTGAATCGATTTGCACGGTGTAAGGTTAGAACTTGGAATTATGACAGAGATAGAAGGAACTTGGGCAACCAGAGGTTGGACGTATTTGGCTTTTCCATTATCAAGAGGAATTACCGGGTCCTTTGTCACCTTGGTCTCTCGTGCTACACTCATCACCGGAGAGGAAGTAGTCATCGAGGGCCCATCATCACGAATGGTAACGGATTTCATTTCTCCCTTCGGATTTGGAATGGTGTTACTTGGGATAGAACCGGAACTCGAGGGTTGACTCATTTGGCACAAAACAGCATTCAACATATTCTCAAGTTTATTCTGCGAAGCATCCATCTTGTTGTTCTGAAGTCGAATTTCGTTCTTAAACTCATTGCTTTGTCTAGTTAACGAAGATTGAAATTCATTTCTCAAACTTGAAATCTGGGATTTCATGGTTTGGATGGTAGCATTATTGTTCTGAACGTAATTCGAGAATTCATTAGATGGCAAAGGTGGAGCTTGATAGCTTGAAACTTGATATCCTTGATTGTAATTGACCCCTTGGTTCGGGTATTGATTCGATGGGGCTTTGAATTGGTTTTGAACATTTGGTCCACGAACTTGATTCTGATTAAAACGAGTCTGATTGTTCGATTGAGAAAATCCCGGAGGTCCCATTTGATTACTAACATGAGGGTTCGGTTCAACTTGAGGACGGTATTGGTTACCTCCGGTTACGACATTAGCATCGAAAGGATTTCCATCGGTGGCGGTACAATTGTAGTAAGCATGCGGGCCACCACAAGTAGTACAAGTCGATTCCACCGCTTTGACTTGAGCGGGTGGAGAAGAATTAATCTTAGCGGTCTTAATCTTAACCAAAGCCTGAATCATATCCGTAAGCTTATCAATCTTAGCATCGGTGCTAGACGTATTTTCGTAAGACGAGGGCGATGGTGTAACACTTACTCGGCGGAACCGATTTGCTACGTGAGGTATGAACTTTAGATTTGTTCTCAATAATCGACAAGGCATCTCTCGTTGATCGGGTCAACAAATTACCACCCGCGGCGGCATTGAGAGAGTCTTGATCAGTCTCATTCAAACCGTTATAGAATGTATCAAGTTGGTGTAATTCCGTAAAACCATGATGGGGACATTGCCTAAGCAAATCTTTGAATCGGTCCCATGCCTCACTAAATGATTCATCAAATCTTTGTGTGAATTTTGTTATTTCATTTTTAAGCTTGTTGTTTTAGACGGTGGGAAGAATTCGTTCACAAATTTTGACACTAAATTCTCCCATGTGGTTATCGATCGAGGGGGTAGTTTTTCGAGCCAAATCCGGCGGCCCCTCAGTGAAAAACGGGAAGAGTAGTAGCTTGATAGCCTCTTCGGAACGTTGGTACTTGATCATAGGCGTGAGCTTGTTGAATCGTCGGATATGAAAGTGAGGATCGTCCCTCTCAAATCCGTAAAATTGGCTTGACGAAACCAAATTTATCAATCCGTGTTTAAGCTCAAAGTTATCGGCAGCGATTGCGGACGGCGATGGCTTCTCCATAACCCTCGGTGGGTGCTTGAAGTTGCTCTAGCATAGATCGGTTTTCCTCCGCCATTTCGACGATGGGCGGATGGATGAATCTCGGGTTGGAGACTAATGGAGCACGCGTCTATTCCGCCTTCGTAATTGTAGCGGTTTCGCGTGTCGGTCCATGTAGTTATTAGAACAGTGCGCATGCACTCAAAAACAAAGGCAATTAAAGCGAGCGGTATTGAAAAACAGTGAACTTAACCAATAATCCCAAGTGAATAAATCACTTCTATAAGACAAGCGCCAAGCGGCGGAGAAGCTTTTTAGGTCGAAGTATGCGAAGCTTATTAAACCGCTTCTTTAATGTCAATTTAATCCCCTTATACCCACCACAGTTTGTTTATCAAATAGAAATAAATCGACTCTAAGCGACACAAGGCAAGTTTTGATCTTTGGTTCGGGAACTTACTAATGATAACACCTCCGTTGAGAATGTTATATAATTGATGTATTCTATTTAGCTCAAAAACAAAAGAGAAAATCTTTTGTATTTTTAATATGATATATATATAAAAGAAAAAGGAAAATATTTTTTTACTTTTTTGATTTTATAAAAAATATAGTAACTTACAAAAGGAAGGATCTCGAGTCACTAATCGTCAAACCTTTAACGATATTGTCGCGACACAACCTCCCGGCGTGATGCCAAATTTGATTCGTTGAGGTTTAGGGGTATGTGTGTATGGATAAAACCACAATATCGATATCAAAAATAACCACAAGGAATGATTTAAAATCCTTTTAGGAAAAAGGATAATGAATCAAAACCCGTGAGTGATAGTGATACGGTTTGAAATCGAGTTGTTTCCCACGAGGTGTGAATGGGCAACGTCGTTATTGGTTCGTTATTAAAATGCTCGATGTTTTGGATATGATAATATGCTAAACTACGGGGAATGGGAAAGCATTTAAGGAAATTACACTCTGGGAAATCCTAAATACAATTATACTAAAGCGTATTAAATAAAAGCGTAAATAAAATGCAACTACGTCTATTCTAAGTCCTAAAATAATCTAAAATTACTTTCTAACTAAAAATGATATTAGAAAATTATCTAAAAATTAAAACTAATTTTTATGATTTTTCTGAAATTTATTTGAATTAAAACTAATTTAAATTCTAAAAATTACAAATTAAAGTAGGAAAAATCTAGAAAAATATTTTTTTGCTTTTTATAATTTTCTTAATCTAGGAAAATTGAAAAATTATTTTTGGAACTTTTCAGAATTATTTGTATTAAATGCTATTTAAAAAGTATTAAAAACTAGTTTAAATCAAGAAAAATAGAAAAAGTGTCTAAAATTATGAAAATTGGTAAAGTCTACAATAATATTCTAAATCTATGAAAAATATAAATCCTATGCTAGTGTGCAGAAATTGGAGATGTAGTGTGCTGTTTTCCAAATAAGCACTTGTAATAAGCTACAAGCTACTACTCTTGAGCAAAAAGCTACGAAGCTCTTAGCTAAAATCAACTTAAGTACACCTAAAGTAACTATGCTTAACCTCACAATTACCGGTACAAGCTTATGAGTACAAACTCAAACTAGTTCAAATCGGGCTGAGGTGCTCAATTCAAGCTTAAAAATAAGCTATCTATTCTACTTGGAACTCAACACCAGATATTAAATCCTCTAAAGGACCAAGCTAAGAACAGTTAAACCAAATTTTAGGTCCTAACTATCTAATGAACCTGTGCAAGGCACACTTAAGTTTGATGTTTCACCTCGATGTGTGAGTGTGAGCAGAGGAAAAACAGACTTAAAACACGGTGATTTAGAGCTTATAAAAGCTTCCAAAAATTTGACAAAAATCGATTTAATCAACCCGACCAACTGAAGTTTACTTATCAAAATTTCAATCAATATAAATCGAAATGAATCCATGAAAATTCTACAAAAGTTTTGCAGCGAGATTCTCACTTTTGACTTTCTTTTTGCGAATAAGATTTTGACTTAAATGAGTTTTGAATCCAAATTGTTTAATGCTAGTGATGTTTTAAGCTAAACCTAAGCTAGATTAAGCTACTCTAACATTATCTAAACACAGATCAAACATTTGATCTTCAAATATCAACGGTTGTGAAAATTAGAACTATTTATGTAATTTTGACTTATGCTACTCTAAAGACTATATTAAACCTAATAGATGCTAATGCAACACAATTAATCCACTGATAATACCTTTAACTCAATTAAACACCATGATCCAAACACTAGATATAAATCGATATGAAAATTAAGAAAATCTACTTATGCAGAGATGAACTACAATTAAAATCTATTGCTAATATCAAATGTAAACTCAATTATTCAAAACTTGATATCAATTCTTTATGATAAGATGAGAAATAAAATGGACTTACAAGTGATCCTAGCCACTATGGCTTGCTAAACAACACCAATAACTACTAACCTACTGATTTCAACCCCAAAATAGTTCTGATCTCAACCCATATCCACTTCAGAATCAACCCATTCATAAACAAATCAACAAACCATATCAAAATAATCATTTTGACTTATGTTGACTGTATTTTGTGTTTTGAGTGTGTAATGAATTTGAAATGGAGTTAAGCTCACTAAAAGCTATACAAAGCTTAAATGAACTTATTGAAACAGTAGCTGAAGCTTTTGATAAGCTTATAAGAAAATTGAAAGTATTTTTTTATTTTTCAAATATTTTTCTGATTTTTTTATATTTTTGCAATATTTGATTTTAGAGGAGAAATAAAGCTGAGGTAAGTTTGAATAAAGCTAAAATGAAATATAATAGTACTAACAAGCAATTAAAAACGTGTGAGCTAATAAGAGAATTAAGCTTAAAAGTAAAATTTCATTAAATTGAAAATTTGATTACAACTAAAGAGTACACGATTGAAATTATCAAAGAAATACTAAAAACATTTGAAAAGTAAATTGAAACTACTACAAGCTACTAAAAAAACTAGATACATTACAATGAAAAATGAAGAGGTATATATAGCCACGCTAGAGGTCATGGAAGGATCACGAAGGCGGCACTTGTGCTTCTTCGAGCATCTCACAACCCTTGGATTAATTCCCACATCATCCAATCATTTTGGACCCTTGGATCCGCGTGTCCATGCTCTTTCAACCAATCAAAACAAGAGTCTGCGGATCGGTGACATGCCCGATCACGTGTCAGGTGTGTCATAAGGTGTCAGGCGAAAGGACAATATTACCCTTAATTTTAGTGAATTGGCCAATTGAAGTGAAGGGCGTTTTAGGGTTCATAGTGCCTTTGGTTTGAAGGAAATATGTGGTTTTAATATATTTCAATTGGTATTGTTGACGGGTTATGAGGTTGGTTGGAATCTGGGAGTACTTGAGGATCCGGGTTGGTTAAGTGTTTATTGGACCGGGTGTATGGGTGGAATGGGCTTGGGTATAGGTTTTGGGCCTCATGGGTTTTTGGGATTTTGACTAGACTTTGGATCCATGGTGTAACATAAGGACTTAATGTGTAAGATCACGAAATTCAGGACCAAAGTTGTAATTCAATATAATCCAAGGGCTGATCTTTTCATTCTTTAATAATCTCGGGGACTGAATTTGCAATTTTTGAAACTTGAGGGTCATTTGCATATACATTTCCGAAAAGTTGAAGATTTCGACATTTCTTCAAACTTTGATCAAATCTTCACAAATCATCTCGGAAATAGAAATCTTCACAAATGCATAATTGACCTTACCGGCTCGACTTTAGCACTCTTAATCTCGTGCTTTCGGTTTTCGTCTAATTTGGCTTTTGAGGTGTTTTTACATATCCGTTTTGCACAAGCACAAACTCAAGAAAACAACAAATATTAGCAATAAGCGGCTCTTTCTTGGTTATTTTGGGTCAGTTTTAATAATGAAAAGGTATGTGTTTAAGCACATATCACAAAGGCGATTTGGGATAATGTCAAGATGCTTCTCGAGGTTGAATTAACCAAGGAAGACAGAGAATCACAACTGTATGATGAGTTTGAGCACTTCAAGATGAAACCAGATGAGAGTGTCTATGAGTACTAAGTGAGATTACATAAGCTTGTGAATGATATGAGGAACATCAAAATGACCATGCCAAACATTCATTTGAACTCAAAGTTTGTGAACAACATGAATCCCGAATGGCACAAGTTTGTCACCTCATTGAAGCTAACCAAGGATTGAAGAACACCAACTATGAGCAACGTATGCCTTCCTTCTCGAGAATGAGAGACATTCTATGTTTGAAAAGGATTCTAAAGGCAGTTCAAAACCAACCGGGGAGAAACAAGTTCCTCAAATGACTTCAGCATTTTACACACACAAATGTTGGTATTACTACCAATGCTTCTCAAGTCATTCCCATGGGTGATGGTAATTACAAACTCATCCTTGATCCAGCATATAAGCCTCGAGACCTTACACATTCATGAAAACTTCATCAATCAACTGTCTCTCATGGTCAGTCAAAACATGAACTCTCTTCACCTGTACCAACAATAACCTCAGAACAGCATCCAATCCACAAAATCAAGAAACTGTCAGAGATGGGAAGGTTATGGTGCAACCAGTTCAAGAAAGGCATTATGAACAGGGAAGAGGAGGAGTTGGTAGAGGATATGTGGTAAATCGAGAATAGGGGAAGGAATGGGAATCAAGGTCAAGCAAAGCCAATTAAGTGCTACAAGCGTGGTAGTGAGGGACATATTGCTAGGCGCACATCTCCAAAACGTCCACATAATGTAGAATACCGGAGACAAGATGTTGCTTGTGCAAGCTTAGGATAATGGAGCAACTTTGGATGAAGAGGAGTTGTTGTTCCTTGCTGAGGGAAATGCCGAACCTATGATCTTGATGTTGATGAATAGCCAATTCAAAGATATGTCATAATCATCAAAATGCATTTCAAGTAGTTGATTGTGATGCATTTGACTCTGATGTCGATGATGAACCTACTTCCCAAACAATCTTCATGGCTAGCATCTCACCTATGGTCTCTCCAAAGGTCTCTCCACCACAACAAGCTGGTCCATCCAAAGACAAAATCATTTATGAGGTATTAAAAATATATGATGATGTTGATGACAAGCAAAAGAAACATGATAAGGTTCAATCACGGAAACCATTGACTGGATATTGCTAATATGGGCAATGATAATATTGTCCCATATGATCAATATGTGACCCAATGTGAAAGTGCGATTGAACCAAGTGATGTATCTAATGCAGTCAATGATGACTATATCTTTGATGAATACATTGCATGTGCCTGATGATTACTTTCTCTGAACTGAATGCCTATAAAGAACAAGTTGCTATTTATGAACAACGTGCTAAGTTTGAGTTGACCACCCGTGAGCGGGAAATGGATGACCAAATGCGTACAATTATTAGAAAAAGTAATTTTAGAGAAGAAGTATTAAAACAAGAGTTAAACTCCTTACAAGAAAAGCTTTCTAAAACTGCTAAGCAAAAACAAGAACTTCAAGAAAATGTTAAAATGCTGAAGCAAGAACTCAATGCTAAGGAATCAAAACTTTTGAATGATTTTTCCAATCTAAAAACTTTGAAAAACAAGCTTGAAAATAAGTTGTACGTTCAAGGGAATACCATTGAATTTGCACTTGATCACTAAGCATAGAGTTTTAAGCGATAAGCATAGCATTCCCCTTGTTGAGGAACCAAATCCAGAGGTCATTTAAAAGGCTAGAGCTGCTCATAAGGTACTTTATGATGGTAATGAAATCCTTAAGCCTAGGCAGAAACCTAGTTGCTTTGAGTGCACTGAGGAAGATAAGAAATCAGATGAAGTCACTAGGGAAAAATTGAATATGAAGCTAGAAGATCCTGAGTGTAAAATGAATAATATAACAATCAAACCCCATGATTACACTAAGGAAAATTGGATATCCTTAAATAAGTTTAAGCCTCAGACACTATTGACCGAACAAGTGTTTTGGAAAAAGGATATGGATATGAAAAAATCTGAAAATCTTGTTGAAAAGAATCCCCCTTGTAGGAAATTCCCAAAAGCAACTGTGTATCCTCCTAATACACCAATGCATTTAGTTCCTAGATCTATTGCCACTAATAGCAAGACCTTAATCAGCCTGTATGTTGTTTATCAGCTGTTTGTTGATTTTGAAAAAACGTGTAAGAAGAGAATCACACCTACAAGGATAACTGAGGGGAAAGGGGTTTTAAGCAAACTAAATAATGTTATTTAACTGAGGTCATGCCTTTCTTTAAACAATTAAAAGGTCAATTTGAGAGTCTTCAAAAAGGGATAAATTCATATATTAAAGAAATGGAAAAGGAATTTGATGCAATGATAGTTGAGGTCAATGATTATGAACGAGAACTCAAATATAATGAAGTTGAAAGGAAGAACTTGCACATCTTAAATGAGAATTTGACTTCAAGTTGTGTTGCTCAAGATGTGTTTTATCTTGTTACTAAGCACTCTTTAATGCGCTTCCGATTTCATGAATTATCTATTGCATTGAAAGTTTCCCATGATCGTGTCATTGAGCTTGAAAACAAAAACTCAGAACTAAATGAGAAAATTGATCAGGATGATCACGATAATTTGTTAAAACATCTTTCTAAACTAGAAGTTGAACATTTTAATTTACAACTAAAATATCAACATCTTAAAGAAAATGTCAAAACCTCAAATATCAAGACATCCTCGGATGTTCGAGTTTGATCAGTTTTTCAGATAAACAAGCGTGACGAACAGATTCAAGCTCATTGTAACACGATCAGAAAGTTGAAAGCCCAAATCTCTCAATTAAAGGGTGAAAAGAACAATGTGACTAGATCCCAAATGCCTCCTCCTTTAGATTCTCAGTATTCTCAAACTTTTCATCTTCAAAACTTAGTTAATGCCTTACAAAAGGAAAACGAGAGTTTTCTAGAAGAAAATGAAAAAGTTAAACAACACTTTAAAGAGTTATATGATTCAATGAAAGTCACTCATGACAAAAACAACAAAAAATAACGTCTTTACAAAAAGAAATTGAGAATCTGAGGAGTCAGGAAAAAGGAAAGCTGCCACTTGTTTTTAATGAGAATGTTGCATCAAAGTCATCCTCGGACTACAAATATCTTTGTGTGTTAAATACATTCCTCCTCATTTTAGGAATAATGAACTTGTGTTTCATAACTATTGTGCTCACCTTAAGGATAGTCTAGAATGTCTCCGTGAGATTGTGGAAGAGGATTTCATTAATAAACCTCTTGATAGAGAAATTAGGTTTGCTTGCATTCAGGCCAAACGATCTCAGGAGCTGCTAGAATGTTTAATTGCAACATGTCCTAAATCCTTAGGTGCGAAGGTAAAGCTGTGATGCCTTGTTCTATGCCTAGTGCCAAGCATACAAACCATTCTATGCCCAGTTTTAAGAAAGTGAACACTAATGTGCCTTCAAGTAGTTCAGATCCCTGCACGTCTAGTTCAGGAATGCAAAAAGTAGATCAACCAACTAATGTTCCCATAATTCCCTCTATAGGAGTAATCAGTGACATAAAAGCAAGCGGGTCAAAGCCTCCAGGCAATACCAAGCAAGATAGGACCTCGCAAGCTAAGAATGTGCATTGGAAGAGAGTAGAAGATCACCCTAGGAATATTAAGTTTGAGTTGAATAAAACGAATCGTGTTGATTCTAGTATTAGCTATAAGCGTATTGTAATTAATTTGAATTCTGCTACTATTCGCAAACCATGTAATGATGACTGCTTGATTTCAGTTACTAATCATGAATGTGGTGTGAATGTTTTGTCTAATCTTTGTCAAATGCCCGATAAAATTGTTAATGTTAAAATTCAAGCTAAGAAGGCTAAAAGGCAAAGGCGAAAGAAAGTTAGAAAACGGTGGAAACCCACAGAAAGGAAATTTAGTAATATAGGTTATCAATGGATACCTACTGGCCATAAGATTAATGAGCTTTGCCCTAAAGTTTCTAAATCAATGCCCACTAGAAAATGGATGCCTAGTGGTAGAACTATTCCTTTAAGAAGTGAACATACTTTGAATAGGGCAAATACGGACACTATAGCGTATCTATTTCTAATGAGTCCATTGTTTCTACCTCGATGTGGGTGTTCCAATCACTTTGTAACTAACCAAGTGGAACCCATTCTATTGCATGGGGTTCCCAATTATCGATTATCCATTCTTGTCGTGTTCAACTGCGGTCGTTCAAATCGTTACGTGGTACACGGACTCAGCTGTTCCAAGCATATGACTGGAGACGGTCGGCGGCTCATGAACTTCGTGAGTAAATTCATCGGGACTGTTAGATTCGGGAACGATCATTTTGGTGCAATTATGGGTTATGGAGATTATGTTGTCGGTGATAGTGTTATCTCCCGGGTATATTACGTAGAAGGTCTTGGTCATAACTTATTCTCTGTCGGTCAATTCGTGATTGATCTAGAAGTGGCCTTCAGAAAATATACTTGTTTCGTTAGAGAACTTGATGGTAAAGAACTTTTAAGAGGAAAACGTGGTTCAAATCTATACACCATCTCTATCGAAGATATGATGAAGTCTTCTCCAATTTGCTTGTTGTCAAAGGCCTTGAAAACAAAGTCATGGTTATGGCATCGTCGTCTCAATCACTTGAACTTCGGCACCATCAATGATCTCTTCAGAAAGGACTTAGTTGTAGGTTTACCTAGACTAAAGTATGAAAAGGATCATCTTTGTTCAGCATGCCAATTGGGAAAAAGCAAGAAGTATGCCACAAACCCAAACCTACAAACTTAGTTCTGAAGTTCTTCATACAATTCACATGGATTTATGTGGACCCATGAGAGTGTAGAATATCTTTGGGAAGAAATATGTGTTAGTTGTGGTTGATGATTACTCTCGATTCACTTGGGTTAAGTTCTAAAGGACAAAGGATGAAACTCCAGATATCATCATCAAACTTATCAAACAGTGCAGTTCGACTTAACAAAACTATCAAAATCATCCGAACAGACAATGGAACTGAGTTTGTTAATAAACAACTTAGTGAGTTTTATGAAAGTGTTGGAATCAGTCATCAAAGAAGTGTTCCACGAACTCCTCAACAGAACGGTGTAGTTGAAAGGCAAATCGAACTCTTGTGGAAGCCGCAAGAACAATGCTGATTTACTCAAAGGTTCCAATGTTTCTGCGGCTGAAGCCATTGCCACTGCATGCTACACTCAAAATCGATCCCTAATTCACACTCCTCATGGAAAAACTCCATATGAACTTGTCCACAATAGAAAACCTAATCTCTCATTCCTTCGTGTGTTTGGTGCATTGTGTTATCCAACTAATGAGGGCCAAGATTTAGGCAAACTTAAAGCTAAAGCGGACATTGGAGTTTTTGTAGGATATGCACCAAACAGAAAAGGATACTGAATCTACAACAAAAGAACCCAAAGTATAATGGAAACAATTCACGTTACGTTTGATGGTGACGGTCCAATGGCTCCAGGACAAACCGGTTCTGGACCCGCATCTCAACTTTCATCAAGTAGTCCCTATCGGTTCTACTCTTGTTTCAAATCCCTCACTAGCAACTCCTTATGTACCTCCATCAGAAGATGATTTAAATATATTGTTTGATCCAATGTTTGATGAACACTATGAGCCAAATGCTAATGAAATGTCAATTCCATCATCAGAGGCTGCTCCTATCCCTGTCAATGAAGTCAACCATTTTGTTTCAATATCATTAAGCCAAGAAGCGCTGCTGCGATCACTCTGTCTCATCAACAAATCATCAATCATCGAATGTACATCATGGAATTGTTTCCGGAACCCATGATGAAGTTAATCCCTTTGCTACTCTCGAAGATGCTCCATTTGAAAACATATTTGCTCCTAAATCATCATCAGAACCATCTTCATCAGGAGACATCGACTCTGCTACGCCAGTTCCTCAACAACAACCACATGAACACATTAGAAAGTGGACACATGATCATCCATTGGATAACATCATTGGAAACCCTTCTCGTCCGGTATCTACACGGAAACAACTTGCAACCGATGCCTTATGGTGCTTCTTCAACTCCGTACTCTCTAAGGTCGAACCAACAGATGCTAAAACGCCATGAATGAAAACAGCTGGTTCAATGCCATGCAAGAAGAAATTCATGAGTTTGATCGACTTGTTGTATGGGAATTAGTACTGCTCAGTTATTGCTATGATCATTGCTCTAAAGTGGATCTTCAAAGTGAAACTTGATGAGCATGGTGATGTTTTAAAGAATAAGGCTCGATTAGTTGCAAAAGGATACCGTCAAGAGGAGGTATTGACTTTGAAGAATCATTTGCTCCTGTTGCTCGTATCGAGGCAATCAAAATCTTCTTGGCTAATCTTTGCAAGTAAGAACATGGTAGTCTATCGGATGGATGTAAAGACGGCTTTTCTTAACGGAGATCTTAAAGAAGTTGTATACGTCGACCAACGAAGGCTTTGTGAATCGAGCATCCTACTCATCTATCGTTTGAAGAAGGCTCTTTATGGCTTGAAGCAAGCTCCAAGGGCATGGTATGATACGCTATCAAAGTTTCTTCTATCTCTGGATTCACAAAGGAGCGATTGATCCGGCATTGTTCACAGAAAGTCAGGCAAACATTTAATTCACGTTCAAATATATGTTGATGATATTATTTTTGCCTCGACTGACCCCAATGAATGTGATCGTTTTCAAATGAAATGGGTTCCAAATTTCAAATGTCAATGATGGGACAAATGTCATTTTCTTGGGATTACAAATTTCACAAAGTCCAGGAGGCATTTTTATAAATCAATCTAAATATGCAAATGAGATTTTAAAGAAATTTGGATTTGATTCTAGTGACCTGTTGACACTCCCATGATAGAGCGTACTAAACCGGATGAGGACCACTCAGGGATCATGGTAGACCAAACGAAATATCGTAGTATGATTGGAACCCTGATGTACCTCACGGCCGATTGACCCGAGACATTTTGTTATTTGTTTGCATGTGTGCTAGATATCGGCTAAGCCTACCAAAAGCACCTTGAAGCGTTAAACGGGTCTTTCGGTATCTCCAAGGAACCATCAATATGGGACTTTGGTACCGAAGGACACCGGTATGTCACTAACAGACCTATCTGCGATCTTTGATCATGCGAGATGTCAAGATATACGTCGAATGTACGTCGGAGGTGCTCAGTTTCTGGGTGATAAGCTTGTGAGCTGGTCTTCAAAGAAGCAAATGAGTACTTCTATTTCCTCTACAAAGGCTGAATACATAGCCATGTCATCTTGTTGTGCTCAAATCCTATTGATGAGATCCCAATTATCTGACTATGGCTTGGAATTCAACAAAATCCCTCTGTACTGTGATAATAAAAGTGCTATTGCTCTCTCATGCAACAAAGTTCAACACTCAAGAGCAAAACACATTGACATTCGACATCATTTCATCAGGGAGCAAGTAGAAAACAGTGTGGTGGAACTTTATTTTGTGAGGACTGAATACCAGTTATCAGACATCTTCACCAAAGCTCTTCCTCGAGAACGTTTTGAGTTTATCCTACCACGACTTGGTCTAAAGAGTCTACAACCGGAAACACTCAAACGTCTTCAAGAGGAAGACGAGGAGTAAAGGTCTTTTCTTCATCCATTTCTTGTAAATATTTATTCGAAAAGCAAAATACAAAATTTCAAAACCCTCAAAAATCAAATACAAAAATATAAAACTTTCAAAAAATCCATAAATATCTGAAAAAATCTTGAAAATTTTCAAAAATTATTGTCATTTTGTCATGTTTTTCTCGATTTGAAAATATCTACGGTCTTTGTGTTGTCATTCAAAGAATGACACGAGACTTTAGATATTGTTCGAATGTTCTTAAAAAAAATCAAAAAAATCAAAAAATATTTTTGGGAGAAAGTGAAACTATGGTTTATTGTCATTTCAGGCAGTAACCCGCTTTTTAAAGAAAGAAACGAGCCATGCTTTAACGTAAGTTTCAAATCTCATCTCTTTCACGATTCTAAAAATTCTTTCACAAATATTTTTCCTTCATAAATTCTTCGAGAAAAATATTTGCTATCTTATGAAAACAATGTTAAACAAAATAACTCGGACTAAATTTTTGAAATTCACTTGGACTTGACAACGGTCAAAATCTCGATCTCTCAATCAACAACTTATGTCATTGATTGAGGGGGAGAATGATTTCAATTAAAAGGTTATTTGTCATGTTTTCAAAAGATATTCATGCATGTTATTGGAGTTTAAAGTCTCATAAGTGATCCTTATCGGTTAAATGTTTTCATAATAAAGTCACAATTCTCCTCAAAAGCTTTCAAAATCAATTTAAATCTACAGAGATCAAAAATCTCAAATGATTTGAAAATTTTGATCGGGGGAGAATTTGTGATTTAAATTTGATTTAAACTGATAATTTGATAAATGGTTTCGTAAGTGTTTAGCAAGCTTTCCTCCCCACATGTGCCAAACGATTTCAAATTTTCCATGCACATGTTGAGGGGGAGCATCTTTTTTAAACCACAAAGAATTGAAATGTGATTGATTTGTATCTAAGTGCGGGTTCCTTCTAATATGTGCAAAACTCTTTCAAACCTCGAGGCACATATTGAGGGGAGCAAATTTATGAAAACCTCATCCTTCCCCAATATGCTTTATCTACTTGATTTGATCAGGGAAGTGATGTTGATATCTTTTAGAAAATGGTAATCAAAGAAGTTAATTCTTCCTCTTGCCTCAGTGTGCCAAAATGATTTCAAAGACATGAAGCACATGTTGAGGGAAGCTCTGTTTCTAAAAATATCAAAAAATCCGGTACAAAATGCTTTGATAACATATCACAAGTATCTGAATTGATTTTTCAAATGGTTTCAATTGGTTCCAATGGCAGATGAACAATACCAAATAGACCGACCAAAATTACTTTATGTATGGTGATATAAGGATGATAAGGTTAGGTATTTGTTCCCATGATCCGCCAGAACCGGAGGGATCTACCCATGGACAATCCACTAGATAGTGTAGAAGTCCTTAGGTATGATGAAAAAAGGAGAAAAGTGAGATATGGGAAGAGTGCGGACTGAGATAGAGCTAGAACTGGAATAAACCCAACAAGGTTCTAGTTATGAAGTCTCGGTAAGCACTGAAGGGGTTGAAGAATGAAAAAGAAATGAAATGAGAAAAGGGTGAAAAGAAATAGCCCTCCATTAACTCAACCTTAGGGCAGAAACCGGGTTCAATTCATATGCTACTGGTGGTTACCAAGGTAACATCGGTATTGAAGACAAGACGTCATGGACCCAGTGACGCACTGCACTAAACTTCCCAAGCTACTCAAGTTCCTCTTAAATGGGCTTGTTTCATTCTCACGGGGAACCGACATAATCTATCGACTTTCTCTTAGAGATTGTTGATATTGAAGAAGGAGACCCTCTCCCTAGTCTCCGACATAGGAACCAAATGTGCACTATTGAGTCTAGAGCCACGAGATCATCAAATCAATCTCATTAGGACACTGAATATGAAGACTCTCTGTTTCACACAATGTGGAAAGAGAGATTATATCTTATGAGTCCTACGCATTATCCTTGTGGTATTGCCAGAACATCTGAGTGATATGCAAACATATTCACAATGAAGATGGAAAGCCTTGTGGAGCCAACATCAAACAAGCACCTGGTGGGTGGCATGTGAGATCTATCCAATAGATCAACCATGTGACAATGAAAGAAACAATGGAGCGAGTCATAATTATGATTCAATCACGGTTCAGGTTATGGATTGGCGGATACCTTTGAAAAACGGTTGTTGTGCAAAAACTCTTTTCTTTAGCACATCGACTGTGTACTAATATTTCAAAATAAAAAGGTGTTTATGATTGATAATTGATTTTCATTAAAACCTTCGTTGTATTGCAAAAACAATTTCTATTGTGCGGTACACGATTGTTTTTCAAATCTCTTTTCATCAATCACTGAATCTCAATTATTTGGTTCACTCACTCTGTGTTGTCTTCTTTGAGGCGTTCGGTTTGGGAACGGCTAGAGCAGGCTGCGAAACCCTTTCAAGGAAATTCTTGAATTATACCGATCACAGGCGGTACTTGTATTGATCAACAGGGCAGGTGGGCGTGTACCTCAATTCAACGAAAGTGATCAAAGACACTTTCGTGCACTTTATTGCTAAGCGTTGTATGCGAGGTATGCCGGCGTTTGTAGTGATCGAGAATGACGCGGTCAATCCATAGCCGCATGCTCACACATCACATTCATTTCAAAGAAATCACGATTAGTGCATCAATGACTCTGATATTCTCACTCCATGCTTACCTTCTGGCTGCGCCAATATCATGAATCAACGAAAGCTTCCGCTACTCTGATAAGAAGAAATCATGATCCAGAATGTGAGCAAGTCGGTCCAAATGTCACAACATCACATAATACCAACACCACATAGGATGAGTCAGAATTTATGATAGCGATGATGATCTCAAAGCTGGCTCAAAACTCATTATCACGTGGATCAGTTAAAGACCTCCACTTGGATTCACCAAACATGCAAAAATGAAGAATCGATGACTACGAGCTGCTGAGCAAAGAACTTTAACAAGAATCCAAGAACAATCTTACTGTAATATCTGTTTGTATTCAATGTATTTTTGAGGTGACCTCCCTTAGGGGGAGATTGTTAGGATTTAGTAAATTCGGTCATTAAAGAGTCGGTCACCTCAAGTATATGTAATCGTTAGAAAGCTCGTAGTCGTAGATTATTTAATGTTAAGTAGTATTTAGTTAAGTATCACCGTGGAGGACGGACGGGTCTTTACCCACTGTATGCCTGATCCACAGCCTGTAGGTGGCGATTTATGTAAGAACTCTAAATACTCTCTACCTCCCAAGGTAGAGAGTTGGAGCTCATAATAACACTTTCATTTTCTCTCACTAAGTTCCCAAAACCTCTAACTCTTTCTCTCTCTAAAACCAAAGTATACGCCTCTTTGATCTTTGGTTTAGTGTGTTTATGAAATCTAATATCTAACACTTTTATTGATAAACACACAATACAAGAACCTAATGCTTAACCACACCCCTCATGGAGAGTCATGAGGGTATTTATAGGCTCAACATGCTACAAGTTTTCCACTTAAACGATACTAGTCCTTGAGGGCAAAGTATACTACGCATCTATTCCAATTCACGTAAGTGACGTTATCTTTATAAAAGAGCAAGGCTAACATTTTGTGTTATCTTTTCTTTGTAAGTGATGAAAGTGTGAATCGATTGCGTGAACTCCTCCCAGATTCTTTCAGCATAGTCCATGTTAGCTTGATTCACCATTCCCCACAAGATTTGCAGTATTGGAGCCCTTGGTCTTTCAAACCCAAAAGTTTTTCCAGTGAGGCACAGGTTGAGAATGGTGGCGATTTCCCTCCATGGCTGATACATTTCATTGGTGATTACCGCAGATATCTTGTTGACTACAGAAGGATAACCCAATTCATTGACAAACTTGATTAATTTGTCGGTAGTTGGTGGAGGAGTGAAAGGGTTTTTTGCATCCTCTGGTTTGATTTGTATGGCATCTCGGATGGTGTCCTTGGTGAGTACATACCATGTTTCATCCAGCTGACAACTGCTGTGATTTTATCCCATTTAACCGTATCCCAAAATTGTTGAATGTAGATTGAGGGAATTGTGGAGCATAGAGTAAGAGCACTAAAAAAGTTTGTATGCTTCAGTATATCCACCGCAATCTTGCAGATGGGATTTGGTTGAGTCGTGTCCATATCTATGAAGCAGTTACTTTTCCTAATCGGAACCCAGTCGGCATACGAAAGAATCTCTTCATCAGTACATGTGGGAGGTGGGACAGTAGCAGGTTGGTTAACTGGTGCATTGATGTCAGCCATTGTATCTGTACCAATCACATCCATATAGAAAGATATATGCAAAGTGTTTACGTTAGATGAGAGATACATAATTTATGATTAGGTCATGACTGATCAAACACCAAGGCATTGGGAAACATGAGACATGAATATAGAATTAAAGTACTTAATAAGACATGGCACAATCCCGGGATAATGTCACTTTGATAAACACTACAAGATAGACAAAACTCTGTTTTGACAGCTTGTGATGATCAAGTCTCAATTGACAAATCTAAAGAGGACAAGTTGTAACTTAGTTAATGCACCAGGGACAAAATGCAGGATGACAAAATGCAAACGTCAACCCTTAATCATACCATACTACATATGACAAAACGCAGCAGACAAATCGCAACACAACAAAACACAGTTTGGGCAAGTCGCAATGACTTAAGTCTAAGTTGGTCAAAACGCAGCAGACAAAACGCAAGTGACAAAACGCACTACTCATAGACAAATTACAACAATATTTTAAAATTTGCAAGAGTGGGTCCTACATATTATAATAAAGTATTCTTTAATAGACAAATTGCAAGACCTGATATTTGACACAAAACGCATCGCAACTAACCTAGACAAAACGCAATCATTGGATTATAGACAAGTCGCAACTAAGAATCAATAACCAAATCACAACATAGAACATATTCACCAAATCGCAGTTAAGAACATCATAACAAATCGCAACCAAGCATATTCTAACAAAACGCAACTAAGCACGTTCTACACAAGTCGCGACCAAGAACACTTTAACAAAACGCAGGCAAGAACATTACACACAATGCGCACCTAAGAACATGATCATCAAACATTCAATCCAGAAACCATAACAACCTACTGATCTTAAGTAAGTAACTCAGAAAACAAGAATATATCACGAAATAACATCCCAAAGCATATTTGATCTAACCTAACAGCACATCTGTGGAACTATCACCATACGAACACAAATCAAGTGTAGGCATTTTTTTGAGGACAAGCAAATCCCAAGTGTAGGCATATTTGATGAGGTGTAGTTTTATACGTTTTTAAGGGGTCATTTAGCCTCTCAGTTCGTACATTTTCGATCATTTATTGCTCTAAATCATTTATATATGAGTTTTAGGTACTTAGGAATCAAATGTTGGAAAAGGAAGCATTTTGGACTCAATTAGACGGAAAATGAAGAAAACGACAACATCGGAAAAAAGTCACAGCAAAGAAGTTGTGACGTCATCACTTGAAGATTAAGAAGATCCAGAATTTACAAGTGACGACTCAGTCTCTGGAGACGGCCTCCTTCTGACGGCATCAAGACCAAATCAATGAAGGTTGACAGCGTCAGAACTCTAACCCGACGCCGTCACATCAAGTCGGTGCAAGAGCGAAACCCTAATCTGGCGGCGAGCTGACGGCGTCGCAACTAACAAGTGACTCCATCATGATTGTAAAACTATATATATTTTTGTTTTATTTTCATTACATTGTGTGCAACTTGGAGATAAACCTAGTCCGAATTTACTGACTTTTGTAGGGTCCTTAGCCACCTATAACTCTATGTTTTATTGAAGATAAGTTACTCAATTCTTAATCGTTACAATATGTCTATATATTGTGTGATTATTTGTCTTTCTTCTCTTCGATCTAACATGCTAGGCTAAACTTATTAGTATTTGCTTAGGATTGCATGAAACCTAGTTATTGATTATTGATTATCGTCTCTTGTTGATTAGCTGTTTTTGCGTTAGGAGTAGAAAACCGGCTAACTCAAAGTTATACTAAGCTTGCGTCCGACTAAAGCGCTTAGTTATTAATTAACTTAATGTTCGTAGTATTTAATCGTGAATTAGGAAATGAGAACTTAAAATGGCATTCTTAGGTGCGACTCAATTATAACAAAATTCATAGAGTTAGGTAGTAACCAACCATTGATTGATATTAAGGAATACAACGCTCTATTTAGAACAAGTGACAATGCGACTAACAGTAAAGATTACTAGAGAGTAATGAGATTCTAAGTAAATACACTTTACTCATATACGAATTTCTCCAATTTACTTTTTTGCATATTTAGTTTAGTTTTATTTAGTTTAATTAGTAGTCTTAAAAACCAACCTCTTCAATCTCAAGATTTTACTTGCTTTCTTACAAATATTAAAAAAACAAAAATAGTCTTCTCACCGATAGACTTAATCCGACATAAAATTCGAGCCTACCTCACTATTCCTCTATAAAACAACCAATCACCCGTGTCCTACCTATACTACACTACAACGGTTAGGTACTCTGCCTAGGAGGATTGTAAAACTTTTGGTGTTTTGAAAAAATCTGCATCAGTACATAACTTGTCTATAGAAAACATAAAAGATGAAACATTGTCTAGTTCAAAAGTATAACATAATTGACCTATGGTGAGGCCATCATTCTTCTAATGTAGTTTGTTGCCTAGTCCTTCTTGGTGCAGTATGATAGGATGAATCAGAAACTGCTTGCACACCACTTGAATGGACCTGAAATAGACTAGGATTGATCATCAGTAGCTTGAACTTGAATTTTAGATTGAACACAACTTCCTTAAATTACAACATCTTAACTTTCAACAACACCTGGACCTTCACTTGTTTCTTTCGCGACAACCTTTTTAAATTTAGGTTATGTATGTTTGATGTAACATTCTTTGCAACAACTTTTTTATGCACTTGATTACCTATTCCCTTAGCACTTGAACTTTTTTTTATTTAGGCTCACTTTGACTACTTTGAGTTCCATATACACCACCACGCCCAATACATGTTTTTACGTTGTATCCGGGAATGCCACAAACACCACACTTTTATACTCTTTCAAGCCTTAGACAACTTACCCTTCTTAGTTTTATATTTTTTGAGCTAATCGCAGTTTTTTTGATATTTTGGTGGAACAATGGTTGTGGCCACATATGATTTTTCCCAATTCTCACTGCCATCTATGGACTGGATAATGTGTTTGTAAGTTTCTTGCCATGTGTTAAGATAGTAACAAGGATGAGCCTATGTTTCCACGGCCCTACTCGTTGTCCATTTAAAGCCATATTACAATTGAATGCAACAACATTTTACATGGTAAACTGTTATCTCCATCTTATGCAAGTACAAGTCTTACTTACAACATTCACTACACATTGGTCTCCCCATGGTTCACTAAACTGAAACTTTTATTCCTCATTCTATAAATATTGTACCATGAGCCTTTTTCTTAATATTATCTAACATGTGATGTGCAGTTGGTGTTAGTGGCCTATTAGTCTTCCCAATCACATTCAAAATATTGACTATTCTCTTAATACAATATTCCATGATGTATTCTAAGGATGTAATGATTGGTTTTTCCATATCCTTAACTATTTTTCCATGAAAAACTTGACACATGTTATTAAGTAAGACATCAGAATGAGCTCTCCCTAAATAAAAATAAAAAAAATAAAGTTGTATTACTTATACATTTAATAGTGCATTAACATATACCACTTAAGTTATACATATAGATAATTTACACGAAAAATATGACCTTGACCAATGGATTGCTAGTATCTTACCAACCAAGCATGGGCAAGGTGAATATCTCTTGAACTCAAGCATAACTTTTCAAGCGTATAGCAGTTGAGGCTGGTGCACATCTCCACGGATAGTCTTTGAAGGCCTTACCTTTCCATTGAAGTTTCATATTGTCATGAATGCTTGAAGGCGAAACTATGCTCGCATTTGGGAAAACTTTTACTAAAGATGGAATGATACCTACACAAAATCACATATATATCGATTAATTCTGTTTAAAAAAGAAGAACATGAATTCGCACCAATTTAAGGGTACCTTTGTATGTCACTAATAAAAGTGAAGTTTTAGTTTGGCTATAGTTCAAGATCATCAGATAAAAATTGAAGAAACAAAGTCCATGATTTTATGTTTTCGATTCTAAAAAGCATAAGCTAATGGGTATATACCATTGTTGCTATCAATTTTCACAGCTATAAGAAGTTTACCATTCAAATCTATGATGACTAACTCATTTTCCCATTCATTTCATCATATATATGGCTAGATCTTCTGCATTATCTAGCATTGTACTCTTACTCCTTGGAACAAAGCAAGTTGCAAAGCATTCTCCTTATAAGTATTCTCTTTATTTGCCAGAATTGAATCATCATCTATCATACGATGTTCCTACATTGCCTAATACTTACTCGGCTCACTTGGAACAAAGTAACATCAACATCAAGCTCCTCAAACATGTTATTCACATCAACCAGTGATCTTCATACTTTCCTTCTTGCCTCTAACTCACGTGGAACAGATAAACCTCAACATCATCAAGCTCCTCAAAATTATTATCCTCATTAGTAAGTACTAATGTAGGATCACTATTATCACTAACATCAATATCAAATCCAACATTCAATTCTTTAGCATGTTCGTAGACATCAATAAGCTTATCTTTTTGCATATTGCCAATAGGTAGGCTGGCAAATGACATGTCAAGGGTTGAAAAGACAGGTTCAATCTCAGGCTGAATAGATTCCCCAATACTATTGACGTCCAAAGATAGTTGTGTTAGTGGCGTAAAAGGTTATACTACAACTCATTATCAAAGGCCATCTAAAACTAATGTCTACTACATGTATAGCAACACTAGATACTTTTCTTCTTTTGCATCACTCTAAAAGCGGTCTTAATTGATTGTGGGGACATTTCATTCAACTCTAATCTTGTCTTACCTATTTCAACATAAACATCTGTCCTTCGGGGTCCTTTGACAATGTCTTTCAAAAACTTAAGATTCAATGGTGACGAAGCTATAAAACCATCTTCCATTAAACTACGGGCTTACAAAGTAGTAGTAATGGTTTGTCCTTCATCATGTCCAATTTTGACCATAAGAGCATCCATTTCATCAACAGAGACCTCATTCATATCAACATAATCAACAATACATTCCTTACCTCCTTCGTATATTCTACATGTCCAATTTTTGAAAATACCATTGTGATGATGAACTCATCATGCTAAAACCTAATCAACAGGTTGTTGAAACCAAGAACAAAACACTTGTTAGATTATGTAACCTAAACAAAAAATAACTTATACAATCGTACGATCATATCATTGAAAATGAATATAACAAAAAAACCTACCATATCTCCTCATTGCAAAGTTTTGTTCTTTCATAGGGTCATCCATAAGCTTGTTCTCTAGCTTGCCATAATGTAACCTAAGGTTTGGGCTTGTTAACTTGTCAGAAATTAGATTTCAAGGCTAACATTGCATTAGGTTTTTGGGTAAGCTTCAAGACAAGTTTGTGGATGAGTAATGAGTCGCGAGGGCTTAGTTATATTAAAGCTCATGGCGGGGAAAATGGATGGAGACATCGATGCATAGTTTAGTTAGAAAAGAAAATTTCATCCCACTAAAAGCGTGTGCCCTGAGCCAAAGGATCGAGATTTGACAATAGATAATGGGACATTGATGAATAACGGTCAAAAAAGACTCAACATGTTCAAAATTTTAAAAAATGACTCAGGTGACGAAAAAGCCAGCGTTTGATCCAGTATGATGTTTTTGTACAAAGTTTAGAGACGAAACGGTGTATTTTACTCAATTGATAATATACAAATAAATATGCATGTAATAACAAATGTAGTTTAAATGGCTAGTAGAAGCTTAAAAAATAAAGAGGTGTTACTTTGAGGTCTTAAGATATCTCGACTAATGTATAAATGTATAAATATTTTTTGGTGCAAAAGGTGAATATATTTTATTAAAAACACAAGAACTCATACAACTAATAAAGCTATAGACATGCCTATAGCTCTATAGAGTCAATCAACAAAAACATCAGAGGCATTACAAAATCACAACAAGAACAAGACATTCCACAAGCTTGATCTCAAACAACTGAGACAAACTAACATCGGTTTTGAGGAAGCTGCGGCATCCAAAATCACCTTTTATAGCACCAAATAACCATCTAGCTACATTTCCACCTTATCTATTTATCAAGATCATTCATCCACGCCACCACCAATAATCATGACAAAAATGAGATTAGTGGCTCACTAGGGACCATAACCTCTCCACTTTGCCGGGGGCTATACCATGAGGGGCTACATTTCCATTTACTACAATGGCTTCACACCCATGGGAACACACCTTGGGTGAGTACCACCCATTACCTCCTTAGCGGGTACATATTAGGACAGAAAGCAGCAGGATCTGTCTTTCACTCCTCAGATCTCCTAGAAACATGCACCACCACCGGAATCCTCTCACTTAACATAGTGGAAACTACTTTATGAAATTCAATATAGACTATGCGTATTATAGATCCGGTACCTTCTAAAACCACCTAACAAAGACAGGCCTATAAAAGAAATCGGGACCCAATCAAACAAGCCTCAGCTTATATGGTCACCCCAAGATACAGAGCCATCATCTATAGTGATCAAAACTCATTCAGAATTCACAATGGAATGAACCTGAAGAGAGGGTTTAACCCTTTAAGAATCAGAGAAGAAGTTATGACTTCAACTCCAACCAGCAGAAACAATAAGCACATCTCTGCATATCTATACTTATATACAAAAACCAATTCAACCTATCCCAACATCACATACCAGGGCTTTATTCAAACTCCAATATCTGAACTATACCAATACCCCAATTTTTCCAACTGCAATTAAGCAGCTTCAAAAAACCCTTTTGTATTCCAAGTCAAGCCCCATTTGACAGCAATCAACTGAGCTGCCAAAGATCTTTTAACACATAATGACATCAATTTAGTCTTCACACTGTCTTTAATACATTTGATCACCACATCCACATTTCTATTCTCTGCCTTAAACAGCCTCCAATTCCTTTCTTGCCATATGAAGTAAACAGCAGCTACCACAATTATTTTATCAATAGCCCAACCAAAGTTGTTCTTGATCTGTTTATCTGCAATATAGTTACAATAGTCCAATAACCCACCACTTCTTATTCCACCCAAGTTAGCTGTCATTTGCACCATTACCATCCAAACATTGTTAGCAAATGGGCATTGGAAAAATAGATGCTCATGAGAATCACTTCTGCTCTGACATAGACTGCACAAGAGATTCCCACCTGTATGCCATTTCTCCATTCTATCCTGAGTCAAAAGTTTTTCTTGAATAGCTAACCATAACACAAAACTGTGCTTAGGAATTAGTTGCTTGAACCATACTACCTCATTCCATTTTACCTTTAGACCATTCTCTCTTAAATCAGCCCATGCTTGTGCAGTAGAAAACTTGACATTTACACCACTATTAGTTACCCATACAACTTTATCCATCTTGTTATCATGAAGAACAGGAACTGAGATATTTTGTATTTCTGGATATTTCTCAATTAAGCTGCTAGGCCAATTCCACCCACCATCTTTAATCAAATCTGCCAGTACTGCATCCTTATTGAGTCTAGCATCATATATATCTCTTTAAGTGACATAATCCCCAATTGGTATGTTAGAACTCCATCTGTCATACCATACAGAAATAGACTTGCCATTACCAACTTGATACATCACATGGTCCTTAATTAGATCTCTAATGCCAAGCATAGTTTTCCAACCCCAACTATCACCAGGATCAGTTTTTATACTCCAAATACTTCTATTTTTTAACTTTACCACGTTGACCCAAGTTGCCCAAAGAGACTTCTTATTCTCCAAAATTTTCCAAAACTGACTAATAAGCAGCACAGAATTTCCACTTACTCAAATCTTTTATACCCAAACCCCCTTGATCTTTTGGCTTACACACAACTTTCCATGCAACTCTAGCTTTTCCTTTAATATTATCACCAGCATTCCACAAAAATCTTTTGAAAAGCTTGTCAAGATCATTAACCACAGTTCTTGGGAGTAAATACACTGAAGCCCAATACAGATGCGTAGAGGCTAACACTGAAGCAATAAGCTGAATTCTTCCTGCATATGACAACAGATTACTTCTCCAACACTTAATCTTTGATTCTACTTTATCAATAAGCACTTTACAATCCTTAACACTTAACCTTTTAGCCAACAGAGGAACTCCTAAGTATCTCACAGGTAAAGACCCACATTTAAAGGGTAAAATGTTTAATAACTCCTGCTTATCTTCCTGCTTAATGCTTCCAAAGAACATAATACTTTTGCCTAAATTTGGATACAAGCCAGAGACAAGACTAAATTCCTCAAGAGTCTTCTTAACAACCTCAATGGAACCCTTATTACCTTTGCATAGAACCTGCAAATCATCAGCAAAACACATATGAGATAGCTTTAACTCTTTACATCTAAAATGATACCCAAACTCATCAGACTCCTCAATATTCTTGATCATCAACAAATTGAAAATCTCCATAGTAAAAAGATATGGGGATATAGGATCTCCCTGCCTTAGCCCTCTACCTCCTTTAAAATAACCATGAGATTCACCATTTAAGATAATAGAAAACTTTTCAGTAGAGACACATTGCATAATCCATTTCACCATCTTACTGTGGAACCGAAACTTATGAAGAATATCTTCCAAAAAAGCCCAACTAACAGTATCATAAGCTTTCTGAATATCAATTTGCATAGCACATCTTTTTGGTCCATTCTTCCTGTTATACCCTCTTAACAGCTCTTGAGCAATGAGAATATTGTCCTGAATATGCCTTCCAGGAATAAAAGCACTTTGGTTAATATGCACCACCTTTTCAAGCCCAATCTTAATCCTATTAGTAAGAATTTTACTAATGCATTTATAGATGACATTACAACAAGCTATGGGCCTAAATTCAGATTCTTTATTAGGAATACTTATCTTTGGAATTAGAGCAATCAGAGTGACATTGACTTCTCCCAATAATTTGCTGTTGTTGAAGAACTCCTTAACAGCAAGGCATACATCATTGCCAACCACAACCCAAGATTTTTTGAAGAAATCAGAGGAGAACCCATCAGGCCCTGAAGCCTTATCACTATCAATATCAAACATTGCTGACTTGATCTCTTCATTAGTAACATCTTTAATCATATCTTCAGCTTCAGGACTACTTAATTTTGTACTAAAAATATTTTCCTCTACAGGCTCCACAGGGACTGAAACACCTAAGAACTTCTCAAAATGCTTAACAAACTGCCCAGCAACATCACTCCCTTCAAACCTTTTACCATCTTCATCACAAATACTCTCCACCCTGCTTTTATTTCTTTTAGCTTTAAGAATACTATGAAAATAAGCTGTATTTTTATCTCCATTTTGAAGCCACAAAAATTTAGCCTTCTGTTTCAACAAACTCATCTCATCATTAGCAGCTTGAAGATACTTATTTAAAGCACCAACAGCTTCTTTTTTAATAGACTCATCATGAGGATTCTTGTCAACTGCCATTTGCAGTTTTTTTAACTCTTCTTTCAGCACCCTCACATTCTCAAAAATATTACCATTCTTCCAACTCATACTATTCAAAGGCTTTTTTAACTTCTTTAATTTTTTAACCAGCCTAAACATATGACAACCATCAATATCTTCATCCCATTCCTTCTTCACAATGTCCAAAAAAACCCTCCTTTCCTGCTACAAAATAAGAGAACCTGAAAGATTTTTTCTTTTTGGGTAATCCATCCTTAATAACAAGAACTGATGGGCTATGATCAGATATAGTGTATGGTAAAAACAAACCATGGGCATTATGAAATTTTCTCATGAAATCCTCATTTACTAAAATTCTATCCAACTTCTTTAGGACTGCACACATAGGATTTTTTAATGACTTGGTCCATGTGAACTGAAAACCACTACTACAAATATCATCCACCTCCATATAATTCACAGCATTTTTAAATTCTTGCATTTCCAGACTACTGTGAGAACCACCAGAAGAGTGCTCAGAGACATCCAATGTAACATTAAAATCACCCACAATGACCCAAGGATTACTACCCACAACCTGCTTATTTAGAAGGAGATCATCCCATAGCTTCCTTCTATCAATTCCACTGTTACTAGCATACACAATACTACAATTAAACTTGATTTTGCTTTGAACCAGCTCTACAGTGCACATAATTGACTGAGCAGTCATGTTAATAACCATCAAATTGACATAAAAAGGATTCCATCCAAGAATAATTCTACAACTTGATGGGCTATAAAGCACATTAGACATCCATTCCCATTGCCCAAATACCCTATTACCAATTCTCAAAACATTATTCTGCTTGAGACGAGTTTCAATAAATGCACACACCTACAAATTCTCATCCTTAATAAATTTCATGGCTTCATTCTGCTTTAATTCATTACTCATTCCTATAATATTCCAAACTGCTAATTTGAACTCCATTGAGAAACCAAGAAAGAAATCAAAACACTCAATTAATTAATTGAGTATCCCTTCCCACAATCTCATCAGCTATCAAACACTCATTCTCATTCATGTTGTTAACAATATCCTCCTCATCATCACTAATTCCAATATCAGCATTCACAATTTTCCATCTATATTTAAAATAGTTCATCATCTCATGTGTCCACTTCTGAAACTCAATGACTGAAGGATTTTTCTTATTAAGTACAAACCTATCCACAATTTCCTTATACTCATGACCCAATTCCTCTGATTTCTTCTCCAATTCACCCTCTGAGTCTAAAACAACAAATTTTTTAGCACTTTTATGAATTTCTTTTATAGTTTCAGGACTAACTCTCCAAACTTTTTCCAAAGATGGTGGTATGCTACTAGATCCTTAAGCACCATTACTCTGCATAGTTTCTTTACCTTTCTCTTTTCCTTTATCCACATCTTTCCTCACATTATTTTGCCCATCAATCTTTGCTTTAAACATTTGTTTTTTCTGTTGAAAGTAATTATTCTTTCCATTATTCTTCCTACTTTTAACTTGAACAAAACCTTCATTATCCAGATTTTTATCTTCAACTTGCACTCCCTTTTCATCATTCTTATCCTTATTCTTTTGTTCCAAATCAATTCTTTTCATATTCTGCTCTTGCTCAATTTCCTCATTAGTTTTAGGCCTAACTTTGCAGCTCTGCAAGCTATGCCCAAAGACGCACAATGAGCAAACCAAAGGCTTCCATGGGTACTCAACCTTCACTGACTTTCTCTTCTTGATGTTATTATCAGCATCCTTATACACTACCTCAAGTTTATCTGGTAAACCTTTAGAAACTTCCATCTCAACTAACACTCTAGCATACCCCAGTCTCCCATGACCATTATTACACATACTAGCAGTCATTTGATCCATAATCAATGGCCTCCCC